>CM075812.1:21440862-21798276 GCA_037975025.1 Excoecaria agallocha
ATTTGGAGTTTAGCTAGTGAGGATGAAAAAGAATTAGAGGAAGAAGAGGGAGTGAAGGTAGTCACTAGGAGTGGGAGAGTAGCCCTAGAAATCAAGAGGCAATCGGCTCCTGCTGAAGTGCTGATGGAGAAGGAAGTTGAGGACGATTAGATAATCAAATAGTTGAAGAAGACACAGGCTCAGATATATATTTGGAATTTGTTGAGGCAATCTTCTTCGCATAGATAGAAATTAGTGGAGGTTCTAAGTGAAGCTACTGTTGATACTTCCATATTATCCTCTGAGCTACTAGATCTAGTTAGGGGAGGAATTGGGGAAAACATAATGTTCTATGATGCTGATTTGCCTGCAGAAGGATGAAATCATAATCATCCCTTTTACATCAAAGCTCAGGTTAATTGTAAACACACAGCTTGTGTAATGATAGATGACGAGTTCTCCATTAATGTCTATCCATTGGTAGCAATTTCAGCCTTTGGGTTAAATGAACACATGCTAAACAAATATGATCTGTCCATTTTTACATATGACAACTCTAAAAGGCAAGCCATTAGGACCTTCAAGGCTGTGGTGAAGACCAAAGCCATCGAGACTGAGGTTAAGTTCATGGTTTTGCCTATCCCAGCAAATTTCTCTATACTCCTTGGGAGACCATAGTTTCATAAGCTAAGAGGAGTGCCCTCCATGATGCATCAAATGATTAAGATCCCCTATAATTGTCAAGTAGTCACTATCAAAGTAGCAAAGGAGAACTAGGTGTTTGTGCTCAAAATAGCCAAACAACCATTTAGTGGGTTTCATATGGCAATCATTGAAGGTGAAGAAAATATGAATGACTTTTCTGACAATCCTTCAGTGATTATTATGATCAAAATGATGAATTTCCTGCTTGGAGCTGGTTTAGGCAAGAATTTTCGAGGACTACAGACTACTGTAACTACCAAAGATTAGAAGGATAAGAAAGGGTTAGTCTTCATAGGGACCAGTAAGAAAGGGAAGGAAAAAAAGGCAGCGAAAGGAGTCCCTCACATCTCTCAGAGTTTTATACTAGCTTCAGGTTTGTGCCTTTATTATGGGGAGAATAAACCTCAAATGATAGATGGTGAGCTAGTACCGAGATTTGAGTTGTTTAATGATGTCTTCGACTGGAAGTAAGGGATCATCAAGCTAGTTGAAGGTTTTTGGGATGAGGAAATTCTGCTGTACCATTTAGCTAGGATAAAAAAGTACCAGAAGAAATTATGATGGAAAAATTGCTTGCTACTAAGCTGAAAGGTAAAGAGAAGATGCAGGATGAGGAGCCACCCAAAGTTGGACCTGAGATCGGAGAGACACTCGATTCTGTCAAGATTGAAAAAGACACCTTTATTAATGTTGTTTATATTTCTGAACTGTTTGATGAGAACAATGTTTACTCTTTTGATTACATTAATGAGATGAACAATTTTGTTTACTTGTGTGATGTTTCTTCTGATTTCAATATGCATAATCATAATCATAAAGCATTTATATTTGACATTAACTTAACAAATACATGTTCATTCAATCTCAGAACTAAAGAAAACCTAAAAGAAATTTTACTAGCATTAGATATAACTCTAGGCGAGAGAAAAATTTAAGAGAATATTGAAAAAATATGAAAAAGTCTTTGCCTAGACCTATGAAGATATGCTAGGGATAGATCAAGAAGTCACTGAACATGCCATTCCAACATACGTAGGGTATAAATTAGTTAAACAGAAGCTTAGAAGACTTAGACCAGAATGGGTTAAGAAAGTTAAGGAGGAATTCAAAAAGCAAATAGAGTCTAAGTTCTTAGTTGAAGTTGGAAAATGTAGTTCTTATAGCAAAGAAGGATGAAAGAGTAAGAGCTTGTATGGATTATAGAGACTTGAATAAAGCTTATCCTAAGGATGACTTTCCTTTACCTTACATAGATTTTCTGGTCGATAGTGCAGCTGTTTGTGCCATGTATAGTTTTATGGATGGATACACAGTATACAATCAGATCCTGACCAAAGTAGTGGATAGGATCAAAACAACTTTCATAACCGAATGGGGAACATATGCGTATCGGGTTATGCCTTTTGGACTTAAAAATGTAGGAGCTACCTATCAAAGAATGGCCACTAAGATCTTAGATGATTTGATTCACAAGGAAGTAGAGGTATATGTAGATGATATAATGATCAAGTCAGTAACTAGAGAAGGTCATTTGAAAGCACTAGAAATGTTCTTTCAGAAGATTAGCAAGTACAATCTCCACCTCAATTCGAAGAAGTGCATATTTAGGGTTACTTTAGGTAAGCTTTTAGGTCATGTCATAAGCCAAAAATGTATAGAGGTAGATCCTGACAAGGTAAAGGCCATCAGAGAAATGCTAGTGCCCCATAAGGAGAAAGAAGTTAGGGGATTCTTGGGAAAAATTTAGTACATAAGTAGGTTCATCGCTAAGTTAACTTCAATTTATGAATTGATCTTCAAGTTGCTTAGGAAGGATCAACCCGTGGTTTGGAATGAAGATTGTCAGAAGGCGTTTGACACCATCAGGGATTACTTGTTACATCCACCAGTGTTGAGACCACTTCAAGCATGAAAACCCTTGATTTTGTGCTTAGCAATAGAGGATAGCTCAGTAGGGGTGCAATGGCCTCAACATCGGGTCAGCCGTGAATAGTACTTTCAGGCAGTGAATAGTATTTTTCGGGCCCGAAAGGATACCCGAAAGTCAAAAATATTTTATTGGACCATTGGAAATTAACGGTCATAGTGAACTCAAGATTGAAATTTGAAGTGAATTTGAAGTCAAATGGGCTTTCAAAAGTCAAAAATACGAAAAAGGTAGCGAGTCAATTTCTATAGTAGGGAAGGAGACTTGATTTTATATAAATAATTAAAAATAGTAAATAAACTCCAAAGATTGCCAGATTTTTTATGCCTGCATGAATTTTTATGTAGAATATTTTGGTGACAAGAATTGAATTTTTTGGTGATACCTACAGTTGTCGAATCGGACCAATAAGTTTGAATCGGACCGATAACGAATTTCGATTGAGCCAAAAATTTATGTACTACCTATTTCTGATGTTTTAAGAATGATGAAATCAAAATTGAAGTGATTTAAAGTAAGTAAGAGAGAGAAATTGGATTGGGCTTTAAAAAGGCCTAAATGGGCCTTAATGTTTAAGTGGGCAAAGCCCACTCATTTATGCCCAATTTTGGCCCATCAAGATGATATATATAGAGCTAAAAATTTGGAGATTAGCTCTAGAAACCTCCAGCTCCTTCTCCCTCTTATGGTGGCCGAACCACCTTCCTCCTCTCTCTCTCTTTGATTTCTTCTTCTTTCACTCCAAATCTCCCATAAACTTCAACATAAAAGATGAAGTTCTATCTCTCTAGGTCACCCTAGTGGCCTCCATCAAGTGATTTGAGCAAGGAAAGGCAAGGAATCAAGTGAAGAAAGAAGAAGAGGTAAGATGGAACTTAAGAAAATTAAGTGATTTTAATTGGTTCTTTAGTGTTTTCTCATAGTTTTGGATGCATAAAGGTTGAATTTGATGTTACTTTGAGCTAAAAAGAATTAAATCATGGTGTTTTTTTGAAGGAAAAATTTGTCCAAGAGAGAAGGTGATGAATAATGAAGTTTTACTTTGTGTCAAGTGAAGAAAAATGAAGCTTAAGGAAGCTAAAGCTTGAGAAAAAGGTAAGTGACTACAAAATCCATTGGTTTCCCTTTTTTGTAAATTAATTCCCTTGATGTAACTAGGTTAAAAATGTTTAAAGTTGTTAATTAATGAAATTATGTTAGGGTAAATAAAATTGAGCATGAGAGAAGATGAAATGAAGGCTTTAATGGAAGAAAGAAAATATTTAAGGTGAAAAATGTTGGTGGTCGAAAATGATAGGTAAACAAAATAATGAGAAAAATGCAAATAATTAATTTATGTTAGTTTAAAATAATAGTAGACATGATAATAAATGTTTATGAATTTTTAGAGAATATTTAAAAATTTATTGGAAATTTTTAAAGTTATGTATAGTGTATTTATTGAATGAAAATTGTGATTTATAGTGAATTAAATGACTATTTTGATGAAAAATGACAATAACTAATAAATAATGCTTAATTAAATTTTATTGGCATTTATTGGAATTATTATGATTTTATTTAGAATTTAATGTTAATATGCATAATGAAAATAATTGAAATATTAATGCATAATTGTATAAAAATGACTAAAGTGATGAATTAATATGAAATTAAATTAATGTTAACGACAAGAAGTAAAAAGTCAACCGATGAATTTTTTGAAATAATTATTAAGTCATGAAAATAATAAGAATAATGAATTATTGGTAAATAATTCATAAAATGAGTAAAAATAATGGAAATAAATTGATAAGTAAGTGAAAAGAAAGATAAAAATGAAGTTTTAAATGGAAAAAGGACTCAAATGAAAGAAAATAAAAGTTTTGGGGAAAAATAATAATTTTGCCAAAGTGGATAATTAATGAGTAAAAATAAGTAAGAAATAGTTAACAAGGGCAAAAATGGTAATTTTAGAGACCTAACAGTGTCAAAAGATAAAGTTTCCATGGTATGGGGACTAAAATATAATTTTACCTAAAAATAGTAAAATAAAGAATAAACGATGAATAATGAAAGAAATTGTATATTAAAAAAATGAAAATAAATGATTATAGTTTCAAAATTGTAATGATCTATTTGAAATGAATAATCCAATAGAAAAAGTCAAATTATGCATTTTTTCGAGGCATCAAGTAATAAATTATACCAATAGAATTCCTAATTACGTAAAAAGTGTTAAAATAAAGATGTGACTAATTTATCAAAATAAATTAGTCAATAAAAAGTATTAAAAGAGTGAAAGACTATAAAATATTTTGTTGATGAAATAAAAGTCGGCTTAGCGAATAATTAAAAAGTTTTGAACAAAAAAGAAAAACAAAGTGTAAAAAGTCAAGCTTAGAAGTATTGAAAAATAATTTGCAAAGAATTATACAAAAGGAATAAAGAAAAATTGTGAATTATAATGCCATAATTCATAATTTATAATCTGTATAAAAGAATGAAAAGTTTAAGTATCTGGGTGAATTATCGAAGAATAATTCACAAAAGTGACTGGAAAAGAGAAATTAAATAAAAGGACAAAAAGTTATTGAATAGTCAAAGGCATAAAAGAGTGCATTTGATCAGAATAAAGTGTAGTAATAAATAAAAGAAAGAAATTAAAGATTTTTAAATGTTTAAAAATGATTGCAAATGTGCTTGATTATTATGTCCTTAGCAATAAGCAGGTGTTGTTATTCTTGTTTGGATACAATTGGCCAGCCATAGGGACACTTCTGTACCTGCATGACTTGCTTTGCTATGGGTGGGATCCTTGATCTCCATAGCTTCAGTGAAAGTGAAAATGTATCTGTTTTCTACTCTGTGAGACTTGATCTTTCGATATCATTTCTTTATCTGTTCAGTGGGACCTTTGGGTCCAGTCCTGAGTATCCTTTTGAGAATCTTGTTACATTGCACTAGGGGAGCATCGAAATGAATAAATTAGTATTGTTTAAGTGAATTGAATATAAAATTTATAACGAAAAATAATTCGTTTGGAAGAAAATGCAAAGTTGAAATAAATTTGTAAAGGTTTCCAAAAAATGTAATGAATAAGAAAAAGAAAAAGAGAGATTTTATAAGAATAAAATGTAAAATAAAGGTTAAGTTAAGCTTTTATAATAAAAAAGGATTTAAATGCATTTTGGTTTACATGAGAAAGACAAATCTTACTAGTTGGTATTTCCTGTACCAATTACTATCGTGAATAGTGATAAGTTTGGAAAACAATATTAATTTCCTATTTAATGTCACAAAGTGATAGTAATGACATTAAGTAGAACTTAATACTTAAGTAAGGTATTTCTGACAGAAAAGTAAAATGAGAAATGGGCATAATTGTTCAATGAGGAAAAAGTAAAAGACATAGATATTAAGCAAATATTTGAACATAAGTAAAGGTATAAAAGAAAGAAAGAAAGTTCTGACTGCAAAGTGTCCCAAAATAGCTGTATCACTTTGCAATAAAGCTTAAAAGCCTTTAAATAGTGACATATTTATTAATTAAAAGTTAAAGTAAAGTAAAAGAATAAATAGCAAGAAGTGTAATTAGAATATAGATTGAATAATTGAACAGTAAACCAAGAATTAAAAATAGTTATTTTGGTACTATTAAAGACACGAGTACCAATACACATTGCTAAATGAAATGATAATTAAATTGTTGTGGCTAAAAGATAAGACGAAAATAATGATAAACGTAAAAGTTATAGTAAATAGTAAAGTAAGGTAAAAGTAAATCTGATAACGATTCACCTTAGAAGATAGTGTAAAGTAAAGATGTAAAATTGAAAACAAAAGAGCAATGATCACCAAAGTGCGAATTAATAATAAATTAATGTTAATTAAAGTGAGAGAAAGTGTTAAATGAAATAAGAATACTAGTAGCATAAATTATGTAATTATGCTTTGTTCTGGGAAATTCTTGGATTAGTAGTCACCACTTGGCATATTTAGTGCTCAGCACGTAGTGTTTACTACGTGCAGGATTTGAAGTATTGCGGGAGCATAGTACATATTCGAGCCAAATCGGAAGAGATGATTTTGTATAAGACTGAATTGTATTTTGGCATGTATACACTTAGTCTATTAAGGTAAAAGACTAAACTATAATTTGATTGTATTTTTGATTGTTGATGGATGAGTGTTTGATGTAAGCTTTTGGCATGAAATTATTTTTGTATATGTTTTAATTGTTTACAAGACCGTCGAATGATTTTGGAATTAATGTAAAAGTATTTTAAGTGTTTCGAATTGTTCGGAGAAAAAAAATTTACCGTTTTTGGCTAAGTTTCCTATCGGAAAGAACTGTTCCGAGAAGGGTGTGATAAGGGGCCATGATGGCACAAGAGGATGATTTTGAGATTGAGTATGCAGTATATTACCTTAGCAAGAAATTCCTCCCCTATAAGGCAAGGTATGTAAAGGTCGAAAAGATTTATTTGGCAATCATATAAGCATATAAGAAGCTGAGACACTATTTCTATTCTTACAAGATACAAGCTGAGGATAAGCAAAATCCCCTTAGATACCTCCAAGAAGCCCATTCACTATTAGGAAAGATGGGAAGATGGTTAATTCTCTTGCAGGAATTTGACATAGAGTACATCACTAGGAAAACCATTAAGGGAAGAGTGATGGCAAAGTTCTTAGTTGATCAACCTCTAGAAGGTCAGGAGATGACCTGTTAATTCCTTGATGAAAGCATAACAGCCATAGCAGTGCAAAGGTGGAAAATGTATTTTTATAAAGCTGTTAACAATAAAGGAGGAGGTATAGGAGTGATCTTGGTTACTTAGAGGGGGAAAAATGCCATTAGCTAAAAAGCTGAGATACAGGGTCACTAATAATGAAGTAGAGTACAAAGCTTGCATTTTTGGGTTAGAGGCTCTACTGGTTGTAAGGGCAAAGTCTGTCGATGTGTTTGGAGACTTATCTCTTATGGTTTACCAAGTAAGGGGAGAATGGTCAGTAAAGGAAGAATGCTTGTTGCCTTATCTCAGATACCTAAAAGTTTTGAGCGGTTAGTTCGAGGTCTGCACTTTTAGATATATGCCTAGGGAGAAAAATCATTTGGTAGATGCTTTAGCTACCTTGGTGTCCATATGGGACAATCTGAAGGGATTGATTATGAAACCTATGATAAATTTGAGCTCTGATAGGCCATGTTTTGAAAAGTAACAAGTCATGGATGTTGAGGTAAATGATGGAAAGCCTTGGTATTATGATATTCATAATTACCTAGAAAGGTCAGTGTTCCCTGAGGAAGCAACTGAAAATGATCAACTTAATTCATCACCATAGGAGGAGTGCTTTATAAAAGAGAACTCGATGGGATTCAATTAAGATGCTTGGATGAAAAGGAAGAAAAAAGGGTAATGAAAGAAGTACATACGGGAGTATGTGGAGCTCACATGAATGGGTTAAACTTAGTGAAGAAGATTATGAGGCAAGGTTTCTTCTGGCTCACAATGGATACTAATTGTTCTAGGTATGTCAAAGAGTGTCAATTATGTCAATAGTATGCAAATCTGAGACATTTGCCTATTTCTGAACTATGCAACCTCACATCACCATGGCCATTTGCTACGTGGGGAATATACATCATTGGAATGATTCATCTGCCTACCTCAAATGGGCACAGGTTCATCATGGTAGCCATTAATTACTTCACTAAGTGGGTAAAAGCTGAATCCTTTAAAATGGTAGATGCACGGGATATAGCCAAGTTTGTAAAGAAAACCTAATATGCAGATATGGTTTGCCTCATCATGTAGTCTCAGACAATGGGTTCTGGTGCTTGGGTGAAACTAGGTAGATGCTTATTAGAGATAGGATTCAACATCACAAGTCTTCTCCCTATAGACCTAAAGCAAACAGAGCAGTCAAAGCAATTAATAAGAATGTAAAGAGAATCTCAGCTAAGATGGTGTGAACTTACAAAGATTAGGCCGATAAGCTACCCTTTGCACTATAAGGTTATAGGACCATAGTCAGAACTTCAATAGGAGTGACTCAATTTTCTCTGGTTTATCAAACAAAGGTAGTATTGCTAGTGGAAATTGAACATCAGTCCTTAAGAGTAGTTCTGGAGGCGAAGATACCAGGAATGTAATAGGTTAGGTAGAGACTATCATAGCTTAACTTGTTTGATGGGGAAAGAATAAGGGCATATTATAACAATCAAGTTTACTAGAAGAGGTTGGCCCCTACATTTGGGAAGAAATTCAGGAGACACCCTCTGAAGGAAGGAGACTTAGTGTTCAAATAGATGAGGCCCGGGATTCCAGACATTCGAGCCAAATTTAGGCCCACATAGGAAGTACCTTTTGTGTCTGAGAAGCTATTATCCAAAGGTGCTATTATTTTGTCAGATAGTGATGGCAATAAGTTTTGAGAACCTGTGAATGTTGATAAATTGAAAAGGTTCCATGGTTAAAGACTAAAAGAGAATAAATGCTTCGTGGTTAAAAATTGAAAAAATAGCAGCCTTGCTAAAATTGGGCACCTCACCAGGGTGAAAATCAAAAAAAGGCATCCTAGGCAAAAGTTAGAGCTTGAGAGAAAATAATCAATTAAGAAAACCCGAGAGGGTTGATTGATGACAGGAGTTATGATGCTTGTAAAGTTTCATTTCAAGATTGAATAATATATGTCATTGAGATAAAGTCAAATATTGATCATGTGTATCGAAATCAGAAATAAAACGTCATGCATGTATTCATAAATGTCATATGAGTATCTGAAACTAACATTTTCTATCATATGTTCAATAAAAACAAAAACAACATCTATGAAAGTGTCTGATCTAATATATCAATATCACATCTCTGTCTCTATCCAGGTGTCTCAGGTGAGAAAGTTTGTTATCAGCAGCTGGACTAGTGACCCACCGCTTTTATGAGTCAGAGGTAGTAAAATCACAGGAATCCATGTTTGAAATAGTGGTCCTTACTGAACGTTGAGTCCAAATCCTCTGATGGTATTCAATCACAAAATAAGCAATAAAGATGCCTCCACCGAAACTTAAGGGCTGCTTAACGATGTCTTGTTTACCTCCAAACTAGCGAACACATTGGGTAGAGACGTAAAAAGTTGCTCAGTAAAGACTACAAAGAGGGACGCATCCCGACTCTCAAGCAAAAGCTGTTGAGGTGAGTTGGATTCATCTCAAGCAAAAGTAACGCATAGCAATGTGTGAAAATTCAAAAGGACATACATTTCAACGAGAAAAGTTAAAATGAAAACCCACAAAGGGCATGTTACCTTTAAGAGATAAGGATATACCTGAAGGAGCAAGGGACTACCTGTCAAGAATGAGGAAGAACCATGCTGAGTAGAGAGTTTGTGATGGAAGTCATCTAAGCCTATGATGGCCTATGCCACAATCAGAGGAAATGGATTGTACCCTCAATGTATGCCATCAACAACATCAAATAATTCGTAGTATGCAGTCATGGGATTGCCAGCATGCATTAATAAATAGTGAGACATGCAATAGAGCAATGCCATGCTAGAATGGAAGGTTAGGACATCATTGAAGTTAGGTAACACATCTATCAGCCACTCTAGTAGAAAGGTCTCCCTATGAGGCACTGGGCCCTTAGCCTCAGAAGGAAGGACATCCAGGGCATAGACCACCTCTTTGGGATAAGTGATCATCGGCAAAGTTAAGCATGTTCGAACATCAAGGTCGAACCTAACACCCACTATGGCAACAAATTCTTTAGGTAAAGGGCGAAACTCCTGGTGATTAAACTGGAATACATGAAACCTAAGGTCCCAGAATTGAAGTGTAGTAGACAAGAGGTGTTTATCTAGATAGACTCTTCTAAAAAATCTCATACTTGAATAAGGGGCTAATAAAGGGTCCTCCTAAGTTTTTGAATCGTCCAGTAACCGGTGTAATTTCATAAGTCCAATAGTCATGATTATGAGATTTTTGAGTAATCTAAAGATGCAGAAATGATAAGAGAAAATAAATGAAGAAAACAGATGAGGAAAGACAAGAAAAGGAAAAGAAAAAAAGAGAAAGAAGATTACTTGATGAAAGCTTCTTGGAAGTTGAAAATTCAATGGTACAAAATCCAAGAAAAGAGGCACTATTTATAAAAAGTGGTGAGCTATGGCCGTCCCTCACCCTAGAGCAAGCCATGGCTAGCCTGTCCCTCACCATTGGAAGACCAAAAGTCATATTTTTGTATGTCTCATGTACTGCAAGTACATATTAGAGCATTTATCTTTATTTGCATTTTGTAGATGATTTAAAAGGACTAGCGATGTGAATGTCCAAACCTTGAGGATTTATGATGTCTGGAGCATGAAAATCAATATTTCACAGAAAAATAATTAATTTTAGGGAGTATTTCAAACCTCGAACACCTGTGTATAATAAAATGTAATCAAAGTCTGTAAATCTTGTAAAAATAATTTTAAAAACTATAAAAAATAGTGTCAATAATATTGTAAACTAATTTTAGATGGATGGAGAACAAAAAATCAAGAAAAATGGTTCAAAAATTGAAGAAAACGGAGTTAAAATGTGAAAAATATGAGAAAAACAATGGCATTTAGTGTTAAATGTTGTCATGTTAAATCTATGTATACATGAAAGTGCATTGATTTACAAGTAGCATGTAAACTATTTGATTGAAATGTTATGTATATACATGTATGTTCAGAAACATGTACATGGATGGTTATGCAAAATTATGCTTATATATATATATTTAATCAAATGATAGTGTATATTGTTATACAATTATTCAACTATGAAATTGATAATGAAATGTTAAAGTATTATAAATGAAATTTGATGCCACAAAATGTATATAGAGTTCAATTTTTAAAGAAGAAAACTTGAATATATAAATACTTATACATGAATGCTGGAAGTTGTATATATATGAACATACATAATTGTCCATATGGATGCATATGATTTATATTACCTCAAATTGAATGTGCATGTATATGCATGTCTAAAACATTGAAAATATAAATGTTAATACCATCACACATGAACATAATTAAGATGCTGAAATAAGATAATATATATTTATATATGCCAATAAAGTTTTTAAAGAACCTTAATACTATGAGTTATAACTATAACTATATGTAAATGAATACCTAACATATGTAAACATTCTTATATGTAGATAGGATATATATGTGATAGTTAGATATTATAATGTTACCATAAATGTTCGTATGGTGTTAAGGTATGTGGACCAAGAAAATTGAAGCATATAATGTTATGTATACTTGTATGCAATGATGATACTATCTTGTTATTTACATATTGATGAACTTAAAGTTATTGTACTTAGTTATATGACCTAACTTTGATTGGGTTAATATATTTATATATATATACATGAATGTATAAATGACACTATACTAAATAATATACATGTTGCTATTAATCTATTGAGGTTAATGTTGTGTATAGCTGAAATGTCAACTTTACATATATGAAGAAGTAATGCTATTAATAGAATATATGTGTGCTTATAGCATAAACATAGTGTAATTATACATGAATGGGTTTAAATCTCGAAATATGCTTTTACTTAATTATGACATAGACATGCATATGCATTTACATATAATTATATCATATAAGTATGATAATACAAAGCTTATATAAGTGTGAATTTATAATCATAAACAAAAGTGTTCTTAAGTATGATATGTTTAAAAGAAATATGGAAATATAGATATGTGGGCATGTATACTTTGAATAGAGGCGTTTAATATTATGAGATGATAAATGTGTTAGTGTAAGCCCTAGCCCCAATGCATTGTAATAAAACACTTTGAATTAATAAAATGAGGCATATGTTTTATCCATTGTATTCCTGTGCATATCAATTGATAGAACTATCCAAGAATGTTGTTTCGGTTTAAGTTATCATGTGTGAGGCACATGGTTGTAAGACCTTGAAAAAAATGAGACATCATTCTAAATATCCCTAGTCAGTCATTGTTATGGGAATAACAATGAATTAAGACTAGTATGCTCTCTCTAATATTATGAGTTCTGTCTTACGGATCATTAGGACCAGAGTGTCAATTAGGGATCATAAATACATGTTAAAGAACATGGTATTTGGATTCGATCCGCTCATGAGAACACTACATCGTACAAGTCATAAGTGTTTCTCATATGCAAGTTTTGTATCGGAGTTCTTAGACCTAAAATCTCTATGAAACTCTTTATGAATTAATGTGTGCTTTGACATACACCTAACGTGCTCGTAACAGAGTGACAAGTACTGGTATGCTTGGGTATGCATTGATTCATGTTAGAGAGCATGAGAGAAGTGAAGGGATTACCCCTCTCGATAAGAGAGAAAAATATCATCGGCCACTTGATCAGTGAACTGAGAAGTGTATGGCCATACCGAGATAAAATAATGAGTAATCATTATTTATCTGAGAGTTCAGTCTCATTGGAAGATCAAGAAAGGAATTAATATATATTAGGATGACTAGTTCCATGCCTTATATTAATTCTGATATTTATGGGTAAGGGACTATGCAAAATTGCATTAGGTCACTAAATGCCATATGCATTTTCATTTAATTTGGAATGCTATAATATCTTGCTAGAGAATATATATAGCCTTTGAATTGATTCATTAATTCATTGCCAACATTAAATGGACCTATAGGATCGCACACAGAGCATTGGGCTTAAAATATTTAAATAAAGTATTGGGCATTAATTTGGGCTTTTAATTAAAGTCAAATTAATGTGTGTGATGGGTTTTAGATTGCTATTGGACCTTGGCCCATGAGAAAAAAAAAATTCAGCCCACAAGGTTTAATTTTAATTAATTAAATGTCTTATATGAATTTAATTAATTGAGTATCAAAACCTAAAAGACTTATTATCAAATTAAATCTCTTAATTACGAATATTGGTGACCAAAATTCCTAGAGAAAAATCAAAGGAATTTCGGCACATGGTATATATTAATTAAGTGATTTATTTGGTTAATATGTCTTATGTTTTAATCTTGGATTAATTCAAAAGAATTTAAATCAATATATATCTCTTATTTTAAAGAAGTGATAAAGGCTAAAATTAATTATATTTAAGTATTTGATTTTAGATTTATCACTTAAAAATAAAAGGATATATATTGAGTGAGAGAGAAAACAAAAACCCTAATTTCTTCTATGGCTTTTGCGTGAAACTCTCTCTCTCTCTCTCAAGTTTTTCTTTTAGCCAATTTTCACAAGGAGAAAGGATAGTTCCTCGTTCTCTTGTGATCTTGGGTAGTAATAGCAACCTAAGAGAAGTACAAAATCAAATTTTGTAGCTTCAAACCATAGCCATCACACAATACATTAAAAGAGAGCTAGCAACCTCCATTTTAAGCCGTCGGTGCAATTGTGTGTGTGAGAATAGAGGAAGTCGCATAAAAGGCTGTTCCTTGGCATTGGTGATCAATATCTAAGGTGGATAAAGTCATCTCGGTTGCTAGTCATCACCAAACTCAAGTTTTAAAAGGCATTCAAAGTTGTAAGTTTTAAAAACCCTAAAATTGCATGGTTCGATTCTTGTCATGGAATTGTTTGGCATGTATGATAGTTTTTTGTTGTTTTTCTGCTGCGCGATTGCCATGTTCATACCATGTCATATTCCATCAAAATGTTGTTTACATATGTGATATTGTGGAAATACATGCCATGATCTCCTTATAAATAAAGGATAGTAATGTTTAAAAGTGGAAGTAGTCTTATAATGTTTAACTTGCATAGTTTATGTGAGTATATATTTTTTTATAAGTGTATACATATAAATATGATTAAACTTGTGTGAATAAATTTAAAGTAAAGCAAAGTGAGTTTTTATAAAAGGATTTAATTGCCTGCATTGAGTCTAGGATGTAGATAGATAGGCATGCCTATAAGGATACCTTGCAGCTGTTTCTGAACAGTTTGACCTATTTAGGTCCACTTGAAATTAAAAGTTAGAGTTGATTTTAACAACCAGTTTGGGTTGTAGTCGACCCCGCTTGGGTCCGCTTGACCAGTCCACGTTATTTGATTGACCCCGTTTGGGTTCATGTTATTTGTTTGACCCCGTTTGGGTCCACCGATTTATCATACAGTTTTATCCCTACAAGGGATCATTGTTTAATACCTCCGGGTATCTTATTTATACCTTCAGGTGCCACCGTTATAATCAATAGTTTTGTACCTTCGGGTACTATCGTATAACCCGATATCCACCACTTTAGAATAGTGCAGGCTTTATTGTCAAAGGTTGAGAAAATTTTAATAAGGCATGCAAATTCTTAATTGACTTTATACTATTCTACATATGGAATTCCTTTTGTTGCACATAAAACTCACATCTAAAAGAATGCCCAATAATATATGTATCTATACTGCTAGTATCATAAATACATGCTAATTGTTAAATTGATGATATATATATGTCCTTTATTTTTATATGTACGACAACATATGATTTATGAAGAAACTTAAATTAAGGGTTATAAGAGTAATACTATAATACCCATTGTTTTTGAAATATTTTTCTTATGATTATATATGTGTTCATATTGTTGCATGTACACATTCTATAATATGTATTTGTTATTTATGGTAATGATATACAAGTGTCATGTTTAGTTGATAGGCTTATTTTATGATACATCTAATATTTTATAACATGAATAACTTATGGAATATAAATTAAGTCTGTGGTAATATTATAATCTCATGGTAATTGGAAATGTTGATTTATTATATAATTCTAATGTGTGTATATCCTAGACATAAAAGAATAGAAGTAAGATAATTTCAACACTTGTGAAGATTGTTTATGGGATTAATAATAGATAACTATACTTTTATGATTAAGCATTGATTAATAAAATAATCATATTATAAATAGTTAAATTTAACTCCAAAGGAAGTTGGAACTTGTATGATCATATATGATGACTAAAACGTCAGTACAAATTCTTACTGTTGAACTTTATGATTTCTATAGGTGAATGTAAATGTTCAATTTCTTCCATTTCTTGAAATAAATCATTGTTATATTTGAGGCATGTTGTGTGCTTGTTGACGATCGCTGTGAGTGGTCGTTTATCATGATTTAGTTCCCCACTAAGATTTATAGCTTAGCACGGGTGTTTCATCCGTGTAGGTTACAAGGCTAGGATTTTCTCATAGGACTGATATTTGTAGCAGGTTGGCCAACACAAGTCATTAAAGATTATAAAGTATATAGTCTTCTTTTTGGTTCCTTTTTGTATTTCGAGGGTTTTATGTTGTGTTGGAAATCTTGTAAAAGTACAGTTGTTTTGTAAGATGTTAATCAGTTGTTAAATTATGTAAAGAGACTCCAATGTATATTGTAAAGTCTTATTAGTTTGGTACTCTTATGGATTAAGTATGAATATCAGTTCTTTATATAGTTGGTATATGTTTATGTTGCACAGTAAAACATGTGTAATGAGATGGATAAAGTGATATGTATAGTGTTAGTGTAAGCCCTAGCCCCAATGCATTGTAATAAAACACTTTGAATTAATAAAATGAGGCATACGTTTTATCCATTGTATTCCTGTGCATATCAATTGATAGAACTATCCAAGAATGTTGTTTCGGTTTAAGTTATCATGTGTGAGGTATATGGTTGTAAGACCTTGAAACAAATGAGACATCATTCTAAATATCCCTAGTCAGTCATTGTTATGGGAATAACAATGAATTAAGACTAGTATGCACTCTCTAATATTATGAGTTCTGTCTTACGGATCATTAGGACAAGAGTGTCAATCAGAGATCATAGATACATGTTAAAGAACATGGTATCTGGATTTGATCCGCTCATGAGAACACTACATGGTACAAGTCATAAGTATTTCTCATATGCAAGTTTTGTATCAGAGTTCTTAGACCTAAAATCTCTATGAAACTCTTTATGAATTAATATGTGCATTGACATACACCTAACGTGCTCGTAACAGAGTGACAAGTACGGGTATGCTTGGGTATGCATTGATTCATGTTAGAGAGCATGAGAGAAGTGAAGGGATTACCCCTCTCGATAAGAGAGAAAAATATCATCAGCCACTTGATCAATGAACTGAGAAGTGTATGGCCATACCGAGATAAAATAATGAGTAATCATTATTTATCTGAGAGTTCAGTCTCATTGGAAGATCAAGAAAGGAATTAATATATATAAGGATGACTAGTTCCATGCCTTATATTAATTCTGATATTTATGGGTAAGGGACTATGCAAAATTGCATTAGGTCACTAAATGCCATATGCATTCTCATTTAATTTGGAATGCTATAATGTCTTGCTAGAGAATATATATAGCCTTTGAATTAATTCATTAATTCATTGCCAACATTAAATGGACCTATAGGATTGCACACAGAGCATTGGGCTTAAAATATTTAAATAAAGTATTGGGCATTAATTTGGGCTTTTAATTAAAGTCAAATTAATGTGTGTGATGGGTTTTAGATTGCTATTGGACCTTGGCCCATGAGAAAAAAAAAATTCAGCCCACAAGGTTTAATTTCAATTAATTAAATGTCTTATATGAATTTAATTAATTGAGTATTAAAGCCTAAAAGACTTATTATCAAATTAAATCTCTTAATTATGAATATTGGTGGCCGAAATTCCTAGAGAAAAATCAAAGGAATTTCGGCACATGGTATATATTAATTAAGTGATTTATTTGGTTAATATGTCTTATGTTTTAATCTTGGATTAATTCAAAAGAATTTAAATCAATATATATCTCTTATTTTAAAGAAGTGTAAAGGCTAAAATTAATTATCTTTAAGTATTTGATTTTAGATTTATCACTTAAAAATAAAAGGATATATATTGAATGAGAGAGAAAACAAAAACCCTAATTTCTTCTATAGTTTTTGCGTTAAACTCTCTCTCTCTCTCAAGATTTTCTTTTAGCCAATTTTCGCAAGGAGAAAGGATAGTTCCCCATTCTCTTGTGATCTTGGGTAGTAATAGCAACCTAAGAGAAGTACAAAATCAAATTTTGTAGCTTCAAACCATAGCCATCACACAATACATTAAAAGAGAGCTAGCAACCTCCATTTTAAGCCGTCGGTGCAATTGTGTGTGTGAGAATAGAGGGAGTGGCGTAAAAGGCTGTTCCTTGGCATTGGTGATCAATATCTAAGGTGGATAAAGTCATCTCGATTGCTGGTCATCACCAAACTCAAGTTTTAAAAGGCATCCAAAGTTGTAAGTTTTAAAAATCCTAAAATTACATGTTTTGATTCTTGTCATGGAATTGTTTGGCATGTATGATCGTTTTTGTTGTTTTTTCGCTGTGTGATTGCCATGTTCATACCATGTCATATTCCATCATATAGATTATAGGATAAGGTTGCTACATTATCCATAAGACTTTACATGTGACATGTTCATGCTTTTATATTACTTATTTCATGACATAGGTACATGTCATAATATAGACTTGCTCACCATAAAAGTACATACAAACATTAATCTTACATATAACAATCATGCACAAATTTCATCACAAATATATGTTAGATATATTCATCACAAGTCCTTACCCATGTACACGTGTAAATGTATATGTATACATATAATCTTGTATTAATATTCATATTACATGCTCTATCCAATTCATTTTGTAATCACAGAAACACATATTTAGCTCAATTAATTGAAAACCATAAGATAAAGTACATTAAAAATCTGCATGGGGCAGCATTCTAGACTCAAATTGTGAGCCACAAATAAATTTGAAAATGTCATTTTTAGGCTAGATAATCTTCTACAATCGAATTCCCCTTTGTGTCTAGTTTCCAGAGCATCAAAATTCACCTTAATATCTTACCTATAGCTCATGATATTTGAGAAATACTATATGCTGTTCATAGAACCGAAATAGTGTTTGCTGTCACTTCTAAAAATTCATAGCATAAAATTAAGAGGGATTTAGACCAATATTTCTCCACCAAAAACGTGCCCTAGGTATCTAGTTTACCCAAAATTTTACAGCATAAGATTTTGACTTCTCTACTAATACTTATGCCCAAAATACCAAAAATGTGTACCTTTACAGTACAAACAGATTCAACTAATTTCATGCTAATATTTGACATACTTGGAAATAAAATTAGGCATTACTTCCTCAAGATGAAATGTATAATTATAAGTCTATTTTGCATAGGAATTAATCTCATGTCATTCTAATTATTGTACATACAGATATCTCAATTTTCCCCAACCTGGTCCAGAATCCGAAATTAGAAATTCTCTTAAATTCAATAAATCATAAAAAATATCTAGAGGCAGAATTGAAGGTAGGTTCCTTCTTAAATTTTGTAGAAAAATGTCTTATATAACTACAAAAATTTTATTTGTTACAATTAGAGGTCTCTATTACAACTTACACTAAATTTTCAGTCACTAGGTTAGAATATTCATCTCATCCCTTCATGCACATTTCCTATATTGTACTCTCTTTTAATTACTACAAATTCAATTTAATCACAACAAGTTCCAGCAACCATATTCACATGTAACAACCAAATTCACATGCATTAAGGTAGCCCTAATCCCATACCTTGGCCTAATTTCATTTAGCTAATTAATCCTTTGCAAGACCTTTTCCTTTGTCTCTTCTACCTTCTCCTTCTTTATCTACAATATAAATTATTCTCTAATCCATCATTTCCAGTAGCCTTTCCCAACCGAAATCCAATTAGATAATGAATAAGAAGATAATGATGATGAAGATAACCAAAATTAAAACCAAACCTCAATAATTTACATCAATATTTTCTTAAACAACCCATATGCATGAAATTTTCTTCAAGAATTCATAGATAATTGAGAGATTAAGATATAATTGTAGGAGATGAAGAAGAAATAATTGAAGGCTGAAGATGCCAACCCTCTCTCTCAATTCACTCTCCCATTTCTCTTTCTTTCCACTAAAATCAACTTAAATAATAGTAGAAAATATCCCTTTTAGTCCTTCAACAATTTGCATGTCATACGATTAGCTATTTCCTTTTTGCATGATATAAAGTGACCCTTCCACTTAATTCTTCTTTTAAATTGACCACTCCATCTAATACTTTTTATAAATTGACCTCTCAATTATTCATTTATTCACATTTACCCCTAAAGATGTCGTAATTACAAATTTACCCCAAATTAATATTTTATACTTCAATTATACCCTTGAGAAATTTTGAAACTATAACATTAAATTTTATTTTCATGCAAATAATATAATAGCACAATAATTTATCACTTGTCCCATACTTATGTGAAATTTTCATTTTTAATTTAATCTTAATCAAATAAATCCTACTCAAATCATGAAAATTTCAATTAGGGTCATTTAGGAGCCTTACACAACAAAACATGGATTTTGAATTTTTGAGGCAATTTTCCAACCATTGTGAGGGTTTTTTTCCCACTTTAAATACATTTTTAAACACTAGAATGGCCATATTCTATAGTTTTCTTCCCTTTTCTATAGTTTTCTATTTAATTTTTTCTTTTCTTCATCTTTTAGTTTATTTTTCTTTAAGTAATTGTTCATGATTTTAAAGATTTTCAAGTTTTTCTTAGTTGCTGCTTCATCTTATTTGTGTTCTTTTGCTAATTTTCAATATGGTGAGAGTTAAGAATATGGCTAATAGAGGTAAAGGCAAGGGGAAGGCTGCTGGTAGTTCTTCATAATAAGAAAGAGGTACCACTATCCTTTAAGAAATGTATGATTGCCCATTTCCTATCAATTTTGATAATGATGGTAAAAAGTTCCAATTCTTTTGTAAGAAAGAATATGTAAGAATGTGGCATTTAGATTTTTCTTTTTTGGAACACTTAGGCATTTCTCAAGAATTTGGAAAATATATTAAATGTATGAAATGGGAACAATTTTTCACAATGAAATTACCTATTACGAAAAGTGGGGCTATTGAATTTTTTGTTACCTTAGATTATGTTGATGATAGGAATATTAAGTTGAAATTTAGGCATGATGGGGTTGAGTATATTTTTTGTTTTAAGGAGATGAATTAATGGTTTTATTTTCTATTGAATGGCCATGCTTTTGTGCCTCAACAATTTGTTGCCTCTGATGTTTGGAAAAAGTTGACTGGATTGAATCATTTTGATAATTAATAAGAATTAAACCAATAGATAGATTAAGAATGATGTGTCACTATTGTTTCATAAATTTTAATGCCATGCATTGTTTGGTAGGGTAGAAAGTAACAAAGTCTAAGCAATGGACTTGTTTGTGTTGTCCTTAATGCAAGCCAAGATGACTCCTTGCTCGATTGATTTTATTTTTGATGGTTAGTACCATGCCTATATTGCTAAGACAAAAATTATAGGCATAGGGCATATAGTGACTGGTATTGTGCTACGATGCTTATGAAAATTACAGAGCTACGAGGTGGTGACTATAAATGATGTGAAATTTCTGAGCAATTCCCACTTATTAAAAAATAGTGGATGGCCCCCTATGTTATTTTCCTATGAAGAGAGGAGTGGAAGGTTTGGCCATGGGAAAGGTAAGGCCCTTACCACTGATGTTGCCGATGCTATAAGTGTTAGTGAGGATGATGAAGAGCAAGAGCTTGAGAGTTTGTTTGTTGCTGTTGGAGAAGGTGGGAGTTTAGCACGATGGTACCAAGTTTTAGATCGGTTGGATAAAATGGATGAGTCAAACAAGGTTTTAGTAGTCAAGGTGGATAACATGGTCACCACCATGAAGGACATACACAAGAGTTAAAAGAGTTTGAGCAAGAAGTTGCTATCCTTTCTCCGAAAGAATAATGTGGATTTTAGCCCTTCTCCATCAAATTCACTTAGTGGAGCTCAATGAGTAAAGTCCTTTACTCTTTTTGTTTTTTTTTTTTGTTTTTGTTTTTGTTCTTGAGTGTGCTGTGTTTGTGGTTTGTTTGTGTCTTGTTTCTTTACACAATAAGGACATTGTGTACTTCAAGTGTAGGGATGTGTGTACGTCATATAATATAGCTTTGTTAATATATTTATGTTGTTATTATATATATACATGTTAGCATGTTTAGGTTGTATGTGAATATGAGTCTGCAGAGCTTTAAAGCTCTTATATTTGATGTATATTTGGTAGCATGTAACAAGAGATAACTTGAATTTGTAATTTTTTGCTTTAGTTAACAAAACTCTTGAGGAATATCATTAGTTATTTTACTTTGACATCTTTAGGTGCATAGTTAGAGGGTTATGACTTAGCAACGCACTTTAGTATAGGCTCTTTTTAAGTTGTTTATCTTTTCACATATAAAATATGATTATTTTTATAAATAATTGTTTAGGGTAATTTGACGTATAGCTAAGTGAGCATTTAAAGCCTTTGACATTGACATTTTTCTCTGTATGAGAGCCTTGGTATGCCATATCATCTTGAACTTATTTTTTTAAACTTTGAGATTACATTTAGTTAGAGTTTATGCATGAGAAATTATAAGGGTACTAGAGAAAACCAATTTTAACTTGCTTAAATAACTAACCTTTTGACTTTAGGTAGCTAATTTTGAGCCTTAAACCAATTTTTATTATTAAGCACATAATTAGCCTTCGTTTACTTTTTGAACAATAGACCATTTCTTTTGATACCCTTTTTGTGGAGAGGACCAGTGTTGTTGTATCATTTGATACAATTTTGTTTATTATAAGCATGATGTATTTTGACTCCCTTTTGCTTATGAGTCCACTATTTGCAGAAAAAGAAAAAATAAACAACAAGCTAGTTCATAAAAAAAAGAAAGAAAAGAAAATCAAGAGAAGACCTAAAAAGAGAAGAAAAAGTTTTGAAAAAGGAAAACTAGTGGAAGATGTGGACATTAATAAGGAGGATAGAATAGTAAGTTAAAGACATATTGGATTATGTTATACCTTCATTATAAGTCTTTTATAATATGTAATTACTTTTCTTCTATACATGTTGAGATACTTAACCAAATTTGACCTACCTTTACCTAAGCCATGTTACAACCTTTAATAAGACCCTTTTATTTTATATATTTAACTTTAGCTAGTAATGGAGATGTTTACTCATTTCCAAGCTTATGGTATGTAATGGCATATTAAAGGAAAGAGTTAAACACTAACCCCTAAACATTTGAGTGGAGTAAAAATAAGTGTTTGAGTGAGAGTTACTTTAGGCAATGTTTTGCATGAAATAATCTATACATGTGTTAAGACATTCAATTTCTTGAGTGCTTATATTCTTGTGCTTGGCAAATTCATGATTATCTAAATGTATATTGTTGATTATAGCTTAATAGACATTGGTATAGCATGAGAATTTGTAGACTTAACAAAATATTTTGAAGGATGAAGGTTATTTCATTTTCTTTCCAAATGTTTATTAAATATGAATGCATACTCCATAATTATGTGAATGTTGTGTATGTGTTTTGTGTTTTGTGTTATTCTTGCATTTTGTGTTTTTCTTAGGGACAAGTAAAGGTTTAAGTGTGGGGAATTGATGTGAGTTTATTTATGCATGATTTGTGCGTGTTTTGTGGATGTGATTGTGTAGTAAATGTTTAGTTTTAGCTAGGTTTTATATGAAACGTGGTGCTTTTCACGTGTTTATCTTGTTAATTGTGTGTAGGGAGTAAAGGAATAGAAGTAAAGGAGAAAAAGGAAAAAATGAAACAAAGAAGGAAGTCCCTATCGCAGGCACAGTTGGTGTTGCGAGCGCAACAAAGCAAGATGCAACAAATGGAGGTCAACGCGGAGGAAAAGTCAACAATTGAAGAAGTGCATCCTATAGCGAGTGCGATGGGCTTAATGGGCATGGCAATAAAAAGGTTTTCGGCATTTATTTGTGAAAAGGCACTTGAAGATGCATGATGGTCCACCAAAGTTTTGCACTGAAACACCCTAAATCTAAAGTCTTTAACATTTATTATACTATATATTTAAGTCATGTTATATTAGGTTATTAACCCAATTAAATCATCATTAATCATATCAAATGGTCTAATTAATTAGACAACCCATACATAAATTAGGTGTTTCACACAACATCCATCTTTAATTACATATGTATAATGACGTATCATGCAACCAACTTATCATATTCATGTTAGATACAACTATCTTAATTTGTTCATTATCATGCATAGCATTCAGCAATTTATCTAGCATATATATGTATAAGTATTCTAGCTCTTATGTGCAAGCATATACTAGCATTCTTTTAATGAACTTATTACATCATCTACTTCATATGACATTCATATTTTAAATACCCTTTTATACATATTAAACATGTTAAGAAACTTGTACAAAATTTAACCAAAAATATCCTTACATCAATTTATATGAACTATTGTTGGCCTGTCCTAATGTAGAGTTCGTTCCTATGCAAAAGCCTTGTCTACATAACCTACATGGATAAAATAACCTGTGCTAAGCTATAAAGCATGGTAATGGGAAGCCACTCACAGCGGTCGTCAAAGCAGCATACCAAATGTAACATATATATACGCATATACAAGCCTTTCGTACAATACTCATTTAAGAATCGTAGTAATACACACACACACACACATGTCAATTATCATATCGTATTAGTTCAACTTGCATCTCATTATGATTATACACAAGGCATAGCATAGAATTATTTTCATGATGTGGGTTCCTTCTAGTTATAAGCAATATATGCCATATAAAACATGTATGAAAGATATTTTTAAATCTCCATAATTTCATATTAAATCGCGGCATAAATAAAAACATGTACATTTAATAATTTAATAATTATAACCATCTTTTATAGCCTACTAAAGTTCTAAAGGTGGATAACGAGATCGATGGATACCCGAAAGTATCAAAACGGTAGATATCCAAAGATATCAAAACTATAGACCCCAAATGGGTCAACTATACAGTGGATCAGTTAATGGACCCAAACTGGGTCAGTAAACAACCCAAACGGGGTTGTGCATGATCCAAAAGGATCAACTACACTTTGGACTTAAAAAGATCAATGGTGGCAGCTGCAATATCCCTATAGGCACCTACCTATCCAATATTGAACTTTATATACAGGTGATGCTTTATTTGATTCTCGTTTCATATAACATATTCATTCATACATCATGCAATTGAAATGTGTATATAGTCATATAACAATTGATTCATCATTATGGCATATTTCATATGCATTAATCATATGACTTTTCATGTTCCTTTAACTTACTTCCAATAGCTATCTCAAGTGTGCATAACATGCCTTTTTAATGAAGTAGTGAAACACACTTGTTTGGTTGTTCATCATAACACATGCCTCACATATGAAACTCTATAACATGTCATAAAATTTAATTTCATTTTATCATACAATTCAATGGATTCTTTGGTCATAATTTAACTATACATATATCAACAATTTACTCATATTAGTTTTTAGCATGCTATAGTGCTGTTCATAATCTGTAGAGGTACTAAGATAGCATAGCAAGTTCTCTCATTAAAAAACATGGCAATAAAAGAAGGATACATGATACATAGGCAAGTCATAAGTGCGACAGAGGTGGAATTAAAAGTCTATACTGCATTATCGCAAGCATGACTAAAATCGCGAGCTCAATCGAAGCAAAAATAAAAGTCTACATATAGTGCATTGTCGCCAATGTGACTATTCTCATGAGTGCAATAGATGCAGATTAGACAATTCCAATATCCTTTCATTAACAATAACTCTTATAAGGTTTCCTTTTTATGCCTAAATAGCTTACACAAGCTTACACCATTTTATCCCCGGTTTCTTACATGAATAATTCATAGTACTTCCATCATTTTGACATGCACTAACCTTTCTAGATTCTAGCCAAAGACTTCCATTTGCATGCATTTAAAAGGGTAAAAATATTCATAGAAACTCAAACCACACAAATCCCATACCTTGGCTGAAAATTTCCTTAACTTCAATCTTGTGAATTTCCTTTTCCTTTACCCCTTCCACCTTCTTCTTCTCCTTAAACAACAATTTATTTTCTTAACATAAAACTTCTAGCATTTAACTCAATCCTCCATCAACCAAGATAAGAAGATGAAAAAGAAGAAGAAGAATTATCAAAGTAAGTTAATTACCTTATAGTTTTACACTAATTGACTTGGTTCATCAACATGCATGAATTTTCTCTTCAAGTATACCTTGAGAAATCAACTATGGCTATAATAGATGAGTTGAAACGAAATTTTTCTGTAACTCTCCCAAGAATTTCTGTCCCATACCATATATTTTATCTCTATCATGGAAATGAATATTTATAATGGAAAGGGAAAATTCCCTTTTCAATCCTTCAACTTTTTACGTGTCACATCAATGCCTCTTATTTCCTTGCATGTTATAAATTGACCTATCCATTTATTCCTTATCTTAAATCCACCTCTAAAATCTTTCTTTTATTCACATTTGACCCTTAAGATGACTTATTTACAAATTGACCCCTAAATTAATACTTTATGCTTCAATTACACCCTTGAACATAATAAAACTCAAATAATAATTTAATTTCTCTCATGTAATTAATATAATATAAATAATTTATCACTTAGCCCATACTTTATCTGTAATTCACATTTTATAATTTAATCTCAATTAATCATAACCCTATAAAATCATGCATTTTAATTAGGGGCAGGTTAGGGGCCTCACATATACACTTCTAAAGGGACATTTTAAGGGACACAAGATTGAGATCTTATATAAAGCCAATAGTAGTTAGTTGAATGTATAAGTTTGAAAAGAACAATTATACTTGGGTTTTTTCTTCCTATAAAAAGTTAGTAGATTTTTACTTTTTCTTCTTAGAAGAAGACAAGCAAGAAAAAAAAAAGATCTTCTTAGAGATTGAAAAGGGTTCAAAGATTTCTTTTTACTATCTCTCATATATTACTTCTTATTGTAATTAGTTAAATGATATTCTTAGGAACTTGAACATGGATGTTTATATCTTTTCTATTCTTAGTAATATACATAGTTTTATTTGCAGAATTCTCTATTAGTACTTTTATGCATGATCATGATAAGTGAGAATACAATTGTGAGATATATTCTTTTTTATAGCTAATGGAAATTCATTATGAAAATGTTACTTGAGAGATCAAAATATTAAGATAATTGCTATAAGTTGGTATTTAATCTTAAACTAAGATTGTATAATTAACTAATCTACTAATGATAATTAAGGGTTAGAATTATAAGTGCAAGTTTTAGGCAATCTACTTAATGTTAAGATAATGAATTAGAACATTAATACAATTTGGCTTGCATTATAAGATTAAAATTTAATTAAGAGAATAGTTTCAAGTTAAAACTTATATTTTATATCTTTAATTTTAAATTGTCTTCTTTAATTATAAATAAAGTAGGTTTTTATTAGTATTTTTAGTTTTAGTGTAGACTTTAGTTCACTTAATCATTCAAAGTATGATCAATGTAAACAAGATTAAAAATTAATTAATAGTGTGTAATCACTCATCAGTCCTCATAGGAATGATATCTTAAGTACTATATTTGATAAACCATGTGCTTGAAAATTTAGTACAATAAGACATTAGAAGTTTCCTTTGCCATGCGAGATTTTATAGGAGATTTATTAAGGATTTCACTAAGATACCTAAGCCATTATGCAATCTTTTGGCAAAAGATGTTGATTTTGTGTTTAATGAAGCTTGCCTTGATGCTTTTGAGAAATTAAAGAAAGCCCTAATTTTATCACCTATTTTGCAGCCACTTAATTTGAATGTGCCATTCGAGATTATGTGTGATGCTAGCAATTTTACTGTAAGGGCAGTTTTGGGGCAAAGAAATGAATGTAAACCTTATGTGGTATGTTATGCTGGTAAATTGTTAGATGGACCTCAAATCAATTATGCCATAATGGAAAAGGAGCTATTGGCTATAATTTATGCATTTGATAAGTTCAAAGCTTATTTAGTAGGGCAAAAAGTTATAGCCTATTCGGATCATGTTGCCCTTAAATATCTTCTAAGTAAAAAGGATACAAAGCCTTGAGATGGATTTTGATGCTTCAAGAATTTAATTGGGAGATTAGATATAAAAAAGGAAGTGACAACCTTGTGGCGGATCATTTGTCAAGGTTAGATCAAAAACGATTAAAGATACATGATGATGGTGTACCTATAGATGAAAGTTTTCATGGTGAACATCTTTTGAATGTCACATCTAAGGAAAGCCCTTGGTTTGCTGTAATTGTAAACTATTTGGTAAGTGGTGTTCTTCCATATGGTTTGGATTATAACTAAAGGAAAAAGTTTTGGAACGATTGTAGGTTTTATTGTTGGGAAGAGCCATTGATTTACAAGAGATGTGTTGATAAATTAATTAAGAGGTGTGTTCCTCAAGATGAGATTGAACATATTTTGAATCATTATCACTCCATGAAGTTTGGTGGTCATTTTGGTATATCCAAGATAGCTTTTAATGTACTTCAATCTGGGTTTTGGTGGCCTTCTTTATTTAAGGATGTTAGAGCCTATGTATTAAAATGTGATAGATTTCAAAGGTTGGGTGGTATAACTATGAAGCATGAGATGCCATTGAAGAGAGTACTAGAAGTAGAGATATTTAACATTTGGGGGATGGATTTTATGGTTCCTGTAAGGCCCCTAACATTACCATAGTTAAAAATGCATGCTTTTATAGGATTATGTTTGATTATGATGAAATTATTTTGTTATTATATTAATTGCATGAAAATAAAATTTAATATTATAATTTAATATTATTCGAGGGTATAATTGAAGTATAAAGTATTAATTTGTGGTAAATTTGTAATTATTGCATTTTAGGGGTCAATTATGAATATAAGAATAAATTAAGAGGTTAATTTAAGGGAAGGAATAAATGGAGAGGTTGATTTAAGACAAGTATTAAATGGAGGGGTTAATGTTAACATGCAAAAAGGATGAGAGGTTTTATTAGAACATGCAAAAGGTGGAGGGATTAAAAAGGAGATTTTCCATGTCACTATATAATGAAAATTAAAGAGATGTGAGAGGAGATTTTTGAGTGGACAGTGAGAGTGAAGGTCGACATTTTGGTGAGGAAAAAACAAGAAAATTATTCATCTCTTCTCATCCATTTCCTTTAAATCTTTCAAGCAATTTAAGTGACATTGTATGTCGATTAATCAAGAGCAACTAAGTGTACAACTTTAAGGTAACAATCTCAATTGGTTTACATCTTCTTCTTCTCATTTTTGTTGAAGCAATGGTTGAGTATGGTGCTGGAATTATTTATTAAAGATGATGTTGGTTGTAAAGGAGAAGAGGAGAGTAGAAAGATCAAAGGAAACAGAGTGGCAAGAGATTGAAAGCTAAAGGAATTTTGGCCAAGGTATGGGATAGGGTTTATCTTGCATGCATGTGACTAATAATTGTATAATTAAGATGTATATTTGTGATGGATTGATTAAATTGAAGGAGGCATAAAGTTAGGGTGTGTTACAATAAATGTTACATGAAAACTTAATAAAACTAGTGGCTATAATTTAATCATAAAATGAGTTAGGAACCTTTAATTGAGACCATGTTAATTTTTATAGTTAAACATGGATTATATGTAAAAATTTATAGTTGAAACCTAGCACTAAATTGGCCTCTACAATATCCTTATATTTAATTGAATATTAGGTGAGCTGTTGAATTTGGTTTCGAAACAGGTTGTGGTAATTCTGTTATATTTTCATGTGTAATGATCAGAATACTATAAGGTTAATTCCTACGCAAAAATAGACTCCTAAATTCACATTTTTTATGAAAGAAGTATGACCTAAATTCGTATGCATGCATGTCAAATGTTAGCTTGAAATTCAAAGGGACTAGATGTGCTGTTAGGGAACAGACCTTAGGAATTTGGGTATAACTCTTGGTAGAATTGTTATAATGCTACAATGTAAAATTCTAGTAAAACTAGAGACATGGAAGTATAACTTTTGATGAAGAAAAGTTGTTCTAATTCCTTCTTCATTTTATTCTATAAATTTTTATAAGTGGTAACAAACATTGTCTCGATTTTATAAATAGCCTATAGCTTTTCTCAAATATCTCGAGCTATAGATAAGATATTAAGGAGAAATTTGATGCTTTGGAAACTAGACATATAGGGGAATAAGATTGTTGAAGGTCATTTAGCATAAAAATGATGTTTACCAAATCATAAGTGGCTCACAAGTTGAGTCTAGAATGTTGCCCCTGTGCAGAATTTTAATGTATCTTACATTATGGTTTTTATATAGTTAAGTTAAATATGTGTCTATATGAATACATAATGAATTGGATATGGAATGTGATATGATAATTAATAGGTAAATATATATATTTGTATTCATATATGTAAATAGGTAAAGATTATTGATAAAGTTATCAAATATTTATATATGATTAAACTTATATATATGATTGTTATATGCAATATTATTTTCATGGATGTAATCCCATGATGAGTAATTGTATATTTTAACATGTACCTATACTATGAAATAAGAAATACAATAGTATGACCATGTTCACATGTAATGTCTTATTGGTAACATATTAAAGTACATATTATGATGATATATGCTCAATTGTCAATACTTGAATTGTTAAATGTCAATTTGGATACATGTATTTTGATAAACTAGGGATTATGAATCTTTTTACATGATCACATACATAAGTTGTGCTATAACGGAAACTTATAAGAACAAGGCATGCTTTATGATGAGCACTTGAATAGGTATGATACTTTACATGATTGTCATGGTATGATCAACCTGAAATGTGATATCTAATGATAGCACGATCAATAACTATGTGAAACATTATATGAACTTTGTATACATAGTTATGCTATAGCAATAATATGTCTATACTATGGCCATACATGTGCAAATTGATTAGTCAAGTGCATGCATGATATATGAAAATAGAGTTAAATAAAGTATTGCCTGCAATTAGAGTTCGATTGTGGATAGATAGGCGCCTATAGGGATATTGCAGCTGTCACCATTGACCTGTTTAGGTCTAAAGTATAGTTGATCCTATAGGATCATAAACAACCCGTTTGGGTCCATTTGATCGGTCTACCGTACAGTCGACCCTGTTTTGGTCCATAGATTTGATATCCTCAGATATCCACCATTTTGATACCCTTGGGTGTCCACCATTCCAATTATCCACGTTTAGAACTTAAGCCGGCTAAGTTACATAATAAATACATCATAGTCAATTACAGTATAACAAGCCATATGATTTATGGAATATCATGTTTAATTAAGTTTTCTAATGCATGTATGTTATTCTTTTGCTTATATACATACGTGCAGATCATTTATGAAACGTTGGAATTTATGGAGACTACTTTGAATGTAGGATACATTATTGATTAAGATCATTATATTGTTATCATATGCTTATTGTTTGTATGTCACTTTAAATGATTTTAAATGATGTATGATTTTATGAATCTGACAATCATTGTGAGTGGTTGTCTTTCATATTTATTATCCCTACTAAGCTGTATAGCTTAACATGGGTTATTTTGATCCATGTAGGTTTGGAGTCATGGCTTTTGCACAGGAACATTCTCTGCATCAGGACAAGCCAACACCAGTCTATAGAAGTTAATGTCGGAATTTTGATTAATTTTGTATCGTTCCTTACATGTTTATTATGTATAAATACTATATAATATATGTTTGTCATATTGAGGATAATGTCGTAATAAGTTCATGGTGATAATGCTAATATATGTATGCATTTAGGAGCTAGAATGATTATATTTGTATGTGATAGAATACTGAATGCCATGCATGATAGTGAAATAACTAAGATAGTTGAATCTAGCATAATTAAGATAATGGGTTGCATAATGAGTCATTGTACTTATGTAATTAAAAGTTACATAAAATATGTGAGAAGCACTTAACTAATATACTGGTTAATTGATTATGTTAACGTCATACATTTTTACGATTATGTTAGGTGTTTGACCTATGATTTATATTATATTGTATCATTAGCGAGATTTTGGCAAAGGTTGTGAGATGATATCTAAGGAATTATCAATATCTCTCACCTCTTAGCATTATAAGTACTTAAATGCCTTAATGTTTTAAGATTGTGGTATAGCATAAGATTGATTATAAGTATGTTTAGATTATATATTAAGATGTTTGAGGAAAAGTTCATATGAATAGAAGAGAACTTGATTCCTGGCATAAATGATGATGCAAGATTTTAAGGTTATTAAGATATTCAGGATAAGAAATATAACGAGTATAAGAGTATCTGGATCAGAGGTAGATACAAATGATTATATATTACGACTTTATTATGGATATAGAGAATGCTTATGGTTATAGTTGTTTATAGCTAAAGCACAGTTAAGAAATTTTAGCAATAAAGATAAAGCTACCAGTTTTAAATTTCGAGGACGAAATTCTTTTAAGGAGAAGAGATTTGTAAGGACCCAACCATGGTCCTAATTGAATTATGGTAAATTAATGAGGATTAAGGTTTAATAAAGCAAATTATATTATTTTGTATTATTAAAGTTAAGTCATATAAAGGATATATTGGTAATCATACACATGGATATTAGAGTGTAGCTAAAATACTAAGGAAGAATGAAATTGAATTAAATAAGAAGCTTGGGGTTAAAATGTTAAGAAAATAAGTTTTAAGGGTTAAAAATGTATAAGGGCAATCTTAGAATTTCTTGAGTAAGATATTTACCCCACTCACTCTTTTAAGGTTCCCTAGGGGAAGCTGGAGATCAGGACAAGGGCAGAGAAGTTTAGGGTTTGTGAGCAGCATCTAAAAAGGTAATACTTCTCCTTGTAGACCTCTCTTTCTACATTTCTTTTCTTGGTTTGATCTCTGGTTTTGAAGGATTAAGAGACCCTGTTGTGCCTTTATGTGTTAGGGAATAAAGGAAATTAACAGTAAGAGAGTTGGATGAAGATGAGCTAAGGAAGATTGAGCTTCAAACTAGGTATGGGAATTAGGGTTACTGTCATGTTCATATGATTAATTTTAGGAGTGTTTCCTTCTCTTTATGTGTATGGGTTTCCTTGAGAATGTATAGGATAAATCTATAGATTTAGATGAGTGCTACATGATCTTAAACTTAAATGATCACATAAGTAAGAGGGAAAGTGAGATCTGGGTTTTAAATTTATGTTTTGCATGATCAGGATTCTGCATTTTCTTCGTTCCTTCTCATATGCGGCCACGGGTGTTTTTCTCCTTGAAAATGCATGGCTACGCATGTTTTTCTTCTTGAAAATGCACGGCCACGCATGTTTTTCTTCTTCCCTAGGCGTGGCCATGTGTGGTTTTCTTCTCTCCCATGCATGGCCACATGAAGTTCCTTTTCTTCTTGCACACAGCCACGTCTGTATTTCTTCTTCCCTATACGTGGCCATGTGTGGACTTCTTCTTCCCCATGCATGGCCACGTGATGATATTCTTCTACTCACACACGGCCACGTATTGATTTGTCCTTGAGTATGCATGGCCACGTGATGATGCTCTTCCTCTACACTCGGCCACGCATGTGTTTCTCTTTGGAAACACACGGCCACTCACGCTTTCTTCATGAAAAATGCGTGGTCACTCACCATGTTTCTATTAGATGTGCACTGCCAAGTGATGTTTCTCTTCTCCTTGCACACGGCCACTCACTCTTTCTCTTGGAAATGCACAACTAATTACCCTTGTCCTTGCTATACACGACCAAGCATAACCTATTGTTTTCTTATTGTATGGCCACATGTGCTTCTTGTACAAATACTCCTAAACAATATTCACCCATAATCATAAGTTTGGCAATATCTTAAAGTTATTAAAAGAGTTACATGAGTAGGATGAATAGAGAGTAGTCGTGAATGTGAGGATGATGATTGCTTCCTAAGTAATCGTTAATATGTAAGTTAAATGCTAATGGATTAATAGATTATGAAAGCCGATATTCCAGGTTAAAGTCTATAAAGGTATAATTTAGAAAATCAAGACCATAAGATGAAGTACTATCGAAAGATAGATGAAATGAAGATTATGGTAAGAGAAAGTAAACTGAACTAAGTTGTAAGTAATCTAAGCCACCAATATGCTATATTAGAGTGGTCCATAAATGGAAGAACCTCTATGCATGTATATAAAGAATTTAAAAGTAAAATAATGCAACCACTATATTAAGTATGAGGTACCCTTGAGAACTAATTTTAAAGGGGCTTGAATGAGGTAATGCTTATACGAAGTAAGTCGCTAGAATAGGGTTCGGTGCGTAATAAGCACATAACTAAGGACAATAAGAAGTAACCTAATGGCTCTAAATTGTATATGTTATTTAATGTATCCTATGAAATTGGTATCGATGAGAACTCGAACAAAGCAACTGGCTTTGTCCCAGTATTACATATATACATATACCCATGTTTCTTTACAATGGCAAGAGATTACCATGTTATGATCTAGTAACATTAAGAAGATAGTTATAATGTGCTTGACTATATTAAAAGAGATGGAATATTTATTGGCACTCAAAGATGGAACTATAGAAATTGATTATGCTTTAAGTCATACCACGAATCAATGATTAGCTTGGACATAACGAAACATACATACTTAGTTGCCCTATACCCTATGGGGGTAAACACGGGATGAAATAATCTTACATAACTTACCAGGGTATAATACGTTATATGATGAAAAAGTATTTGTAAGATGAATAAAACAAGTATGAACTGGTTAAAAGAGATGACCTGTTGTTCATGACCTAATAGACTATAAAAGTGAAATAAAAGATGAAAGTTGTACCAGTGTCGATCTTAATTCAAAAGAGAACCTACCCGTATTCATATATGGATCATAATTGCATGAGTATTGTTTAAAGTAATTGTTCATTGATGGGAGTTATGATGCTATGAAAGCTACTCGTGGCAAATAATAACAAGGTACGCAAGTAAGAATTATTTATGAGTTATGTAAGTTTATATGGTATAATTGATTCGATCATGCTATGATGAGTAGTCTGTGTTATAAGATGAACAAATATGAGAACCCCAAATTTATGAATTGCTATGATTATATATATGGACATGCATATAATCTTAGGAAGACTTTTAATTGCAAGAACTACACTTTTACAGTTATTTTATTGACTTCATGCATAATGCTAGGTATGACAAGATTAACCAATGAAAGTAATACTTTATTGTGTTTGCATTATCATGTAAATTACTATGATATGTATGAAGGATGTTTATGTGGCTATGTGATTACATAATCTACAACCATGTATATTGGAGCCTATTGCTCAACATTGATATATGACAAGAATAATATGCACTCTTTTATGAAATGTGGCTTTAAGTCGAATGACGTACTAAGTAAAGAAGAATATGTTGAATCTGAATATGCTTAAGAATGGTAAAGCCTGTGGGTCTTAGTTCAGTTGTGGATTAGATAGACATGCCTAGAGGGATATAGTTGCAGCTGCCATAGTTGACCCCGTTTGGGTCTTATTCCTTAATGGAACCATCATTTGACCCCGTTTGGGTCCATAGTTTGTTTCCGTTATCCACCCTTGGAACTAGTACTTAGGCAGGCTATCAAAGATGATAAAATGTACATAACATAAAGAAAATATGTAATGATTACTCCATTTATATGATGTAAGCATGATGAATGGCCTATTATGGTGTTATATCCTAATTCTTGATGACTTTAAACTATTTCTATGAAATGAAATGCCATATTATGTGTTACATGACTATGATATCTCACATTTATTATGAAGAACGTTCTCGTGTGAGTGCCGCTACGAGCTAGGTGACCGCATTCTAGCAAGTGTATTAGATCGGCTAATAATATAGAGAAATATAGATTAAGACCCCAAATATCGTACCAAAGGGAACATGGATTGCTAAGAATAATATCTATGTATGAATTAAATTAATCCGAGATTGTTTCCCAAATGTTTTTGATTTAAAAGTAAAAATTAAACAAAATAAACAATTAAACAAAACAAAAGCTAAAACATGAATTAAAAACAAAGCAATAACTGGAATTCTCATGCTAAAGGAACTATCCACCTTAACTTTCATTGTAATGACTTAAATTCAATATAAACACCAGTGATTATGGAAAAACTAGTAATAAAGCAAGATATCTTTATTCAAGTATATCATTCTTAGTATTAAACTCATAGACAAATCTAATACTTGGCATGAAAATTTAGTTTTAACTTCCTAAATATTCATTAAAGCCTTTCTCAAGTGATTCAATTCCAATTTATTCTTAGTTCCTCCTCTCTTAGTATTAATCAATAAAATTCACACACAATCATCTCATATTTCGGATAATAATCATGCATAAACATTAAAGAGTCAATCTAAGAATATGCAAATCATTAACTATGTCAAAACCAATTTTTAGTTATTTATCCAATAAACAAATAATTAATCTCAACACAATCAAAGATAAGAATATGCTTAAAACCAAGAAATAATCAACCGATATTGAAATTAAGCTCAAAACAAAGTCATAACAATGAAAATTTAAGATTTCAAGAATCCATTAGCAAAAGAAAAAAACTACTTCCTAAATATATTTAAAAACTAAAGACAAAGTTGAAAAGAAAAATAAAGAAAATAGAAAACAATAACTAAGCTAAATTCTAAGATTAATCCCTAATTCTCTAATTCGATCCCCTTCTTTGGTGTTTTAGACTGCTATTTATAGGCAAAAGATGTTGTGGATTCCTTCTCAAACTCTTATAATCAAATAGGAAGCAAATTCTGCCCAAAATAGGAAGTTCGAGAATCCTTCGCGAAGTGGGAGAAGCATCACGTGGCCATGTGTTCCCTAGTGTATTTTCACATGTGGCCATGTGTTGGTTTGTGAAGAAAATCACGTGGCCATGGGTTCTTGCATTCTTTTCTTCACGTGGTCACTTGTTCACTTTCTTCTTTCTCACACATGGCCATGTCTTCATTCTCTTATAACTTCACGTGGCCACGCCTAGTTCTTCTGGACTTCAAGATCACTTTCTTCCATAAATTTTCCATATTTGTAGTTTTGGCCCAAATCTTTGCCCTTTTTATAATTAAGTCCTTTTTCTTGCAAAATAACCCTGAAAAACACCAAAATTTACAATTAACTCCAAAAATATAAAAATAACAAATTAAACTTAAATTAAACCTAATTAACACAAAATTAATTTAATTAAATACTTAAAAACACACTAAAAACATCATATAATTCACTATTATCACTAAGCTCACCAATGGGCTTCACGGTGAATAGTTTGGCCGTTTGACCCACAAGCTTACAACATTATATTCAAAGTTATACGAACCACAGTATACATAATGATCTTCATGTATATGGAAATTATAGTATGTTGCATATGGTATGAGGACTTGGTCCATTAATCATGATATGTGGCACCTGTTTGTTGAAATGGCATGCAAACCCGTTAGTATGTATATGAACATTTCATATGTATCTGCATATGTATAATTCTGATGTAAACCCAAATGCAAACCATGATATAATATGGTGTGGTATGATGTCTTAAATTGCAATGATAAGATAGCATTAAGGAATAAGTGTGTATGAACTCAAAATGAGAATTAAGTAAAGATATATGAAGAAATCAAGTATAACAATAATTTTATGGTTGTTAAATGGCATAAGCACTTCGGTGTGTATAGATTTAATATTGAATGCAGGAATTATATGACTATATGATTAATCCATTAAGTTAATATTATGTACTATTAACAACCTGGATGTATGAATTATGGAGTAGCAAGGATTAGGAGGGTATAAATCAAGCTAGTTATGGAAGAAAGGAAGTAAACTTATGATAGTAATTTGACAAGTTTCGAGATAAGATAATTTACAAAATGCTCTAGATGTTGGTAAGCAGGATTTTATTATTAAGTTTGAGAACTTCCCCAATATGTCTATTGTGATACAATCAATATAATAGACTCATATGTTATCCCGTGCTATTGTGAAAGTTTACATGATGAGATGAATTGTGTAAGGAGGTTATGTTCATGTATATAGATTTTTGTTCCCCACTAAGCTTTATAGCTTAGCACGGGTTCGTTTATCTGTGTAGGTTTCAAGTTCAGCTCTAGAGGATCGAGCTAGATGCTATTACGTTGAGGATTTTGAGATTCTTGAAGGCCATTTATGTTATAATTATTTAATTATAAGCTTGACTATTTTATTATGGCATGTAATTATGGCCTATTCTATTATTATTTTCACCTGACTTTACCAGGTTTGTGATGATGGTGATGATGAATGATGGTTATCCATGGTAAAGGAATTAGGGTGTTACAGATTAGATAGATTAGGTGACATGAATGCATGTAGATGTTAATCAGGTTAATAACCTAACATAACATAACTTAAGTAGACATCATATTATATGATAGAGATGCTAGAATAGGGTGTTTCGGTTCCTTTCCCTAGCTCTTTATGTAACACATATATCTTTTTATGGTAGTTTATATATCTATATGGGTAGAAGCAATGCCTACTCTCACTAATGATGCCAATGTAGTTAGGAAGATGCATAATAAGGCTAACTTTCATAGGTTTGGTACTCCTAGAGCAATTATTAGTGATAGAGATTCCTATTTTCGCAAAAATATTATAAATAGTCTTTTGTAGAAGTATGGAGTGACATACAAGGTGATTACTCCATACCATCCTTTAATTGTTGGTTAAGTAGAAGTGAGCAATATATGATTCAAGCGGATCTTAGAAAAAAATAGTTTCTTCATCTAGGAAATATCAGGCATTAAAGCTAGATGATGCTCTTTAGGTGTATAGAATAGCTTTTATGATACCCATAGGTCGTACCCCTTATCAACTTATCTATGGAAAGTCTTCTCACTTATCGGTAGAGCTTAAACATATGGCCTATTGGGCAATAAGAGTTATAAATTTTTATTTGTAGCAAGCTAGTAAAAATATGTTGCTTTAGTTAAATAATTTAGAAGGATTGAGGATGAATGCCTATGAGAATGATAAGTTGTATAAGGATCGTACCAAGATGTGGCATGATAAGCTTATCCTAAAGAATGATTTTTATGAAGGTGTTTTGGTGCTTCTTTATAACTCAAGATTGAGATTATTTCCTTGTAAACTCAAGTCTAAGTAGTCTGTGATGGAATATGACATGGTATGATAATCATGATAGCACAGCGGAAAAACAAAAATTTTATCATACATACCATACATATCCAAAGATAGAATCGAAACATGCAATTTTAGGGTTATCGAACTTACAACTTTTGATGCCTTTTAAAACTTTTATTCCGATGATGACCAGCAACTAAGATGGCTTTGTCCGCCTTAGATCTCGATCACCAATGCCAAGGAATAGCCTTTTGCGCCACTCCCTCTATTCTCACACACACAATTACACCGTCGGCTTAAAAACGAGATTGCTAGATCTCTTTTTTGGTATTGTGTAAGGGTTATAGTTTGAAGCTACAAAACTTGATTTTGTACTTCTTTAGATTGCTATTACTGCTCAATAACACAAGAGAATGAGGAACAATCCTTTCTCCTTGTGAAAAATTGAACAAAAGAATTAAGAGAGAGAGAGTCACTATTCACGAGTTACTATTCATGCCACAAAAAAATTAGGTTTAGGGTTTTATTTCTTTTAATATATATGCTTATCCTTTGGCAAGTCTTTGATCTGAATTCAACCATCCTAAGATGATTAATTCAAACTCTATCACTTCCTAAAGATAAGTAATATATTTTGAATTAAACTCCTTTGAATTTAAATTCAAATTTGAAATAAATCATAAGACATTTAAATAAATGAAATCACTTAATTTAAATAAATGCCATGTGCCGAAATTCCATGAATTATCTCTTGGAATTTCGGCTACTTCATTAAGTAAATAAGTGATTTAATTTAATTTAAATTCCTTTAGGCTTTAATACTCAATTAACTTAATTAATGTAACATAATTAATTAATTGAAATTAAACCTTGTGGGCTGAATTTTTCTCTCTCATGGACCAAAGCCCAATAGCAATTTTATAACTCATTACATACACTAATTTGACTTTAATTAAAAGCCCAAATTAATGTCCAATACTTAATTTAAATATTTTAAGCCCAATGCTTTGTGTGCGATCCTATAGGTCCATTTAATGTTGGCAATGAATTAATAAATTAATTCAAAGGCTATATATGTTCTCTAGCAAGATATTATAGCATTCCAAATTAAATGAAAAATGCATATGGCATTTGGTGACCTAATGCAATTTCGCATAGTTCCTTACCCATAAATATCAGAATTAATATAAGGCATGGAACTAGTCATCCTTATATATATTAATTCCTTTCTTGATATTCCAGTGACACTGAACTCTCAGATAAATAATAATTATTCATTATTTCATCTCGGTATGGCCATACACTTCTCAGTTCACTGATCAAGTGGCCGGTGATATTTTCTCTCTTATCAAGAGGGGTAATCCCTTCACTTCTCTCATGCTCTCTAACATGAATCAGTGCATACCCAATCATACCCGTACTTATCACTCTGTTACGAGCACGTTAGGTGTATGTCAAAGTACACAGTAATTCATAAAGAGTTTCATAGAGATTTCAGGTCTAAGAACTCCGATACAAAACTTGCATATGAGAAACACTTATGACTTGTACCATGTAGTGTTCTCATGAGCGGATCGAATCCAGATACCATGTTCCTTAACATGTATCTATGATCTCTGATTGACACTCTTGTCCTAATGATCCGTAAGACAGGACTCATAGTATCAGAGAGAGCATACTAGTCTTAATTCATTTGTTATTCCCATAACAATGACTGACTAGGGATATTTAGAATGAAGTCCCATTTGTTTCAAGGTCTTACAATCCATGTACCTCACACATGATAACTTAAACCGAAACGACATTCTTGGATAGTTTTATCAATTGACATGCACAGGTATTCAAAAGATAAAATAAATGCCTCATTTTATTAACTAAGTGTTTTATTACAATGTATTGGGGCTAGGGCTTACACTAACAGTCTGGTCCTTTCAAAGTTGTTAAAGAATATGAGTTTGGAGCTATGGATATTGAGAATCATAAGGGAAAGGTCTTCTAAGTGAATGTTCATTGCCTTAAGCCCTATTTTTTTTGGTAAATCTATGGAAGAGGTGAATTTTCTTTCTATCTCTGCACCTAATGAGGTCATTTCTTAAGCTTATTAAAGCTTTTTAGTTTTTACACATGTTTGTTTTAGTTTTTGCTTACAAAAGTTTGTTTCTATGTGTCTAGGTTAGTATGTATACAAGCATGTTTGTTGAATGTTTGATGTTATTATTTCATATTTACATGTTATTTTTGATATTCTAATGATTTTTCTTTGAGTTTTTTGAAGTTTGTGTTTTTGAGTTTTTGTCCAGAGTGCAATAAGTCGTAATGTTTATACCGATTACTTGCAAAGGGTCTTCATGCCGACATATATGCTGACTCATTTTAGATATTATGTCCCACATCACCAACAGTTGTGCCAATTTATGAAGAATCATGTCTATTAAATTGGTGCTAGAGTTTTATACTACTTTAGAAGTGAATGAAAATGATAATAGTCTTAGAATTTCATTTATTTTGCAATGAGCATAAGCTTACTAATTCATTTATGCATAGAGTGTTTAGTTTTAAGAAGGATGGTTTGTGTGATCCTCATAAGACCGTTGATGTTAATGCTTTTTAGACTTTCTTGATTGATTTACAAACCCTATTTAAGCCTAGAAAGGGTAAAGCTACGTTTATTAAGGACTTTAAATTTTGGCTTTTGCATAAAGTCCTTGCTTGTGTGATTTTTAAAAAATCTGAATTAAATAGGGTCACTTATCAAGAGTTGTTTCTTATGTGGTGCATTCATAATAATAAGCAAGTTTGTTGGAATTATTGGATTTTTAATCAAATGCTTGTATGCATCTTTAGGAGATATAGTCCTAGCACTCATGGTAATGTAGTGACTATCATTGCTAAGGCTTTGGATTATGGTTTAACTAAAAAAAACTACTTTGCTTGAGTTTACATTTTCCATTAAACAAACTTTGATAAAAGGAGAAGTTGTTAATGGCTCAATAAGGTTCATCCCAACATGTTATCATTTTTTTGGAGGGGATTAAAACAACCATAACCACCACCTCAAGAGAGAGTGCAAAAGGAAGGGGAGGAAAGCAAAGTGGAGAAAGGATAGGATTTTGGTGTTCCTTCAACTATAAAAACTCATGATGCATTGGCCATTCTTCAGCCTAATACTTTGACTATGCTAGTAGGGCTACCTTTGGTGCTTCTCATAGATAATCTCATAGTACTTCTAGTGGTTCTTTTAGGATGTGGGAGTAAGTTTTGGAAGGCAAACAAGCTATACAAAAACAATTGAATTTGATAAAGGCTATGGAAAGGAAACTTGCAAGATGGCAAAAGAGGATGGAATACAAAGCGGATACACTTATAGTTCAAGTTGGATATGTTGTTGGCTCTCTACCACCTTCTCCTTTGGATGACTATAGGAAGCCTTTCTTTTCCTTCTCCTCTTCATAGTTTTGGGTACACATTGGGGATAATGTGAAGTTTAACTATAGGGGAGGGATATATGTTTTATGTTTTGTTTGTTTATGTTTTTATATTTCTTTTATGTTTATGTTTGTGTTTAGTTTGGTATGCTATGTTTATGCATTTTTTCACATTTGTCTTCTATCCTTATTTTAAGTACTTTTTATAAGTTTCTCTTGGCATAAAGAAGTGCAATTTAATGCCATGTCAATAGATTGATTTTGATGTTCAATTAGTAGAATCTTAAGTTTCATGTAGTATAGGTTTTAAGTTTTTCTTACTATCTTTTGTTGTTATTTTCAAAGTTTTAGATTGTTTAGTCAATTTTCTAGCTACACTTTACATCTAGGATCGCATGATTCAAATCTAGTGTTTTAAGAGCTTTTATGGTCTTAAGGAAACTATAGCCATAATACTCATTGCTCACTCTTAATAATTGATGAGGACCTTTAAAAAAAGAAAAAGAAAATAACAAGAAAAATCAAAATCATCTTATAGGATGGGCATAAAATGCACTTATTAAGGTTGCTTAATTAAATAAAGTGGGATGAAGCATAAAATGCACCCATAAAAAAATTGCTATAATGTTAGAAAAATTATAATTGTCTAAAAATGCCATGAGAATTGTGAGTTAATGTGTGATCTTTCTTTTGTCCTAATGGCTATGGTTGTCTTTAAATTTGTAAGTTTGATGATTGTCCATCCTAATTTATACAGTTTGGCTAGATTATTGCCTTTATGTTCTTGATTTTGATTTTAATAGCTTAAGATATATGTTAACTTTACTATTTATCTATGCAACTTTTCTACTCTATCATTTTTGAGCATTAGGAATTAGTTATTTGGCTACTTTATTTTAAGCACATTTCTCATATTCAAGATGATTTTTAGAGAAACTCTCTTCTTAACTTAGAAGGAAAATAATTTTTTTTGTTAGTTCTCTCACTTAGATTCTTACATTTTTGCTTAAGGGCAAGCAAAGTTTATGTGTGGGGCAATTTGATGCAATGCAATTTAGCATAGTTATTTAGTGTAATATTGCATTATTTCTTTAGTTATTTTATGTATTTTGTTATGTTTTAGGTTACTTGTTATGTTTTCTTTGTTTTGTAAGGTAAATGTGCCTAATTGAGTGACATGAAATATAATTAAAGGGATTTTCATTAAAGAATAGAAGAAAAAGGTCTTTAAAGAATTCAAGAGCCTATGCCAACTCATCATAGGGACTCAGCGTGCCGACTAATGCTATGTTAAAATGACTAGTGAAGCAGTTAAGGATGTGATGACTCATTCTAGGTGTAAGAATTCATTACAAGTCCTTGGTGTGCCAACTAGTCTAACTCGACAAAGGGTGTGCCAACTTGTGACAAAGACCAATAATTACAATTTTTCATGCACCTCTTTAGATTTGCAACCCCTTTCCAAAAAGACACAATTTGGGACACCTTTAGGCCTATAAATTCATGAAGACAACCATATTTTAGAGGCATTTACATATGGCTACATATAGATAAACTACTTTTTAATTCTCAAATAAATTAGAAAATATTATGAAAAAAAGCAAAGTCTAAGGAAGAAGAAAGCATTGAGGAGTCATCAACTAATTTCTTCCCTTCTACTCTTAATCTTTTTGCTTAATTTTATTCTTCTTCTTTGTGTTTGTTTACTTTGCCAACATGTATCTAGGCTAACTTTATGCTTTTAGAATTGCAAGTATGAATTAATATTCATTAATATAGTTATTTTGTTTTAAGAATGCATGATTTAAGTTTGATTGGATTCTTAATTTATTATGTATGCTTGATCAGCATATATAATATGTTAATCAATTTGTTCACAATGAGAATTGGGACATTTTGGTGGAAAGGTAATTAATCTTACTTAAAGTTATAAATTACTTAGGAGGCAAAGGTTTCACTTTGTGGGGTTTAATAATAGGCAAAGAGTTTCATGGTTCTCATCTATATCTATTATGACATGAGAGTGCTAATGTACTCTTGATAGGAATCCCTTATTTGACAATGGGAGTTGAATCTACTGATAGTAGGCCTTATTCTCCATTGATTGCATACTTATATATTTATTTTCATTCTTATAAGATCAATTGATGCTTTGTAAAAATAAAATATTTATTGATTGATTGTAAGTTATATTTTAAATTAGCTAATTAGTTTAATTTAATAAGAAATTAATATAACTAATTCCATTTTGTTATCATTGCCTATCCGTCTTAGTATCCAACTAATTATTACAAGATAACACTTATACCTAAAATTGATTCCTAGAGTTCAACACCCCTCTCATCCTAACTAAGTTCTAGAGACTACTGTATTTAGAAAATACACTACAGTAAAGACATTGGCCCTTACATCTATATTAACAAAAGGAAAGGATTTTTAAGTGTGCTTTTGGATAAAAAAATTAGAGCATTAGACCCATACGTCTTTGAAAGAGAGTTGTGTTAATTAATTTAAGTTCTCATGAAGAAAAATCTTTATTTTGCCATTTATTATTTCATGGGTGAAATAACTGGACTTTGGTCTCTTTTTATTACAGAAAAATCCTACTCAAACTTTTATAAAACTTTTTAGTGATTTTTGGTTTATCATTTGATTAGAACACAACAAAAAAACTGCCAATTAGCGACTAAATATAGCAACGGCACAATTTTCGTCGCCAATTTTGCGACGGATTAGCGATTGTTTAATAATTGCATCGTGAGAATGATATTTACTATTTTTTTGCGACGAAATAGCAACAGAATTAATAAACAGTCGCTAATTATTGGCGGGAAGAGTACGCGCCTTATTTTACGACGGAATTAGCGACGAAATTTTTCGTCGCTAAATTTTATAATTTTTTATTTAGGAAATTAGTTCTAGAAATTTTAGCGACTCAAATTTGGCGGGAAAATTTAGCACCTTTTTTTGCGATGGTTTAGCGACAGAAATAAATATGTCGCTAATTAGTATTTTGTTGTTGTAATACGATTAGCAACGGAAGTATTTAGTCGCTAATCTGTCGCAAATAAATTAAAAAATAAGTTTTTAATTTTCACTCCCATGGTTTATGTATAATTTCAAGTAATTTTAATATACACCATATAAAATACATATTTTCTTTTGTAACAGAAAATTATAAATTATTTTATAAGTTGGTAATAATTTTTTATCAATTATACCAAAATCTAAAGTTATTTATTTAGAAAATTTATATTTTTAATCGTAATAATAAACTAATTGTTATGATTATTATATATTTGCGTGTTCAAGATTAATAAAAATAAATATTTATAAAATTTATTATTTCATTCAAAATAATAATAAAAAAATTTGTAATTTATTTTTATTTTAAAAAATTTAAATCAAATATTAAATTATTAGGAATTAAATTGATTTGTTTATCAATTATCCCCAAATATAAACTTATTTATTTAAAAAAATTACATTTTAATAATAATAATAAATTAATTGTTATAAGTATTATATAGTCATATTATGAAAAATAATAAATATTTATATTTATATAATAATAATATAAAGTTTATTATTTCATTTAAAATGATTATGAAAAATTTATAATTTATTTTTATTTTGTTAAAATTTTGAGCAAATTTTAAATTATTAAAAAATTTAAAATATATATTTATAAAATTATCCTTGAATACAAGGATAAAATGATGAAATTTGGTAAGGGCATTTTAGTAATTTTAAAAATTTACCCTACATATAAAAATAACATTTTATCTTCTGCCACATCTCTCCACCATTTCAATTTAATGCGTATATGATTTTAAGCTTAATTTATTATTTAGTTGAATAATACAATAGAGTTCAATCCAATACTTAAACTCATACAAGTCAAAATGAATAAATTTTCTAATTTAATTTTTATTATTTTTCTAAATGAATAAATTTTCTAATATATATATATATATACACACACACACACACTTTTCAATTTTATTTCTATTATTTTTCTAAATGTTCAAGCTCTATCTAAACTCATCCTTACCATTTAACTTCACTACCGCGGTTACCTAATTGAGTGTTATGGAAGACTAAGTAAACTTACTGATTTGAAAATGGAGAAATGGCTTTGAAATTCTAAACATGGCCAGATTAATAAATAAGTTAAGATATTATCTGATAAATCCAAATATATAGTCCATTTGAATCTGCATATTTACGGTTTGGTTGGATCTTTAAATACAAATTGAACAACTTTTATAAGGAATAGTGTAAGTAAAGATTCAACGATTAAGTATTTGCCGTTAGATCGACCTGATTTTTGGTGAGTACGTTCGAAACTTCTTGTTGTTAATTTTGAACGGTAAAGATTAGTTTTTAAGGTCTGTAAGTTCAATTTTTGTTGCAAAAAAGAGACTATTTTCTGAATTTTTTACGTAATGACCAATTTTGTATGTGAAGTCGATCGAAAAATTATTTGCCATTAGATCGGCCTAATTTTTGTTGAGTACGTTCAAAACTCCTTGTTGTTAATTTTTAATGGTGAGGATTAGTTTTTAAGGTCTGTGAGTTTGGTTTTTGTTGCAAAAAAGAAGTTATTTCTGGATTTTTTACGTAATGACCAGTTTTGTATACGAAGATGATCGAAAATTATTTGCCGTTAGATTACCCTGATTTTTGGTGAGTACGTTCAAAACTCCTTGTTGTTAATTTTGGACGGTGAAGATTAATTTTTAAGGTCTGTAACTTCAGTTTTTGTTGCAAAAAAGAGGCTATTTTTTGGATTTTTTACGTAATGACCAGTTTTGTATACGAAGACGATAGGAAAATCATTTGCCATTAGATTGGCCTGATTTTTGGTGAGTACGTTTAAAACTCCTTGTTGTTAATTTTGAATGGTGAAGATTAGTTTTTAAGGTCTGTAAGTTCAGTTTTTGTTGCAAAAAAGAGGCTGTTTTCTGGATTTTTAATGTAATGACCAGTTTTGTATACGAAGTCGATCAAAAAATTATTTGCCGTTAGATTGGCCTGATATTTGGTGAGTATGTTCAAAACTCCTTGTTGTTAATTTTGAACGGTGAAGATTAGTTTTTAAAGTTTATAAGTTCAGTTTTTATTGCAAAAACAGGTTGTTTTCTGAATTTTTTATGTAATGACCAGTTTTATATACAAAGACAATCGGAAAATCATTTACCGTTAGATTGGCCTGATTTTTGGTGAGTACATTTGAAACTCCTTGTTGTTAAATTTGGACGGTGAAGATTAGATTTTAAGATCTGTAAGTTTAGTTTTTGTTGCAAAAAAGAGGTTATTGATTCTTTTTGGGTAAATTTTATTTTTATTTGGAGTATAAGTAAAGACGTTTCTATTCCTATACTTTATAGAAGCTTTGGTTTTCTATAATTTTTGTTAATCTAAAACATGAATTATTATACCAGTAATGTATTTTTCAGTAGAGCATAATCAACAGAGATTTGAAGTGAGTTCAATATTTGAATACTTGATTTGTTTTTTAAACTTATTTATTTAGAAAATTTATATTTTTAATAATTTTTTGTCAATTATTTCAAAATCAAAACTTATTTATTTAGAAAATTTACATTTTTAATAATAATAATAATAATAAATTAATTGTTATATTTATGTTATATCGAGAACTTAGATTGACTAAGAAATTAATTGTAAATTGATTTGAATTAGTGGTGTTAAATTAAGATACATTTTTAATTTTCAAAACTACAATTAAGATTAAATAAATAATAATAATAGGTAAATATCTTGGTAGATTCTGTAAGGCCCTAATATTGACCCTAATAGAAATGTGTGTAATATGAATTTAATGTGTGTAATAAGAATTTAATTGAGCTAATTAGGGACTTAATAATTTGGTTAAGGTCAAGATTTGGGGAATTTTATGTTAAAAAAATTTGGATTGATTTTAGTTGGTAAATAGTACCAAATTGTAAGGATGATTTATGAAAATTTCAGTATAAGTGAGTATTGTTTTTGGGTTTTAATTTAATAATTGTGACTTAAATCATATTATGACAATTAATATAACATAATAATAAGAATAATAATAATAATAATAACAATGTTAAAAAGGTGAGATTTATAAGAAATGTGTGATTGAAATTTAAAGAGAAAAGTAATATATTGGATGATATAAAGGAAGGTTGATGTGTGGTTAAGTGGGAAAGAAGGGAAAAAGAACGAATTAATTAATTAAAAAAAAAAGAAAAGGGAGAATCGGGGAAGGGAGAATCGGGAACGGGAGGCGGGCTATCGACGCCTGTTTTGGCTGCCGCTGTTAGGCTCCGGCGAAGGGGCGCAGAACGTTGCCGTCATCACCGTCTTCCCATCCTCCGTTAACGGCGCCTTCTTCTGGTGGTTTCATCCGTTTTGTTCATCACCACCATAGCTCAAACTCTCCCTTTTGTTTTTTCCTTCTTTTTGGTGATGTTGGCGGCAACGGAGGAGTTTGACAACACCGGTGGGATCGTGAGGCTGAGGCAGATCTTTTGGTGCCCGTCGATCGTCCTCACTCGCTGGCGAAGTGGAGATCGGAGCTTGCAGCAGTCGACGGTTCCAGGCAACTTTCCGACCAAACCACGACGCCTTGGGGCGCGTGAAGGCCACCAGAAGGGTACTAGCGACTCTGGCAGCAGGTGGGCAGCTCCGGTGGAGCTCCGGCGATTTTTCGGTGAGTCTCCGGCGAGACTCCGGTGGGATTCTGGTGGGCACAAAAATAGGTATGGGAATTATAGCTAAATCTAGTTGTGAATGTGTTGATTTTATGAATGATTAAAATGACATTTTAGAGATGAATGCACTAGCAGAACATCAAACTCTGTTTGTTAATATCATGAGTTGTATTTGATTTTAATGGAATTAATTCTCCAAATTAGAGTCTTTAATGAATAGGTTAGCTATGTAAATTTGAGGAGGAAACCGAAATTCATCTGTTTGGATGTTTGAGCTTGATGATATAGAGGAAAGCATATGAAAATTAGAGAATAGTCTGTCATTTTAATTCAAAAACATGTTGCTCTGCCTACTGCAATTTTGAATTTAATTACAGTATTAAAATGAATGTGAGCATTAAATGATTTGTTGTTGAGGGCATGCAAGATAAATTCTGGATATTTTGAAATTGAAATACTAGGTTTGAACTGCTGAAATTGAAATTCTGGATTTGAACTGTTGAAAATCGTATTTTGGGGTTAAGCTATTAAGCAAGAATAAGAGAAATTAAAGGCATGTATGTTTAATTGGCATAGCTTATGTCTTTTAAATCCTGCTATAAATTCATCATTGATGTTGTGTTAGAGTTTTGGTTTTAAAATAGTATCTTTTAAACTAATTGAGGTATAGGAATTATTTAGTTAAAAACCAGATGTATAACAGGTTATAGATTAAATCTTGAACAATTTGGCAGTGAAGAATGATTTGATATCTATAACTAAAAGTTCAATAGTTATTTATAAGGGAATAAACAATGTGTTCATTTGACATATGGTTTCTTCTATAAACCTATATTTAAGTAGGTTAAAAGTTATGAACGATTTTAATTTAATGTTTAGCAGTTGGATGATGAGTGGTTATCCTCTTAGTTCCATGAAAAAATATTTCTTTTTCATGAGTAAAGTTAGCGGAAAAATCAAATTAGTATGTTTGTTTAAAGACGTGTGGTAATATATATCTTTGTGATTCAATCATTTATAAATGAGCAGCTATCACAATTGATGAGTAAATGGCAGTGAAGAGTTGCTATTATATATAAACATATATATAAGTGTAGAATACATTTCTATACAATTAAGCTCGAATATAAGAATACATTTAAGTAGCAAGTATAATGTATTGTAAAGGCTTAGTGTATAAAATGTGATTGTGGGTAAATTTAACCATGATTACTTATTTTACTTTATGAATATTCATAGGCATTATTGTGTTGTATGATTTTGTCATGTTGTAAAAAAATTAAGGAATTACATTATTACATGAGGTTAAGTATAGTGAAAGTTGTTGAGGTGAGTTATGAAATGCTGATATTCATTTATATCATAGTAAATTGCCATAAACCATGGAAAAATATTGAACAAGTAATATATATATATATAAGCATGATGATTAATATTACTGCTAATATATGGTAAGTTATTTAATCATGTATTTATGATTAATAAGAACATTCTTGGTTAAATATGCTGGTATTACTATGAACCTTAAAATAATTTTGTTGGTTGTATTACTCTAATTAGAAGAGATTAACAGGTTAAGCCAATGTAAATATGTAATGCATGCTTAATTATTATTATTATTATTATTATTATTATTATTATTATTATTATTATTATTATTATTATTATTATTATTATTATTATTATTATTATTATTATTATTATTATTATAGTATAAATAAGCATGAAAGTGAATTGATAATTTTTATAAATGATGAGTAACACACATGTAGTTGTAAATATGTAATGAAAGCAAACCAGTTTTGAATCACATGGCTACGGTTTGCAGTAACGTGAAGGGAACAAAGTTTTACTAGTTCATTAAATGCCTTCGCTTCTTGCACACATCAGAGAAGCAAGTGATTTACAAAGACTTTAAGGCCTCAAACATACTGCTTGATGGGGTAGAGTTTTTATTATTTTCAGTTGTTACTACTTATATGATTTTCAGTTGTCAGTTTTTATAAATTGCTGATATTTACATGATAATTTTTCTAGTCTTGATTTAGTAGTGCAAATATTACTGGGTATTGTGTTTTCTCTTGTAAGTTTCATGACCTGAGCTTGGATTTACTTTCAAGTATTTGAGTTAAAAATCTTGAGGATGGCATGCTTTCTCATTGCATTAACTAAGGCAATGTTTTTTGTTCTTTGAGTTCCATTTCCTGCCATTGATTCAATCTGTAAATAGTTGCTCCCTGGATACTGATTTTGAAACCATGATGGATAGTGTCACTTGGCTTTTTTGATGATATTTACATACCAGTCCATCGTTTACTACAACCATAACCTGGGTAGTCTTCATGTTTATTCATGTCGTTATTCCCTTTTGTTTTTCTAGTTATCTTTTGTTGTTTTATGTTTTCCTGTGCTTGACTGTCAATGTCTTGGCAGTGAATTATGAACTTTCTATATTTGTTAGGCAACAAAGTAAATATTTTGAAAGATAAAAATGGTATGATTGATGTCAACAGCAAATTAGTCGAGCTGGAATATTTAAAATAGGTTTCTAAGACTTGAGCTTAAACATAGTGAACTCTGCATTTGCATAGGCATGCCTTTTTTCTGTACTGCTAGGCTTTATTGGTTATTTCTAGTTATGAAAAGACTTGTTTACCACTACATGTTATATGAATAATCCAATCTTTAATCCAATATAATTAAAATTGTGGTGCTTTCTTTAGAAGATCATCAAATCTTTTCTTTTATTTTTATTTTCTATGGTGTTACTTCATCAGATGTTTCCTGTACATGTAAGTGCATATATTGATTATTTGATTTAGAAAGTTTACTAAGAAATTCAACTTCTAGAGCAGCCTGTGGTAAAGATTATGGAAATGATGACACAGAAATGATTCAATTTCTTCTCAGATATGCTAGTTAGGAGAAATGTGGTCATACTTAACATCCTTTGGTTATTTTAAACTATATTGTTTATGCTATTCCATTTGTTAGTTTGTTCTCAATACTTTCTCATATGCTTTATATGCATGTTTTAGATAAGCTGCTACTATGCACTATTCAGAATTGATTTTTATTGAATGCTTGTATCAAATAGTTTTATAATTTGTTTCCCCCGTGTCTATATGGTGTCAACTTTTTATTAGTTCTTATCCTGCTTTACAAAGCAAATATATTTCAATGCTCTGACACTCTTACAATCATATGGCCTACGTAGATGTTCCCTTGAGTGCAAGAAACATTTTGGAGGATCCTGAGCTGAAAATGGCAGTAAAATCTTTCAGGTAAGTTACATACAGCAGCCTTTCACTCTGTCTGCTGTTGAGTCTTGATGTATATAACTATAAAAATCTCACATAGAACTTTTTGGATTACTGACTTGTCATTTGGACAAATTGCATCATTCGGTGCGTTATTCTTGATATTTGTCACAAAAACTATTGGAGCTTGGTTGTCTTGTCTAATGAAATCTAAGACTGCGAGTCTCTTTTTAGTTAATACAAGATTAGCTTAAAAGTTAGTGACTGTTAAATATCTGTCTCAACAAGGCCCTGCTATGCTATTTTTTCACTCTCCTTGCTTAACTGTTCTCGAGTCACTTCTTTTCTCTGCATGGTTGCGGTTACCATTAGAAGTTGACATGGAGACAATAGGTAATTTATACTTATTATCTTGCTCTTTACCATTGGTTATATATATTATAACTTCAAGAGGGTTTGAAACATTTAGGCATTTGTTGAAGAGGTGATGAAACTAGTGGAGCTTACTCCTTTAGGTGGGGCATTCATTGGTCTACCTGGAGTAAATGGACTATCAACAGAACAAAGAAAAAGATTAACCATTGCTGTTGAATTGGTTGCCAATCCATCTATAGTATTCATTAATGAGCCAACATCAGGATTGGATGCCCGGCTGCAGCCATTGTGATGAGGACTGTGAGAAATATAGTGAACACTGGAAGGACTGCGAAGTTTTCTTTTTTTTTTTTTGTAGCATATTGTATAAAAATTTGTTAGAAGTATTATTTAGTTCGAATTTTTTTCTAATTATTTGTAAAGTATTGTACAATTTAATTTACTTTTATGATATTATATTTTTTAAATTAATAATATTTGATAAATTTTATTTATATAAATTAAATTCTAAATGTTATAATAATAATAATAATAAAATATTATAAATGAATTGCGATGAAATTTGATGTTATTTTGCGTAGTTAATTTTCAATTTATTTGCATTTTATCAATATTTATTAGCGACGGTTTAGTAACGAAGATTTTGTCACCATAAATTATTATATTTGTCTTGACTAAATTAAGAATTTATTTAGCAACGGATTAGCGACGAAAAATGTAGTCGCTAAGTATTATTATTATAATTCGGCGATAATTAGGAATAAAATTAGCGACGGAGTAAAAAATATTAGCGACGAAATTTTTTGTCGCTAAATTAGCGACTGATTTTGAATTCCGTCGCTAATATATTAGCGACTGTTTGTCGCGGCGTCGCTAATTTACATTAGCGACGGAAAACATGTAATTAGCGACGAAAAATTCCGTCGCTAATTTGCAGTTTTTTTGTAGTGGAAAAGGAAAGCAACAAACATAAATCATTAGAAGAATAAAATGACATATATCAATTAGGCTATTTATTAAATTGAAAATATTGGTGTCTTTATGCACATTTAGGAAAACTCTTATGTAAGATTATTACGTAAAAAAGTGGACATTAGTATATTTTATAGAAAAAATCTAATTAATTAATTAGGTAAGAAAATATTTAATGCAAACTTTCCTAATTATCGTGTAAAATCATTTATTAATAAGATACTACAACCGATCGCATAAAAAATGAAATAATAATAATAATACATGTCCAAAATAATAGATAAATAAGGAAATAAATAAATCATAAGCTAATTCGCTACACCTTATTCTCCATGACCCGGGGTGCATGATGCGTTGACACATATTAATATATGGAAAAAAAATAATATTGGTTAATAATGAATTAAATCATGTAACAAATGATTAATGAGTAGTTAATTCAATTAAATTAGATAAATAATTAATTTCATATAATAGGAATAAATTAGATGAAATAGATAAAATGCATTATACATATGAAATTCATACAACATTTATAGGCACGTGTATGATAAAAAATTTAAATAAATTGTGAATAAAATATATATATATATATATATTAAAATATACATATATTCGCAATAACAAACTGAATAAATAAAAAAATTGATAAATACATAAACATGCAAATAAGAAATAAATTCACATTATATACTAAACTATATTGCATGAAATAAATAAAATAAAGTAAAGAAAATAAAATTCAATTTAAGAATTAATAAAGAATTTTAAGAACGAGAAATGTGTGGAATGGCCAGGTAGGCCATTATTTAGTATGGAAACATGAATAATAGATATACTACTACTACTACTACTGCTGCTGCTGCTGCTGCAACTGCTACTGCTGCTACTACTACTACTACTACTACTACTACTACTACTAATAATAATAATAATAATAATAATAGTAATAATAATAATAATAATAATTGAATTAAAGAGAATTAAATATTTACATAAATATAGATAAATAAAAAAAGTAAATAACAAATAATAATTAGTATGGTTAATTAGGCAATAAGAAAAAATAATAATATTCACACAATATAACAAATAATATTAAGACATATTATGTGAATAAAAACAAAATGAATTAACTTGAGTTATACGAGATATGTGCATAAAATAAGTGCATTGAAGATATAATAGAAGCATACAACACCGATAAGAGGCAATAAAACAATTAAAATTGATGAAGTAATAGAGGATAACAAAACAACCATACATGAAAAACATGAAACCTGGCCAATCAAAATTAAGGAAATTATAAAGACATGCAGATGGGCTAAGTACTATTAAACTTGAAGAAATTATACAAAAAAAGAAAATAAACAAATAAAAATAATGTTGACAAAATATGATAAATTATATATATAGAAAATAAAATAACAAATTAATATAATGTAGAATATATCATGTAAATTCAAAGAATAAAGCAAAAAATATGAGATGTAGTGTAAGTAAAATAAAGGAAAATTAATACTCATCACAGGGGACTATGAATTTATCTTGTACCAACAAAATATAAGAGTTTAAAAACTCACTCAAAGAGAAACACTCAATAATTAGGCCTTATTCCTCACAAATCATTAAAAAATATAAGTGCAAAACATGGTGAAATTAAGTGTGAAGATAAAATACTAACATATTCAAATGAATTATAACGGTTAAGAAGGAGAAAGCTTAAGCACAAATAATGGACTTAGCCATTGAGTAATTTTATCAAACCTATGGTGTGCACAACTTTACTAAGACAAATTGTAGTCAAACTTAACCAATTAAAACCCAAAAATGAAATTCTAATAACCATATCCAACACATAATGTTGACATAATCAATATGGCCAAAAGTATTATCAACACAAGGTTAATTTAAGTGAGTCAAATTGCACAAAATAAAGAACAAAAACCCAAGTAATACGTCATTACAGTTGAAATTGAAAGAATTAAAGAGAGAGTAGAAGACTTACTTAAGCAATTTGATGATGCAACACAATCTAAATAAGAAAGACCAAAGTAGCTCCGTGGAGTAGATTTGGTGAGTGAGAGAGAAAAGACAAAAAAATCGACACTAGTTTCTAAATGCACGGTGGAGTGAAGATAAATGGGGGATTTAAAGGAGGTTTCACAGAGGAGTGAGTTTTTCACTCTATCGAGTGACTCTTTACTGTATGGGAATGGGAAAAAATTGGCATATGTAGCTTTATAATGGACTTGGTGGAGTGATTTCTCACTTTACTGAGTGGGTAACTACCTAATGGAGTGGGAAATCACTCTATTGAGTAAGGAAGCACTAGACTAATAAAAACAACAATTAAACATGCAATATAAATCAAAGACTCAGCTCACAAAGCCCATAAACTACCTTATATCTCTTTTTGCAATAAACCTTCACAATGAATTGTTGCCTTAAAAGTGCTATATTATTTTGATTAATTCCCCTTTAACAACATCATAAATCCACCATAAAATTGGAAACACTTAGCAAAGATTGAGTAAATGTTCATAAACAAGTAAAAATACCCCTTGATTGAACATGCTTAGTCTGCATCTAAATCACAGTAATTACAGCTGATACAATAACTCTAGCTATTCTCCCAACTCTTTGCACTTTATAAAACATGCAAACATAAACCAAAAACAAACTAACACTCATTGCACACAAAACAACCCAAAACACAAACTAACAAAAATCAAACGAGATCAAACAAACTACTAGCACAACATAAAAACTAATAGAGCAACACACAAAAAGATAAGGAATGAGTATAGTTATGAGCTTAGCAAGTCCTCAACTAGACTTTTAGAACCCTTTCAATAGTTGCAAAACACCATGGTTACCTCAACAACCTCTTTTTCCCCAACGGTTTTAACGTATGACCATTGACTTTGTATTCACGTCCATCCTTTGGACTCTTGATAGTCACTACTCTAAAGTCATTGCTTGACAACACCTAATATGCCCCAAGCCATCTGGATTTCAGCTTTTCCCATAATAACCTCAATCGACTATTTTACAATAAGACTAACATTTTGGCAGCAAACTTCTTTATATTTATCCTCTTGTCATGCCAGTATTTTTGTTTTCTCTTTGTATAGCACTTCATTGTCATATGACCACTGTCAAAATTCCTCAAGTTCATTGAGCTATAACTTTCTCTTATCTCCTGCACATCTCAAATCAAAGTTGAGCAATTTGATAGCCCAATAGGCCTTATGCTCTAATTCGACCTGTAAATAACTTGCTTTTCCAAAAACTAACCTATATGGAGATATGCCTATAAGGGTCTTAAATGCAATTCTATAGGCCCAAAGAGCCTCATCTAACCTTTGAGACCAATTTTTTCTAGAATTATTCATAGCTTTTTCTATGATTGATTTCAACTCCCTATTAGACATTTTGACTTGACCATTTGCTTAAGGATGATATAATGTAGTTATTTTATGCTTTACACCAAATTTTTTAGTCAATATGCTAAATTGATAGTTAACAAAATGTTTGCCCCCATCACATAAAGTAGCCCTTGGTGTCCCAAACCTAGTGAAAATATTCCTCCCAAGGAATTCAAGCACAACTATAGCATCACATGTCCTAGTTGTTATTGCTTTTACCCATTTACCCACATAATCCATAGCAACTAAGATATATAGAAATCCACATGAATTTGAAAAAGGCCACATAAAATTAATTACCCAAACATTGAAAAATCTCTACTTCTAGCACATTATTCATAGGCAATTTATCTCTCTTCGATAAATTTCCTACACATTGATGTTGGAATTTATCGGTTACATGCATCTCATACATAAGCGGAATTTAAAATTTTTAACCAATATTACTGATCTTGCCATGAATGTACAATATTCATATTAATAAGAATAAGAAAAATCACCTTTGATTTTTGTTGTACAGTTGATTTTCCTTCGCACCGGGTTGTCACAAACCACAGTGTCCAAAATCGAACACCTCCAATGAGTAATCCACACTAGAGATTGATAAATTGAACCAAAAAATTGGTGTAGAACAAAGAGTGGCCGAAATTCCCAAGAGCTAAAAGGGAAGTGGCGCAAAAGGGAGAGAGAATTAGAATAAAAGACTTTCTTATGTGTTTAATCACTTAACCCTAATTCCTCATGGGTTGGACTTTTATAGTCAGGTTAAAATTCAAATTTCTAATGAGATTGGGCTCTTTAAAATTGCTGGAGAATTATTAATTGGGCCTCTGGAATTAATTATAATCATTTGGGCTTAATTAAATCCTAATTAAACCTTTCCATAAAAGACTATGCACAAAACCCACAAACTAGGCCCTTTGTGCAACTAATCGGATTTAACTACCCAAATGGATTCCAAATCCAACCAAATTAAATATGTAGGTTCCATAACACTTATGTAACATATATAAATTAATTTGGTCCAAGAAATAGGCCATTAAGGCCTTCTATATGGAGTTGACGTGTGGCCCTCTTTTGGAGGGCTTCCACACCAGCTTCATTCCTCTGGCCCTTTTTATAATTCTTCTAATGAACCTATTAATTATTATATCAGTCCTATAACACTTATATTAGTCCTATAACACTTATAGGACAATAATAATTAATCATGAAATACATTATTTCAATTAGGTCCAATTTTACAGAACATTTCTCAAAAGTTTCGCGAACAATTTTACAGAATATTTTTCTTGTTATTCCACATCTCTTATGGAGTAACATCAACCGATTTACCAAGAACTCTATTTAACACATAAACAGCAGTTTCTAGTGCATATCCCCAAAAGGACTTAGGCAAGTTCGCTCGGCTCATCATTGATCGAACCATATCTAATAGTGTTCAATTTCTCTTTTCAGATACACCATTATGTTGTGGTGTATATGGTGGAGTCCATTGAGATAAAATCCCATTATCTCTAAGATAATCCTGAAACTCTTGGCTCAAGTATTCTCCACCTCAATCTGATCTAAGTGTTTTAATACTTTTGCCAAATTGTTTCTCTACTTCATTTTTGAATTCTTTGAACTTTTCAAATGCTTCTGATTTATATTTCATTAGATAGATGTATCCAAACCTAGAATATTCATCTATGAAAGTAATGAAGTAGGAGTAACCTCCTCTGGCATGTGTAGTCATTGGACCACATACATCTGAATGTATTAAGTCCAAAACCATTTTAGCTCGTTCTCCTTTACCAATAAAGGGAGCTTTTGTCATTTTTCCCAATAAATAAGATTTGCATATATCAAATGATTCATAATCAAATGATCCCAAATCACCCGACTTGTGCAATTTGGTCATGCGTTTCTCATTTATATGGCCTAAACGACAATGCCATAAGTATGAGGTATTTAGATTATCATGTTTCATTCTCTTGGTATCCACATTATATACTTCTTTAATTAAATCAAGAACAAATATACCATTCTCAATTATAGCCTTTGCATAAAACATATTGTTCTTAAAAATGTAACAATACTTATTCAAAACTCACATGACTTAAACTCCTTTAAATAATTTTATCAATCCCTATTGATATTCTTGATACATCATTATACAAGTCATGATTGGCCTCTAGCTAGGCATCATGACTACCCAAATGTCAGGAAAGTCAAGTGGTTTGACTATACCCTTCCATAGAAATAGTTACCATGCAATTACTCCTTTCACCACTCTTATCTCAATTAGATTATGAGTATGGATTTCTGTCAACTCATATAAATCTAATTATGTATGTTCTATTAATTTAACCATTGTTCCCAAAATGCTCTTCATAGATCACTATCCATCTTGGCATATTACTCTGGCCAGAGATTCTCTAAACAAGGCAATTATAGAATCATGCGAGATAACTTCCCTTATTAAATCTAGGATGGTGAATCCTTTGTCAATCACTCAACTATCTTCAAGTAGGTCATGATATTCCCAATCTCCTAACTATGTTCACTCCCAGTTGGAAGTAATCAGTTATGGAGTCAAAGTATACCACTTGCTACTTAAGATAACTTTGGTGATCTCAAGTCTAAGGATACTTGCACAACCGCTATGAAGAGATTCCTTATTGACATAGATTTAATAGCCATGTGAGGATTCTCTATGCAGGTCTCCAATAAACTTGTTCTTCTAACAAGCATCCACATGTTAGCTTTGATTATCTTCCATAATCACATTGTGAGAACCACTGCTTGAACCATTCAAGAAGCATAACATGTGCTAGTCTGTCCGAATTAATAATATCCTTATCTTGTTAATTCTATGACTAGGGATATTCAGATATTAGCACATTTGCATGCAATAGACATATCATATCATGAACACTTTCATGATTGCCTTTGCACTGTGTTTATAATATCTAGGACTTCATTTATTAATTTAAGATTTACGAACTCATGTATTTAAACATAGCATTAATAAATGAATGATGCCTTTTATTAAGAATATAAATTCATACATATGAAAAACATCCCTATAACATGGGCTCTAGGGTATACTCTCTAACAATTGACACCTATCACATAATTCTATGAAAGATTTAACATCAGAGAAAAGAGAAGGCCAAAAAAAAGCTGACTATAGGATTCTCTACACTGTACCATTTACTCTATGCTGACCTCCAATCTCTCCTCTATTACATTGTCTCATTATATCCTCTTAGTCCTCTTTCGGGACACATCTTTAATGAACTTGGTCCAAACAAATCTTAATTAGATAAGGATAATACTAGAGATAACATTTTACATCCGATTGTAATTTCTTCTTTTGTTACCAAGTGAAATCCTTTGGAAGCCACCGCTTGCGAGAAAATTGGCAAAATTAACATAATAAGGAGTTAAAGTGTCAAATGCATAAATAGCATAAATATGTTTATTAGGAAATAAATTAAAAATTTTCCCTTTTTTAATGTTAGCATATTGCAATCTGGATAGGTGATCAACTGAAAAATTCTCAGCTCCCTTTTTTTCTTCAATTTCCATATCAAACTCATATAATAGCAAAACCCATCTAACAGGCCTCAAAATCCATCTAATAAGCCTCAGTTTGGAATCCTTCTTAGCAAAAAGGTATCTTAGAGTTGCATGATCCATCCACATCGTGACTTTTGAATAAAGGAGATATGATCTAAATTTCTCAAAAGAAAATACTATTGCCAAAAACACCTTCTCCGTGGTGGTGTAATTCATTTGAGCTCTAGTGAGTGTGTGACTTACATAATAAATGGTTTGAAAAATTTTCTCCTTTTGCTGGCCTAAAACTACTCCTACTGCATAGTCACTAGCATCAAACATTATTTTAAATGGTAAAGTCCAATCTGGTGATGCTATAACTATTGTTGTGATTAGCTTCTACTTTAACAAGTTAAATGCTTTCAAACATTTATAATCAAAGTTAAATGTAGCATTTTGAAGCAATAAATTTTAAAGCCGTTCAGCTAATTTTGAAAAATCCTTAATAAACCGACGATAAAAATCGGTATGACTAAGGAAAGTTCTAATGCCCTTAACACTTATAGGTAGAGGTAATTTATCAATCACATCTATTTTTTCTCTATCTACTTCAATTCCCTTCTCGGAGATCTTATGCCTTAACACTATCCCTTCTCTCACCATAAAGTGATATTTTTCCCAATTAAGAACAAGACAGGTTTCTTAACACCTTTTTAAGAGCAAAGCAAGATTAGATAAACATGACTCAAAATCAGGACCATATAGTGTAAAATCATCCATAAAAACCTCCATGAATGTTTAATTAAAGTCATGAAAAATGGCCATCATACATCTTGGAAATGTGGCAGGGCCATTATAATGACCAAATGGCATTCTCCTTTATGCAAATGCGCCATAAGGGCATGTGAATATGGTATTTTCTTGGTCTTCTGGGGCTATAGAAATTTGCATGTATCCCGAATAACCATCAAAAAAATAGTAGAACTTATTCCCTACCAATCTCTTTAACATTTGGTTAATAAAAGGTATAAGGAATTACTCCTTTCGATTGGTATTATTTGATCTCCTATAGTCTATACACACTCACTATCCTGTTACTGTGTGTGTTGGGATAAGTTCATATTTTTCATTAGTCATAACAATTATTTCCCCCTTTTTAGGTACAAAGTGGATTGGACTAACCCAACTACTATCAGAAATGAGATAGATAATACCTACATCGAGTAGTTTGAGCACCTCCTTTTTCAACACTTCTTGCATAGTTGGATCGAGTTTTCTTTGGGATTGCACCACCAGTTTGAAATCATTCTCCATAGGTATCTAGTGTGTACAATAACTAGGGCTAATTCCCTTCAAATTGAATGTCTTCCAACCGACGACTCCTTTATGCTTTTGCAATACTTTTATAAGCATTTTCTCCTCTAAACCTATGAAAAGTGAAGAAATGATTACTTGTTTTGCATTATTTTCCAAAAATACATATTTTAAATGAGAGGGAAGAGTTTTAAGTTCAAAATCTCCCTAAGGAGGGGATGGTTCATCCTTGTTTATTTCTTCCTCTTTAAGTTCTTTTTCTAACTCTTCTATTAGTTGTTTTTCCTTCTTTTCCACTCCCTCCTAATTCATTGGATGCATTTAACAATTTTTAAGCTCATCATCCAATATAATTTCTTCTTAATTTTCCTCCACACATCATTGAATACCATCTATGAAGTAAATGGACTCTTCAAAATAATAGGAAGAGTGCTTCATCACCTAATTCACATTAAAAACCATCTCTTCCGTATTTAATCTTAAAGTAACTATCTATCCATGTAAATCTATTAAATCTTATATTGTATTCAAAAATGGCCTTCCAACTATCAAGGGTACCTTTCGATTCTCCACCATGTCCATGACTACAAAATAAACTAGGAATATAAAATTTTCCACTTTTACCAATAAGTTCTCGATAATACCCTAAGGTCCCTTTATCGATCTATCCGCCAACTGTAGTGTCATTTAGGTCTCCTTGATATCACCTAAATTTAATTTCCTACAAATTGAATAAGACATTAAATTAATACTAGCTCCTAAATCACATAATGCATGTCTAACAAAATTTCCTTCTAATTCGCATGGTAAAGTGAAACCACTAGGATCTTCTAATTTTTTATGAATTTTGTTCAATAAAAGTGTACTACAATTTTTAAATAATTGAACCATTCCTACACCCTTTAGCTTTTTCTTTTTATAATATAAATTTTTCATAAACTTAGCATATTTAGGCACGTACAATATTTTAAAAATGTCTAAAAATCTTGTGAAATTGTTCATTATGCTTTTCCTTCTTAGCTAAAGATGAATATGGTAATTTAAACTCAACAAGCAAAGTAGAAACAAGTTTGTCCTTACCTTTGCTTTTCTCAATAGCAGGTGATATCATATCATTAAATTGAGGTTCAAAAATACCTACCTCCGGTGTCGATTCCACCAAATTTGAAGAGTGCGTACCATTTTCAGCTTTCTTCACCTCTTTCCAACTTTTCAAGGTAATTGCCTTGGCTTTTTCCTTTTGGTTACTATCCATGATAGTTGGAAAAATTCCATGTGTCCTATTTGAGATAGAGTTAGAAAGTTGCCTTACTTGATTTTTTAAATTTCTAATTGAAGCATCTTAATTTCTCATCCAAATTTCTTGTGATTTCAACTTAGTGTCTTGATTAGCCATAAAAGTGGTATGGACATTCATAAACTTAGCAAACATTTCCTCTAAATTGGGTTTTCTATCCTGTGTGGGTTGAGGAATAGCTTGAAAACCTGGAGGTTGATTTGTATATCCTTTTTTAGGCGGGTGGTTGTTGCTATGGGAGACTAAATTCTGATTAAAGAGAGCCTTTGGTTGATTATTAGATATAGATATATGATTCCTGTCTCTCCATGAAAAATTAGGGTGATTTCTCCACCTAGGATTATAGGTGTTGCTATACGAATTTAATGCATTTACTTCTTCCACTGATATACCTAGACTCTCTTTATTCTTAATTTTAGGTGCTATATATGTTCCAGCATAAGTGTTACATAATTGCGATAAAGATGACACATTTTGAATATTTATACCACTTACCTGCTTTATTAATGCATCCATTTGTGCCTTTAGCATAACTACCTCATGCTCATTGTGTACAACTTGCTTTTTCTGTGTGGTCTTTACACTTTCCCATTGAGCATCATTAGTGACCATCTCATCCGGAGTAGGAAAGCTTCTTCAGGGATCTTGTTCAAGAAACTTCCATTTAAAGTTGCATCTAAGAGAGATCTTGTAGATTGATTCACACCTACATAGAAAATAGACATTAGTTGATGAACAACTATTTCATCCGGAGTAAGAAAGCTTCTTCAGGGATCTTGTTCAAGAAACTTCCATTTAAAGTTGTATCTAAGAGAGATTTTGTAGATTGATTCACACCTACATAGAAAATATACATTAGTTGATGAACAACTATTTCATGAAGTGGACAACTCTTTAAGAGACTCCAAAGTCTTTCCCAACTATCATGGAATGATTCCTTAATGAATTGATGGAAATTATGGATATTATACCTAATACTAGTTGTTTTGGTAGGAGAGAAGAAATGACATAGGAATTTTTGCTACATTTGTCTCCATGACTTAATAGATTGGCTTGGTACGAATTATAACCAATCCTTTGCCTTACCAATAAGAGTAAAAGGGAATAACTTAAGCCTAATGGCATCTATAGACACATTGAGTATTTGAACCATATCACTGATTTCTAAAACTACAAGAAAATTACAATTTAGCAAAGAAAATTAGCAACGAAAAAATATCAATTTTCCGTTGCTAATCAAAAATAGCAACAAAAATTTCGGTTGCTAATTCTGCAGTTGCTATTTTTAGGAACAGAAAATTTATTCCGTTCCTAATTTTAGCAACGAAAAATTTATTCCCTTGCTAAATTTAGCAATGAAAAATTTATTTCGTTGCTAAATTTAGCAATGGAAATTGAATTCCGTTGTTAACTTCAACAATTCAAGATTCGGTGAATTGGTCAATTTTAGCTACGGAATATAAATTTCCGTTGCTAAATTTCACAACGGATATTGATTTTCGTTGCTAAATTTAGCAATGAAAATTTAGATTATGTTGCTAAATTCAACCATAAGTAAAGAAAATTAACGACGGTCCTGTTCGTCGCTAATCCATCGCTAACATATGATTGAAATCAGTAAAGAAAGGAATAGCAATTCTCCACCGAATGATTGAGAACCTTCAAACCCTAAAAACATTGATAAAAGGACAAAAAAGTACAATGCAAAAAATTAAATAAATAAATTAGAGAAGGCAAGTAATTCTAAAATCCAAACAATAAGAGCATTATACCGCAATGCTAAATAGAAAACAACACATTATACAAAGAGATTAAGTTTAAAAAATGAGGTTAAACATGCACAAATATCAACTAAGAAAAAAATTCAAGTCCTTAATTTAGATTTCTACAATTCTGTAGTATGTACTTTTTAAAGTTAGTACAAAATTAAAACAATCATAAGATGCCAAATGGCACTGCTATAAGAAATTGCATTTTATAAAGACAAATGTAAATGCAAGACTTTCTTGGCCTAGAAAGGAATCCTCCCTTGTGTTCTCCTATTTATCTAAAGCAGACTTTCGTAACTTGGCATTTTTCTCTTTAGTTTCTTTATTGCTTGCAGATTCTCCTTGCTTTTCCTCCCCCTTAGATGATTCAGAATCTTTATTAGCAATTTGCATATCCGACACAGCATGCATACAGATAAGACAACTAAATAGAAGTTCAAAGAAAAGTAGACTGTAATGAATTACAGGTTAATTGCTTTCAAACGAACAAGATGAACCTAAAAAGAGATATGCAACATACAAAAATACTACAATCTTACATTTTCTTCTTGATTGCTTTCAAAATTTATAAAGAAACACACAAATGATGCCGTAATAATAAAAGCTTTCATACCTATTAGGGTCCCAATAAATTAAGAATCAAATAGAATCAATCCAAATTTCGTTGCCACAATTTGGCTTTTTAAATTACAAGCAACATTCCTATTCCATTTTATTACTAAAAGTATAAATTTTAAAAATAAAAATCGATGGATTAAAGAAGGAGAAAAAAGCTTTTACTGCTCTAAAACCACATTCATACCATAACTTTCTTCATTCTAGTCATAACTTTCTATCTTTCAAAATACAATCTTCAACTACTAATAATTATAAAATCTTCAAATTAGTTGGTTTGGCTTAGTATCAATGTATGTACCTGCAGCTAGAACAAAAAAAGACAAAGGAAATACATTTTCTTTTATAAGGAAACAAATGCTAGACGCAATAACAAGTATACCATGACAATTCTTTTATTTTTTATTTTTTCCTTCTTTTTCTGTCTAGGCTTCTTTTGTTACTTTGTATCATTTCTGATTGACTTCAAATTACCCCAAATAAAATAATTAAACAAATTACCCCAAAATTTATTATCTTGTGTCATTATCCCAATTGTTTTTGCTGTTTTCAGACCATTATACCGCTAACCACAAAAATTATCATAATTTTTTTTAAACAAAGAGCAGACTCTAAAGCTTTAATGAATACTCTTAGTTAAAAGTATGGCCATAGAAGAGAGATTAACCTAAAATAATGGCACCATGTAAATCTGCACTAAGAATACATTGAGCCAACTGGTTTCTCTTGTAAAATTGAACTAAAGCAGTTCAGGATCCACAGACATGCACATTGCAATATCAAAATAGACAAAAACAATTAAAATCCTACCCAAAATTTTTATGAAGCTGGATGATATAAACCTTTCACAAAGATATAGGGAACAATGAGGCAAGTAAGGTCCATACACCAGCCTGGTTTTTCTTCTATATCCTTGTCCAATCCCAATTATACGAAAAATCTGTTAAAGTAAAAATAAAAATTGATTTTGAAGAAATCATGTAACCTCATCCACTAGTTGATGAAATAAACTTGGAACTATCATTTGTTTTCCTAGAAAGCCCACTGTAAGAGGAAAAAAGATGAATCATCTATAAGCATAATCGAGTAGTAGTCTTGAGGTGCAGATAACAGAAGTATTAGAAAAATATAAACACAAATATGCTCACTACTCTAAGGTAAAAGTCTATGAAATAAAATAAACATAATAAATAAACCTGCGACTTAGTGATCCTATCTTGGCATTCATTTTTTTACTTTTAACAAGATCAGATACAATAAAAAAGAAATCAAATCTTTGAGGATGTTTAATATGGCAGTCCTTAATAAGAAGGTCCAGGAGATGTTCACCAAAGCACTAGTCCTAAAATGTATAAAAATTTCAGCTTTTGAATATGCAACCAACCACATTATAATTAAAATTGCAAGGATAACATAGATTACATAGAACACCAAAAAAAAATTATTTATAGCATCACAAAAGCTTCCATTCAATTTCCAACAACGTTCAAGTAAACTTGAGGTCAACCCAAAACCATAAAAGATGGAAAAGAAGATGATAATAATTCAAAATGAAAATCAATCTTATGAAAAAAAAATTATTTAGCAGTTAGATTTTATACTATATGGTCAGTTTTCCAGCTATTAGAGAAAGAAGAAAAAAAAAGCACAAGATGAAGAAGAAGAATGCAAAAGTAAGAGATAAACATTTTATAGGAATTCAAGCAATCATACAAAGCTGATGGGTAGAAAAATTGCATTTGAACATCAAATATCATATTAGTATCCATCACAAGGTAAATGGTTCCTTCAAAGTTCAAGATAAATATTAACTAGGTTAATATGCAAAAAAGCTATTAAATATCTTATAGCCCCATTTAGGCTGGTTCTATGCAATCATAACTCTATACTACTAATGACTCAAAGGACAATAAATTTTGGGACTCAAAAACATGTCTATTGATGTGTAGTACAGATTTTTGGATTATACTCAAATGTTATACTTGTTCTTTAGGAAATAAGTACAAAGAAGAAAGACAAAAAAGGATGAACAAACAATTAAAATTATGCTTATCTGAAATTCAAATATCATGAAAAAGTATGAATATTTACTGAATTAGTTGATATCAAGATACCTATTAATGAATTGATCCATGAAAGATATATATGTTGACTGCATTTGTTTGCCCTCATCTATGAGCTCTATCTTCAGCCTAAAAAGTTGCTAAAAAACAGATGCATGCACAAACTCTTCACAAAACATAATAATCTATATGTTGAAAATAAAGATGATGTTGCTTACATGCATGGGGCAGCCATCATTGAATTCAATAGCAAACATTTGGGGCTCTTTAGCAAATCGAACAAGCAAGCTTACTACAGATAAAGACCAAATAATAACAGCATGTAGACATCTAATGAATATTCTCAACAAGCGATATGGTAATACATATAAATATTACATATATCGAATACATGCAACAAGAATTTTCTGTATGGTTTAAATTTTATTTATATTCAATGAATAAGGCATACATCTCCAACTGAAGAAATGCAAAATAAAAGCACTATTCCAGCAACAAAAAGATTAAATCCAAAAATAAAACTTACATGAAATATATGTTTAATTAGTTCTTTTATCTCTATTTTTGAAATATTAGACAAAAATGAGAGAATTCATTAAATGGTGCTTTTGTCGGTAAGTGGGGATCAACCGGCATAATGTCAGCATAAAAGCCTAAATAGTCACCATAGGATACTGATTTGATATAATATTAATGTAATTTATGTTTAATTAGTCATGGTATACTAGCCATTGATTTTTGGAAAAAGGTATTATAGTTAGTGAACTTTAATCTTTTTCAACAAACCTATATTCTTTTAAAATTTGATATTAATTGTTTACATGTAAAGTAGAAGGGAACATATTTATTTATTGAGTGATAAAACAAGAAGAAGAGTTATTGCAAATGAAAAAAATTAATGCAAATTGACCAACCAAAAGCAGCAATAACACAAGCAAGACTTTAGAAGATAATAGCTTATCCAAAACATAAACAGTATATGTTTTATCAAACTTAGCCGTTTCTTCTTCTTCATTATGAGGATGAACAACTATCTGATTTGTTTCTTGCAAAATAATGAAGATATATAGCAACACAGAAAGCTAAATATAGGGCAGAAGAACAGAAACTATATATACCTCAGCATCATCAACAACATAACCCATGATAGCTATTCAAATCAAATAGCTTTTAACCAACCTAATATCTAAAATTGCTCTCAGATCAAAAAATTACCATTGATAACAATCTTAAATGTTTGTGAAATATCAATGATAAGTATTTATCAAACCCTTAAAATTTCAAGCAAAAGTTAAGACACTTGAACAACAATTATCTAACATAATATTATCCAAAAATAAATTTGGACAAATTTATATTTTTAACAAAATAAATTTCACAGCAAACACCATTATGATGAAACACAATCTCTAATCTAAAAATTTAATGAGAATATTTAAAAAGATCAAATATTCAAAAATTAATTGTATAAATAAGCTTCTTTACTATATAATAATTATTAAAATTCAAATTACCGTCAGGTGGCCAAACATTAGCCCCATAGAATGGCTTCTCCGCTTCACCATCATCATCAAGAACATCAACTCCAATGTAATACCCTTCCTTGTAATCTTCCTTGTAAGCTAATTGATAAAGATAGAAAGTGGAAATAGAGTTGTACATAGAACCATAATGATCAAGAAGTAGAAGAAAAGACCTAAGGGTCGAGATAGCTCACTAAAAATTTAAATTATCAGCAGTTGCTCACCTAAAGTCATAGAATTATGAAAATTTAATCTAAGCAAGGAAGCTATTGTTTTTCTTCCTTGATTTTTAGCTTATGGCTTTAGTTGCAATAACTCGTACCTTCCTTCTAAAGGCTCGTCCTTCACAACATCGTAGTTATACCTGCCATCAAGTTGAATTTTATTCTTCACTTTTAGATTTTCATGCACCATTTTCTCAAGAAACAAACAATTGTTAAAGTTAATCTTAAATTTATTTCTGCACTGCATTTTTAATGTGCATGCATGAGTGAAAAATGTTGTTAAATTCAAGACTCTAATTTGCTTACTTGTCTGCAAATCATTTTTGAACATTCTTCTTTGCTTCCAAGAAGAATTCATCGAGCTAAGCTTCTGTTGGCATCTTTACAGCCTTTGATCTACGGCATGAATTCGCCTCTGGTGATGGTTTAGCCATCGAATCCAGTTCGTCTGACGATTTCGCTCGAAGATGGCTTGATAATGTCGTCTCCCTCCTATGCGCACGCAAGAAGGGAATAAGAAAATTATGGACAATGGTTGTAAATAAATAGCAGAGAATTTAAAAATGGAAGAATTAAATGGATCACTAGGAGTGTGAATTTCGAAATTGAAGAGACTTGTGACTTCACGTAGAATTAAAAAATAATAAAATTAAAAGAATAATAAAAACCTTTCTCTACAGCTATAATACGTTGATGTTTCAATTTCAACGCTCTCATCCTATAAAAGAAAGGTAAAAAGAAAGAAATTAAAAATTCATAGAACCAAATGATTTAAAGTAAAAGCAAGAAATTAAAGCTCATCAAAAATTCAGCTTGAATTCTTAAATGCAAAATTCATCTCCAGATCTGCGAATTTGTGAATTCTCTGATCACTTAATCCATTACTAGAACAACAAGAATCAAAAGCTTGATTCGAGCTAGCGCAAGAACATCTATCCTGAACAACACTTCGATGATCGGAATCCAGCTCCGGTGAAACCGAAACTTGATGGTCAAGCGTAATCATGACGCGTCTTCAGCTTTTTGTGCTGAGCTCAATATACAATATAAGTTTTTAATTATTCTCCACTTTTCTTTTTCGGGAACTTCTATTAGCAGCGGTGGAGGCGGCCAAGGCTAAAGCTCGAGGTCTGGTTCTCACTCCATCCCGAGCCATTTTCGTCATGGAAATCTCCTAAATTCCTCTCTTTTCTCCCATTTCCTCGTGTATTGATGATGATGATAGAAAGGGTGCATTCAAAGCTGATGGCGAAGGTGAAGAGAAGAGAAGAGATGGGGGCTAATTTATACCTAGGGAAACAAATAAAAAATTACATAAATACCCTTAATTTTAGCAACGAAATATTAATTCGGTTGCTAAATAGCAATGAAATTTAATTTCCGTTGCTAAATAGCAACGAAATATATTTTTCGTTGCTATTTTAGCAACCTAATTTAATTTTTGTTGCTATTTTTTGACCAAAATTTTTTCACCACTTTGAGACCACAATACTAATGGAATATTAATTCGGTTGCTAAATAGCAACGAAATTTAATTTTCGTTGTTAAATTTGAATGGAATTTAATTTCGGTTGCAAAATAGCAACAAAATTAAGTTTCCGTTGCTAAATTTCATCCCAAATTTTTTTCGCCATCTAATGCCGCCATATTTAGCATGCTATTTTAGCAACTGAAAATATATACAGTTGCAATTTAGCAACAGAATTTAAATTCCATTGCTATTTTAGCAACTAAAAATAAATTTGGTTGCTATTTTTCATTGAATATGAAAAAATAGCAACTGAATTCTATTTCGGTTGCTAAATAGTAACGAAAATATATTTCGATTGCTATTTTAGCAACCAAAAATAAATTGCTTTGCTAAAATATCAACGAAAAGTAAATTTTGTTGCTAAATTAGCAATGAAAATCATATTTTGTTGCTATTTTTCGTTCCAAATTTTTTTCGCCATCTATTGGCGCCTTAATTAGAAACGAAATAGTGATTCCATTGCTAATTTTCGTTGCTAAATTTTGGCACCAAAAATTCCCTCCACTTTTAGCAACCGAAGATAACCAAATATTTTTCCATTTCTAAATCTACAAAGTTTAACCAATTTTAGCAACGAAAATTATTTTTCGTTGCTAAATAGCAACGGAATTGGTTTTTCGTTGCTAATTCAGCAATGGGATCCTTTTCATTGCTGTATCTAGATTTTCTTGTAGTGTAAAAGGATATCCAAATGTTGAACAAGGTCCTCTATCTTTGATCCAAAAAATTGATTCTATTTGACCATGGTTATAGTGGCAGTTTTTATCTCAAAGTGTTGATTATGAGGTATCCTAATGGTGCCATGATGCTCATTCCACCTAGGGATAGTATAGTCTCTAATGGTTCCAGGCCTAAACCCATCCCCTTGAGCTTGATCATGGTTAACTTTCCCTTCTAACCTACAGTGTGATTCATTCATTGGTAGGTCATAGAGAGGGTGGTTACTAAGGTTGTTACATTCTTGCTCTTATAAACTCATCTCTCTTTGCTTTAATCTCTCAATTCTATGGAATGCCCTTTTAATTTCAAGGTCAATAGGAAAAATTGGCTCATCTCTCAACATAAACTATTAAAATCTGAAAAGGATAAAGAATAACATTAATAAAGAATGAAAAATAAGAAGGAAGAAGAAAGACACCAAACTCACTTTTAAAACTAAAACAAATGATAGCAAGTGTACTAGATTGATTAGTGATATAGGAAAATAAGATTAAGACCCTAAATATCATGCCTAAGGAAATTTGTGTGAATGCAACTTGTTTTAGATTTTAGAATGAATATTGTGTGCAAAAAGTAAAAGAAATCCCAAGTTTGCGATGATGAAGAATTATGAACTAAAAATAGTAACTAGCGAAAACAAACAATGTCAATATTTAAATATAGAATTTTAGACAAAGCAAGGAAAATAATGTAAATTGGTGAAAAGTCAATATTAAAAACAACTTCTGGTAAAGGACTATCCACCTTAACCAACATTGCAACAACTCAACTAAAAGGAATATAAGTGATTATGGAAAACCTGTGATATAAAGCCAGATAGCTTATTCAGACTATCAATCTAAATATTAAACTTTATTGTTTAGAATGAATTAACACGTAACATAAAAATCTAGTTTTGAACTCCTAGACATTTGTTAAACTCTCTTTCAAGTAAATTTAACTTTAATTTGTTCTTAGTACAAACATTCTCAATTTTAATCTATCTATATTAACACACAATTATATCTAATTCAGTATACAATCATGTATAAGTACTAATGAGCCAAACCGAGAGCATGCATATCATAGATCGTATATAAATCAAATACCAACTATGAATCAAATAAGTTAACAATTGATCTCAATTGGATCTTTGAATACAAAGTTGCTTAAAACTAAGAAATAATTAACTTATATTAAATGAACCACAACTGAGTCACTATAATGAGAGTTAAGGATTCAAGTATCCCTTAGCAAAAGTACAGGAACTACCCACACATCATCTTGAACAATGAAGAAAATAATTAAAAGAAAATAATACAAACATTTGAATTTTAACTACTCTTGAAACTCCTACAAAGACTTCAATCATAGTTTTCTAACCCTAAATGCAAAACAAAAATAAACTAAAGTGTTTTATTGGTAAAACAATCTCCCGTCCTCTTTCTTGTTGTTTGCTGTTGCTTAAATAGCCTAAAACTGGAAGAATTTTGACTGCTAAAACTTCCCAAACTATCAATAATTACAACCCTATTCAACTTCAATCACTGGGCTCGATAATGTGACATTTTACTGCACCGAGTGAAGCTCCTCTATCCCTAGCCTTTAGAGTGACTCGATAGTGTGAAGATGTCACTCCACCGAGTAGTGAACTCTAAGCCCTGTTTCCCTTTAGTCTCACTTGGTAGGGTGAGTATTTACTCCACTGTATAGCTACTCTTTAGATTAAGACAAAACTTTTTTCATTTTCTCTTTAGACCACTCGATAGAGTAAGGAATTCACTCAACAAAGTGAATGGTCTCTAGACTATACAATAACTTTGCCTTTATAAAAAGCCTTTAATTATTGAAATTACCCTTGTAAATTCTTCTTTTCTCCAATCAAGCACTTAAAAATAGCAAATTAACCAATTAAGCTCATAAAGTACTTTTTAAGAAATTTAAACACTAAATTAACAAAATCACCCTTAAATTAACATGCTAAACACATTAAAAACACACTGAAAATATGGTATAATTCATACTTATTAACATGTGTCATGCCATTGTAATCATTGAATAAGGGGAAGCATAGGGTGTGTTTACTTACAGAAAATAGTTTTTTGTTTTTTGTTTTCTATTTTCTTAGAAAATTGGATTATTTATTTTCCGTAAAAAATTTAGAAAACGCGTTTATTTATCAACAAATGGAAAACTGGAGCATTTATTTGTATATGTGTGTGTGTGTATATAAATATACACACACACACATGTATGTATATATACATACATACATACATACATACATATAGATATTACATGTATATGTATACGTACATACATACACACATACATATATAAATGTATATATCTATATATGTATATGTATGTGCATGCATACATACATACATATGTATATGTATATGCATATGCATGTGAATATATGCACATGCATACACATGTATTTATGAATACATACATATGTACATGTATGTGTATGTATGTATATATATATACATATTTATATGTATATATATGTATGTACATACATACATATGTATATATATACATATGTATGTATGTATGCACATACAAGCACATACAGATACATGTATATGAATATGTATGTGTGTGTGTGTCCATATGTATATATGTATATGTATATGTATATGTATATGTATATGTATATGTATATGTATATGTATATGTATATGTATATGTATATGTATATGTATATGTATATATATATGTATATGCATATGCATAAATACATATTTATATGTATATGCATGTATATAGATACATACATAAATACATACATGCATGCATATATGTATATATGTATATTTGTATATGCATATGTATGTGTATATATGCACAAATATATACATACATATACATATGTATGCATATATATACATATGTATATGTATGTGTATGTATGTATATACATATATATACATATCCATATGTATGTATGTATGCATGTAGTACATATACATATACATGCACATGCATATGGTTATGTATGTATGCGCATACAAAAATTTGCATATGCATGTATATGTATGTATGTTCATATATATATATGTGTGTGTGTGTGTGTGTATTAATATTATTTAGAAAATTTGGAAAACATATTTTATTAGTTTTCCATTTTCTTCTTTATTTTGGAAAACTGGAAAATTCTTTTTCTGTTTTCTATTTTAGAAAACTGACGTAAATAAACATGATCTCTATTTTCTGTTTTCTGTGGAAAATTTTTCTAAAAAATTGGAGCAGTTTTCTATAAGTGAACAGGCCTATAATGTCTTGGATTTGGAAAGTCATTAATGGCAACAATCTCTTTCAAGCAATCATTTGGGGACAAGTCATATTCTGACTCAAAGTCAGAATATTTAATGGTAAAAAAAGTGTATGGATTTGCATCATCATCAATAGAGGAAATGGATTCAATATCAACATGATAGAGATCAATAGAGAGATGTCTATTAAATTTATAGGATGATCTTCATAGACCATTTTGGTTTATAGGGATAACTTTTAGCAAGATGACCTTGTTTCCCATAGACATAGCATCTACCTCCTTTATGGTGAGACTTCTTTCATCAAAAGAATTTAATTTTCTTACCCCTACTGAATGGATATACTCGTTGCCCAGACTTTTATAAAAAGGGAACTGCTTGCAAGGCTTACAATGGCAATCCTTTTTAAGAGGACATTTGATTTGCAAATCTAGACATTGACAAGCAATTTTGAGGTGTGTATCTTTTCCTTTCTTTAGAAGATCTTTAATGAAATTCTATTTGGCATAATGGCGATCAAGTGCTAGAAGAATATTTTGATAAATTTTTTTAAAAGAAAGGGAATTGAGCTGGATTCCTTGTTTTTTGATCAAGAACATGGTATGGTTGGATAATTCATCAAGAATAAAGGATAAAAACCTTGCTTTATAATGGGATCATTTACATTATTAAGGAGGTAAAAAAGATTAGACATCCTATTATAATGCTTGTTAGGATCTCGTCTGAGCAAAAAAAGCATTTCATCCTAAAATAATCATCCCTAGCTACTTCATCAAATTGATTAGGTTTTCCAACAAACTCAGTATAGATCTTTTAGAGAACATAAGTAATAGAATCTATAGACACTAGGCTTGAGTTAGCCTCTGTCAAGGTTACATAATGAGGATAATGCTATTTTAGAAATAACTAGGAAGCAGCAACACTCTTTCTTCTCCTACATTGGGTTTTTTGAGAAAGTATTTTTTCAAGTTTTGAGGGAAAAAATAGTCTTTTAAAAGTCATTATGCTTGTGAAAAGCTAGACCTGTTAGTAGGGACTATGCTTTGGTAGCCCTAAAGATGTATTACTAGACCAAAGCCTTATGTAATATCATAGATACTTCCCTTAGGTAATATGTACCATAATACTTTGCTTGCTATTTGGATACCTATGTTTTCATTCAAATTCTAATAAATAAAGGTAGGTGTTAATCATGGGCTTTTAACCCTCGGTGGCCCTATCTTTGCTTTTCTAAATTATCCAAATACATAGTGATCAATGATGCATTTGCTTTGACTTTAAATAAAGCGAGGTGATGCTGTCGGTTTTTATTGCCATGCACCATTCGTGTTCATTGGATTCCTTATTAACTAATGAGTTAATCTCGCTAAGGAAAGAGACTGTATGACTACCTATGTGGGAGAAATAAGGTTGGATGGTTTGCTTTTGATTTACACATGCGCTATGAAAATGGTATACAACATGCTTATGTATTACATGCATAATCATACATCATGCTAACAAATTCATTACAAAGTCATGTAAGTAGTTTAGGGGTTCCACATGTTATGGGAAGATGAGTGTTTCTTGGACAAGCTTTGAGCCTTAGTTGTTCTAGGAATTCACTCTAAGTGAAGCTATAATGGCATTGATTGAAATATGTTGGCAAAAGAATCTTCTAGCTAAATGGAAAGATTAGAGCCTTCCTTGAGGGTTATAGGTTGTTTTATTTGATGCGTATTCAGCAAGTGCATTGAATCATCAAGTAATAAAGTGGGGTATAGTTAGAACCCACGAATATCATACCTAAAGAATTGAGAGTGTAAGCAATGAAATCAATTTTATGCTGAAGAATTCCCAAATTTTTCATTTGTAAAAAATTATTAACTAAATGGTGTTGAAAAATTTGATAACAAAGAATTTAAACTCGCATTAATTTTTTTAAGAAATAATCAAACAAAATAATGAATTAGTATGAAATTCAACATGATAAAAATGTTGCAGTAATTTTTCTTACAGGATAAACAAGTATAAAATTTAATGAATTAATAGATTTGCATGGGTTCACTTATCCTCCCTTGATCAATTGTGAACTCAATTAACCTGAATTTGGGATAATCCTCCTAATCCAAGCGTCTCATTTCAGAGCAAGCTATTTTAATTACAAAGCGTCCAATTCTAGAGCAGGCCCTACAATTAACCTAAGCATGGGCCTAAGATGTTAAGTCCAAGTTGCATTCCCATTTCGGAGCCAAACAACCCTAAACTCATTTATTTCATTCCACAATCTAATCCTAAAATCACAAAATCCTGCATATCATAAGTCCCATACCGGAGCAATCTACATTCCCAGCAATCATGATTAAAGAAAAATAAATAAATACATCCATAGTAGGAAACTACCTAAACATGAAATCCAACAGAAATAAGTGATAGCTCATTCATCAAAACTAGAAATCATCTCAAGATAAAAATATAAATGAAAGAATAATTGAATCAACAGTGAAATAAACCATTCATCTATAATAATGTTCAAGTATTGGTAAGATTTACAAGAGATAGGGGATTCAAATATCCCCCACATAAATATGGACTACTCATTACCCATTACATAAATAAAAAGCGAGGGGAAAGAATAAACCCAATATTTTTTGTGGTAGAAGGAAACCCAGCATAAACACAAGCCTTTTCAACCTTCTTCTCCAACTCTTTAGTGTAAGAGAGTTCCAAATGGTGAAAGAATGAAGATCTAAGCTAAAATCTGTTGACTGTGATATAGCTTTTCGTTGAATTTTAGACTAAAACTTGACTACCTTACAGTCAACACCAATAAGATAGGTCCTTCTTTTCTTGGTTCTATATTAAAAAGCTTCCTAGGTCACGATAAACACGTCTCTAAGAAAAATGGCACTAATGACTATGACACCCTTTGAAACTGTGCATTTTGGTAGAAATGGTAGGTCACGATTAATAAGAAAACCTGCTAACCATTAGGTACCTGCAAAATTCCCAATTCAACACCAAATTTAATCAAAAGCTCTTTAAAACTCATAAAAGGTAGGATTAACTACATTTAGAAAGAAATTATCAAACTAAAGCAAAAACAAAGTAAAAGACACTAAAATGGCACTGAAATTAGGCTAAAAAGGGACTAAAAATAGAAACTGAATTGGAGTTATCATTAGTTACCATAAAAGTCGATAGGGTTGTACAGGAGTCCAAACATACATCTATTTAGGAGATCTTTACCAAGGTTGTTTGAGTCAGTTTTAGAAACTAATCTAATTTTAGCCAGGTCTTTGAGCTAGCTACGAGAGCATAGACATGGTAGATCCAATGAAGATTGGGTCTATTGACTATCAAGAACTGGATAAAAGACTAAATGAGTTTTGGAGAAGAATAAAGTCCATGATGACTAATGTTATGAATTCCCTAGCATAGCCTACTAGCTAGCAGACTTTAGCAGCTGCTATTGCATATGGGGAGCCTATGGTTGCTGGAGGCAGTTTAACTACTGCCCTTATAGGACCTTTTTTAATAGCTAAGTTAAGAGGAATAAGGTTATAAGCTTCACTTGTTGAATAGTGAAAGGATAAAGGAGTTGCTTTTGAGAAAGATTTCACCCCTGAAAAAAAGGAAAAACTAGTGGTAAGACAAGTCTCAAAGGGGAAACTACTTAAAATAAAGGATCTAGTTGTCAAAAAAATGGAAGAAAAGATAGAAGCAATGGCCCAGGTCTTGTCGGCTTAAAAAGGGGTTAATCTAGAAGATAGGGACATAGAAAGTGAAGAGGTGCTCCCTCAATGGTTCAAGATGCCTAATTTACCTAAGTTTTATGGCATTTCTGATCCATTAGCTCATATGAAGCAGTATACTTTGGTTATGAAGGGCACCACTCATACTAGAAGGAAAAAGTTTGAGTATTTTAAACTTAGTCCCATAGGCCCTACTATCGACTGGAATCATAGCCTAGATAGGCGTACAAAAGAAGATTGGGATATGCTGATGGAAGAGTTTCACAGGTAGTATTATTGTAGCATGTACGTAAAAGTTACTCTAAAAGATCTTGATTTGCTGCAACAGAAGCAAGATGAGTCCTTTCATGAGTACTTTACACAGTGGAGGAATAGAGTAATGGAGAATAAAAGAAAGCCTAATGGTGCAGACCAAATTGGGTTTTTCATTAGAAATGCTAGCCCTTATTTGAAAGATGGCTTGAAGAAGAAAGGGTTAAAAGATTGGAAGTCTTTAATGGATATTGCCATTGAAATTGTTGGCGAGTATTTAGCTAAGAGAGCAAGCTTTGCAAGTGGTGTTTGTTTTAGTTTCAAACATTTAGGGTGTGAAAGTGTGGCTGGTAAAGCTAATGGCCCAAGTGGTACTGGAAAGATAGCCAAAGTGTCTGTTGCTGGGAAAACTTAAAGGTATTATTCAAACCTAGGTAGATCTCTATCATGGATACTTGATAGGTTGATGTGGGATGGGAAATTGCAACATTTACTAGCTAAGCCTACTAGAAGTTAGGGTTGGCCTAATCATCATGTCAGTCTATACTGTGTGTATAATTAACACATAAGCCATCTTACGGATCACTATAGGACTTTAAGGCACAAGATCGAATGTCTAATTGATAGTAAATAGATTATTGATCAAGAAAAGAGGGAAAAGAAGAAAAGGAATTATAATATGGTCCTAACGTCGGTATCAATGGTTTGTTTGGTTTGGCAAAATGGCATGTGCTATATGACTTATATGGTAATGAGTACCTATCCATTACTCACCCTAAACAGTTAGATGCAAAAGAGGAACATAAGCTAGGGCTATATGTGATTAAATTTTGGGAGTCACCTAAAGAAGATGAAGATTGTATTAGTACTCTAGATTCATGGAATTTTGAGAACGAGGAAGAAGGATAGAAAGTGAAGTTAATCACTTGAAGTGGTAGACTAGCTCTATAGGTTGAGAGGCAGTTAGATTCTTAGCTGCCGCCCATAGTAAAATAGCAATAGGGGGATCAGATCCTTAAATATGTAAAGAAGACCCTTGCTTAGATTTCTATATGGGATTTGCTCAGACAATCACCTTTCCATATGCAAAAAGTAGTAGAGGCCTTATGCCCATCCACTATGGCTAGGCCTATTTTTCCTTCAGAGCTATTAAATTTTGTTTGAGGAAGTGCCAGAGAAAATATTGTGTATACCAATAAGAATATTCCTATTGAAGGCCAGGAACACAATTGTCCTTTAGACATAAAAGCCCAAGTTAATGGAAGACATATGGCATGTGTGATGGTGCGTAGCATCCTTATCCCTTAACCCACACATATCATTTTATCCTTCTCATTACACAAGTTTTATAGTGCAACTTAAACATAAACTAACTATACAAAGAACATATATTCGTACTTAATCCATAAGAGTGCTATACTATGAAAACTTTACGATATACATTAAAATCTCTTTACATAAAACAAATGATAAACATTTATACATACTATATTTCCAATACAACAAAAAAACTTTATTATAGACAAAAAGCCAAAATAAAAGTCTACACTAGTCTTTCTCATTGACTTGAATTGGCTATCCTGCTGTAGATATCACCTCAATAACTTACATGGATGAAACACCCGTGTTAACCTATAAAACTTAGTGGGGAAACATAAATCATAAAAACGACCCCTTTCAAAAGTTATAAAAATGCAAATACATACAAGCATATCATTAAGCACATTAACCAATCATTTATAAACATATTCACAATATTTTTCAGGTACTAGATTATACATGTTAAACTTATATACATTATCAATTGCTTATTAATATTTCCTTTACTTATCAGTCTTACCCTTATAAATATTCATTTAACACTTAAAGTTTACACATCAAGATTACTTTTAAGACTTCTTTATATTATTATTCACTAATCACCTTGACTTACTAGTCTTTCTTGTTTATGTTTCCATATCGATTGTCAAATATTCGTTAGCTATACTATTTCTTTTTCTTTTTTGTATCTCTTATATAATTTTACAAACCTTTATATATATAAATCCATTACAATCCTTAAAATTTTCCTGTATACATATAATAATCTTAAAAGCATGGCAATATAATTGTATATTTCATAGAAAGGATATTATAGATCCTAGAACTTTAAGTTAATAAATTAAATCTTATGCACTATTATAAACCATTAATTATTTATGCCTTTTTAGGGGCAAAACACAATTTATTACATTAATACCAATTAATAACAACATTATATAAAGTTCACCACTTATAATTTCATAAATCCTTTACATTTACATATAAGATGCCGCCTATCATTTTCCAATAGAAATCAATAAATGAATAACTACAAGAAAATCACATAAGACAATGTAACAATTGAAAGGTATCACATAACATTCATACTTATAGATATCTCTTGCATTTCTAGCTCTACATAAATCAAATTCACAAGTTATATGTTTATAATTGATTTATTATTATCATATAATGAGTCATACCTACCTCTCATCTCATTTACACAATGCTCAATAATTAACATGCATTTATGGTGATATACCTTTACTTATAAATACTATAGCAAAACAACACATATTATAAATATAATTTCATATATCATGCATTCCTAAGTGTAGGAAACATATTGAAGTGATCACAAGAATTTTCATACATACAACAACATAATGCTCTTTCACTCTACATTTATGTTTTTCCATAGGCTATACATTGTTGCTTAGGAAGGTAAGACACACACACACACACACACACACACACACACATATATATATAACATCTTGTAAGAAACATTTGACTATAAAAGATCATGTATTCCTCAATTAGATCAATGATAACACATTAATATCAACTGAGTTCATATGCATGACTTATTGGTCTAACATAACTAAGTGATTCTAATTTTCCAAGTACTCGTATTTCTAATGTAGTCTCACATATATATATATATCATGTATTCCTTGTACCATATTTAATCATTGTACTATAATAACTATAAAGTATTCAAACTTTAATTTAGCTTGCTTAAGTTCCAAAGGTGGAAAATGGGAACGGTAGATACCCGAGGGTATCAAAATAGGAGATATCTAAGGATATCGAAAACATAGTCCCAAACGGGCCAATTGTATGGTAGACCGGTCAAGGAGGCCCAAATGGGGTCGGCTAACAACCCAAATGAGGTTGTTCATAATCCAAATGGGATCAATAGTAATTTAGACCCAAACGGGGTCAACGGTAGTAGCTGCAATATCCCTATATGTGCCTATCTATCCACAATTGAACTCTAATAATAGGTAAATACTTTGTTCATATAACTTTCATTTACTATGGTTTAACATTTCTAAATTAATTTCATGGGTGAATATTCATACAAAGATATACACTATCATTTCAATCAATCATTTTACATGCAATTATATATATATATATATATATGTCTTTACTTTATTTTCCATACTTTGCTTTACTTTTTTCTGTCACATACATATATGTATATGTAAACTCATGTGTAATGATGTCAAAGGTAATCATATCTGTGTTCATGTAATACTTTCTTCAAACAAGTGATTATACACTTAATTAAGTATTGCTATTATCTACTTAAATTTGGTTCAAGGCATGTAATTTCTTTTCAATAATGCCTATATATATATAAACTCATGTGTAATGATGTCCAAGGTAATCATATTTGTGTTCATATAATACTTTCTTTAAACATGAGATTATAACCTCAATTGAGTATTACTATTCTCTACTTAAAATCAGTTCAAGGCTTGTAATCTCTTTTCAATATATATATATATATATATATATATATATATATATATATATTTGTATACATCTATTTAAAACTATGAGTAGGATAATCATAATCATATATATATATGTACATGAATGATTTTCTATAACACTATATCATGTTCATGATTAAGAATCTTCATTCCATGTTTTACTCTTTCGTCATCATATACTTATAAGTAACATACATATATATTCATGTTCATGCGTAATTTTATATATGTCATAACATGCACACCTCGTGAGTAATACGTCATAATAATTGAAACTTGCTTCAAAACATGTAACTCTTTCACATAAAATCTTATATGACATTCAAGTAATTGTACATGAACATATCTCTTTGTTCTCATATGCTTTAGCATAATAATTCATACACACAATATATGTAAGTATGTACATGTTATCTCAACTAAATAATAAGTATAATAGTTCATATATTTGTTATATGACATGTTTCATTTTACAAAGAAATACTATCCTATATTCTTCAACATACACTTTATATGCACATTATTATCTGCATGAACATTGGACTACACACATATAATGATTACCTATATGTGTCCGTATATATACAAATATATATATATATATGACATAAATGTAATCATACGATAGCCATATATTATAAACTTTCATTTACCATGTTTAAACATTACTTAACTTCATAGTATAAGTACATGTTCAAATAAATATTTACTCCATCATTAGAATATATATATATATACATGTAAGCATAATTGCATATAACAAGCATGTATGTAAGTTTAATCATGTATAAATATTTTATATCATTAACATTAATCTTTACTTATGTATATACAAGATTATATATATAGACCCTTTTCAAAATAATATTACATGCCATATATAATTCAATGTATTTTCATATAGGCACATATTTAACATAACAATATTTAAATAATAATAGAAAATACATTAAAAATTCTGCCTACAAAATTTGGCATAGGGGCAGCATTCTGGATCTAATTTGTGTACTATTTTTAATTTGGAAAATGTCATTTTAAGGCCAAGTGGCCTTTTACAAACTTAATCCCCTATGTTTTAATTTTCCAAAACATTAAAATTCAGCTCAATATCTCATCTATAACTCAAGATATTCAAGAAAAACCATGGACTATTCATAAAATCAAAAACAATTTTTGTTACCATTTATGAAATTCATAGAATAAAATGAGGAAAGAATTAGACTAACTTTCCTTAATTGAATTCTACTTCTATATGTCTAGTTTGACCATAATTTCAATTAAATATTTGGATCACTTAAAGACAATTTTAGTGTTAGATATTTTCTACAAATTTGTAGACATATTTCTTATATAGCATTAGAAATTGGAATGGTCTCAATTAGAGTTTTCTAACTCAAATTGTGCTAAAATTATAGCCATTAGTTTATAATGCTTCATGTCTTCTCTTTTAGTAACACTTCTTAAAACTTGTTTCTCATTTCAATTGTTCATACTACAATACATTTAAATCATGATTCTACTATAATTGTCCACATGCAAGTATGAGAATCCTAATCCCATACCTTGGCCGAATTTCCCTTTAGAATTTTATCTTTTGCAAGTCCTTTCCCCTTTGTTCTTTTTACCGTCTTCTTCTTCTTTTACACATATCCATGCACTCATGCATTAAATCCAAATTCTTATTTCTTTTCATTAACATGCATTTTGTCTTTAAGAAAAATGAAGAAAGAATGAGATGAAGACCAAATCCCTTACCTTTATAAACTCCTTTTAAAAACCCTATATCCATCCACATGCATAAGAAATTCCTTAAGAGAATTGAGAGAGAGAGAGAGAGTTATTTCTTTAGGGAGAGATGAGAAAGATGAAGGAAAAACTATTTTCTTTCTTTAAAATTCATCCTTCCCCCTTTTTATATCCTAAAAGTGGTATTCCTCTCTCAAACATGCAATGCTCCAAAGTGTAAAGTAGGAGGATAAGTCTCTTTTAAGACCTCAAACATTTTTCATTTCAAAAATCCTCCCCCACTAACTATTTCATCACAATTTCAACCCCTTATATTCTTTCTCTTTGAGATCAACCCCAATTAACCATCATTTTAACATTGGCCTCTAAATTTATATCATTTTTTAATTTAGCCCTCTTATTTTTTTAAATTATACCCTTATAAAATTCATACCATATAATTCATACATTTATCACATAATTATTTATAATTTAATAACATTTATACCCCAATCAATATCTTAACAATATTTTATTTCAATTATGCACATTATATACTATCATATCAATTGACATGAAAAATATTGCCTAGATTACATTCTAAGTTATTTAAGTTGTTTTTATGCTTTGAAGGGTGATGAGGAAGGTTATAGCATTCTAAAATTCCTTACTCAACTATTTCAATGCACAAGTTTTTCTTCTTATCTCAAAATTGGTCTTTAATGCTTAAAAAGTGGAAACTAACAAATATATATCAACTTAAATGAGAAATTAGCTAAAATTCAATTAAAAACACGATTTCCTTAATGTTAAATAAAGATTTTGATCATTGGACATTCTAAGTTCAAGTTCAACTGGTATAATTTTTGATAGTAAAACTAGGGCATACTATACTAAATGTACAACATATGATAGATGAACTAACTATACTCAACTAACATGCAAAAATCACAAACCAAACTAAAAGCAAAAACAAAATAACTAGAACATTCCTTGTTCTTTTAAGGGCCACTACAAGAGTCAAAATATCAGAATTAATTTACTATAAGTTAAAGTTCAAAAGTTTATCCCAAGAGACACAAGACAAATAGAGCTTAAGGTCATGAATTTCTAATACATTATATCAAGTGATTAAAAAGTAGATAGCAAGTGTAGAATGACATATGAGATTGGAGAAATATGGTTAAGACTAAGAAAAATGAAGCAAAAGAGTTAAACCTAGTCATTGAGACTAATTATTGAACCCATTGTATGCACAAAACAACGAAGCCAAATTGAAGGTAATCTTAACCAATATTAAACCAGCAAGTGAAATCAATAGTTATTCTCACACAACAGGTAAGCTAAGTGCCAATGTAATGAAGGTCAAAAATTACTTGAACTCAAATTAAGCTTTAAGTAAATTTATATCTAAGAACAACAAAACCACACCAATTCCTTCCAATAAATCTAAGCAACAAAGTTGAAGAACTGAGCAATACGAAATGCACTTACTTGATGAGAGTGAGGATGGAAATTAAAGACAAATTATAGCTTGATATGAGTGCCTCGAGTATAGGAAGTGTGTTTCTTGAGTGAGCATACAAAAACTTAGTCGATTTGCACCATAGGCAAGCAAAAATTTGAAAATAAAACTCAACCCTAAAAAATGATTGATGTATCAAGATCGCGAGTAATAACTTGAATTGAAAAACTAGGCTCTATCAATATCGCGAGTAATAACTTTAAGCAATAAGAATATAAAAATCATATTAACAATTGTTTAATCAAATTGAATGTTAATTTGACATATACAAAATACCATCTAATTTAAGTGAATGGGTGAGCGTGAGCAGATTAGCTAAAATTTGAGTGAGGCTTGGCTTAGGAAAAGAAGTGTAGCTATTATGGATGATGGTTTCAGTGGAGTGGAGTGGCTAAATGGAGTGAGGAGGGCAACTTGGTGGAGTGAAAAACTCTCTAGCTTTTTTGCTGGCAATATGATGATAAAATGGGCAGTTACAAGGTAAATACTCACTATTTTCTTGAATTTAATAATAAACTTCAATAATAGTAACCCAAAAACCTTTTCTACTACACTCTTAATTATCCAAACAAAATTAATCCATCCCAATGCTAGAGGGGTCAATTCTTAAAAGGAAAAATAAAGGTTCTTTAGGCTAAATGGTTAATAAATGATTGTAGCAAGAAAAATAAATATGGCACGAAGTAAGCATGCGTCATTAAGCTTAAAAAGGTCAAATATATGAAAAAGGAGGGAAAACAATCTTAATATAGCTTGATAGGAAAATTATTGCCTAGATCACTTTCTGAGTTGTTTGAGTTTTTTTTATGCTTTGAAGGGCGATGAGGAAGGTTCTAGTGTTCTAAAATTCCTTACTCAACTATTTCAATGCATAAGTTTTTCTTCTTATGTCAAAACTGGTCTTTAAAGCTCAAAAATTGGAAACTAACAAATATAAATCAAGTTAAATGCTAAACTAGCTAAAATTCAATTAAAAGCATGCTTTCATTTATTAGAGAGTATGCCCTAGAGCCCATGAAATAAGAATGTATTTCATATGTATGAACTCATATTCATAATAAAAGGCATCATTCATTTATTAATGCTATGTTTAAATACATGAGTTTGTAAATCTTAAATTAATAAATAAAGTCCGAGATATTATAAAAACAATGCAAAGGCAATCATGAAAGTGTTCATAATGTGAGATGTCTATTGCATGCAAATGCGTTAATATCTAAATATCCCTAGCTATAGAATTAACAAGATAAGACATTGTTAATTTGGACTGACTAGCACATGTTATGTGTCTTGAATGGTTCAAGCAGGGGTTCTCATAACTGTGATTATGGAAGATAATCAAAGCTAACATGTAGATGCTTGTTAGAAGAACAAGTTCATTGGAGAGCTACGAAGAGAATCCTCACATGGATATTAAATCTATGTCAGTGAGGAATCTCTTCATAGCAGTTGTGCAAGTATCCTTGGACTTGAGATCACCAAAGTTATCTTAAGTGGCAAGTGGTATACTTTGACTCCATAATTGATTACTTCCAACTGGAGGTGACATAGTTAACAGGTTGGGTATATTATGACCTACTTGAAGATAGTTTAGTGATTGACAAAGGATTCACCATCCCAGATTTATTAAGGGAAGTTATCTCGCTTGATTCTATAATTGCCTTGTTTAGAGAATCTCAGGCCAGAGTAATATGCTAAGATGGATAGGGATCAATGAAGGGAATTTTGGGAACAATGGTTAAATTAATAGAACATACATAATTAGATTTATATGTGTTGACAGAAATCCATACTCAGAATCTAATTGAGATACGAGTGGTGAAATGAGTAATTGCATGGAAACTGTTTTTATGGAAGGGTATAGTCAAACCACTTGACTTTCCTGACATTTGGATAGTCATAATGCCTAGCTAGAGACCAATCATTACTTGTATAGTAGTGTATCATAAATATCAATAAGGATTGATAAAATGATTTAAAGGAGTTTAAAACATGTGAGTTTTGAATAGAACTCACAATTACATATTATACTGCAAATATGGATAAGAACCCAATAGGTCCTACACATATAGAGAAAAGGATAAAATGACAAGGATAATAATATTTGATATTATTATGGGAATAGAAAAGTGAATAAGAGAATAATTAATTAAAGAGTTTAATTAATTATAATCAAGTAAAATTTTTCGTAGAACTTTTTAGAAATATTTTGTAAAATGGACCTAATTGAAATATTGTATTTCATAATTAATTATTATTGGACCATAAGTGTTATATGGCTGATATAATAATTAATAGATCCATTGGAGAAATTAAAAGAGGCCCAGGAAATTGGTTTTGGCGCAAAACCCTCCAAAGGAAGGGTTACACGCCAAACCCTGATAGAAGACTTTAGAGGCCTAATTCTTAGACCAAAATAAATTAAATATATTTCATAAGTTTTATGGAGCTTACATATTTAATTAGGTTGGATTTGGAATTCATTTGGGTGATTAAATCCAAGTGTATGCATGAAGGGCCTAGTTTGTGGGTTTTGTGCATAGCTTTTTATGAAAGGATTTAAATTTGATTTAATTGAGCCCAAATAAATTATTAATAATTTTAGAATCCCATTTAATATTTCTCCAACAATTTTAAAGATTCCAATCCCATTATGAAGTTAGATTTTTAACCTAACTATAAAAATCCAAGTGATAGGGATTTTGGGGTAAAGTAAGCAATTAAGAGAAAAGAAATTCTCTCACTCTCTCAACCCTAGCCACCACCCCCTTGCTAGCATCAAGGGATTTCAGTGAGCCCTTGTATTCCTACATTGTTGGTTCATTCAATCCTTCTCTAGTTTGGATTACTAATTGGAGGTGTTCAATTTTGGACACTGTGGTTTGCAACAACTCGGTGAGAAGGAAAATCAACTATTCAACAAAAATCAAAGGTCATTTTTCTTATTCTCATTAATATGTATATTTTAAATTCATGGCAAGATCAAATCTATTGGTTAAAAATTTTAAATTTCACTTATGTATGAGATGCATGTAACCGATAATTCCCAACATGGTATCAGAGCCTCGATTTTGCCATGAATCTACAATTCTATATTTTGCGAAATAGTTATTTATTTCATGAACTTTAAAATATCAGATTTTATTTTTCATGAATGATAAATATTGATTTCTGGATGTATGTGATCAAATATATAATACAAAAAATAAAAACTATTCTTTTGTGAAAAGAATCATTGTGTTTGGCGTGAATGACTTTTATTTTTCAATAAAGTTTAGGAGATTTTATAAATTAAATTTTTATTGATCCACTCTAAAATTATTTTGATGATAATTTATGTGTTTAATATGTGATATTAAGCCATAGGATCAAACAAAATTAAAATCGAACAAGTTTTGCATGAAAACTAGTTTAGTCTAAAAGTTCGATAAATTGGTGTTCTTGGTGTGTTCTTATTTAGAACTATTTTTAATCTTTTAAATCTGATATATCTGATATATTAATATATTTTTAATTAATTAGATTAATTAAAATGAGCCTTAAATTAATTGGATTAATTTTAATTCATTAAAATCACTTAATCGGTTAATTATGTTTATGGACTTGGTTTAAATTAGTGAATGATTTGGTGAGCCCAAGGAGCTGATTTAAATTAAATATTATAAACTATAATTAATTTTATTAATGGGTTTTAAGGGCTGGAGTGGTCTTGGCTCATTCCAAAAGGCCCAAATAATCCAATAGACACAAAACTAGTTTGTGCGTGAACACATTTTAGGGTTTAAATTTACGGGTTTTGGCCTACCATTTATTTTAAGGCCAAAATTGATTCTTTAATTATTTAATATCATTAATTATTAAATAATAAATTAATAATTATTAATAATCAATTGGATTGATAATTAAGGCAAGAATACATACATGCAAAAAGGTTTCCTAAAATGAAAGTTTTCAAAATGGAAAATGTTTCCTAATTTGATCACATTATTAAAATAACTCAAAAGTAAGTTTCAAGAGTTGAAACAAAGTTAGTAATCCATTATATGTTCTACTTTATGCATTATAAATGCATATAAGGGTGTATGATTGGCATGATGGATAGTTATGGATAAGGCCCAATGTGACTGAGCATAATGCATGTTTCGGCCTAATGAGGACTTTCATGTCCCGGCCACTTGTTTTTGGTTTGTATTTCTTTTTGAAATTGTAATATGTAATTAGATAACTTAGATTAGACTTAGAGATAGAAATGGAGACCACTATCAAGGAGCAAGATGGGCCGGATAGAGATCCAAGAAGTTTGAAGATAATGTAATTATTTTTACTTATTTGAATCATGCATATTACCTAGGTTTGACCTTTTGATTTCCCTTTAGGCTCAGGGAGATCAATGTAGTAAAGTCCATAACTATACTATATTTGTATGCTTATATTTATGTGATAGATATAAGATGCATACCAATGTATGCCAACCATGTATGATGAGACTTAATTAACTAAAATCCCTCAAACTAATACTAAGGTATATAAGCTTTCCATTAATTTGAGGAGAACTAGAGTTCTTTTATTGTTTGGGTTGTTGACCACAGTCAAGCTCACATTATATCGAATATGTTTGAATCTAATTAAATGGGTCATCTTAGCTAGCCCATTAGCTTGTTGACCACAGTCAAGGCAAATGGTTCTAGAGGCAAGATTAGGGAATGCATATATGATATGCATGTATCAAGAGTTGATAACCTAATGATCCAATAGTTGTGCAGAGACACAATTGGTATAGAGATACCTACATTTCAAGGGCATGGAGTTTGATTTGTTGACCATAGTCAAGGTCAAATTTCATATCAAGGATTGGATATTGGCCCACTAAGAAAACCATCAGGTTTTCTCGAATTATATAGTTATGACTATTAATTCGCAATAAAATAGTGGGAGTAAATGGATTAATTAAAGACCTAATTAATGCATATATATATATATGAACATACTCTCATAGGTTTTCTTTTTCACATCTAGGTTAACATCATGAGCACATCAAACATTAATATACGATCAATCTTGAATAACAAGCTGGTTAGTAGCAACTATTCTAACTAGATCAGGCAAGTGAGAATTGTTCTCAGAGCTGAAAAGATCCATTATGTCTTGGATAAAGATCCACCACCACATTCATCAGATGATGCCATTGATGAGATCAAGGGCACTTATGGAAAATACATGGAGGATAGTGAAGCAGCAACATGTCTGATGCTGGGTGCTATGTACTTAGAGCTTCAGAAGCAACATGAGATGATGGGTGCTAGAACCATCATTTTGCATCTAGAGGAGCTTTATTCTTCTCAGGCTAGAACTGAGCAATATGAGATTGATCGAGCTCTATTTAACTGCAAAATGGTGGAAGGCACTTTGGTTGCTGCTCATGCATTGAAGATGTATGAGTATATTGAGAATTTAAGTAGACTTGGCTATGTAATGGATAATGATCTATACATAGATTTAATCTTGTACTCATTGGCTCCAAGTTTTGCACCTTTCGTGCTTAACTTCAACATAAACAAGATCTAAGTAACCATTCCTGAGTTAATCAAGATGTTTAAAACAACTGATGGATCCTTCAAAAATGATTCAAAAAGTGTCATTGTTATCACTCTGCTAAAGGCAAGAAGCATAAGAAGAAGAAGATGACCAAGGCACAACCAAAGCATGGTGGCCAAGAAGAAGGTTGCCAAGAAAGAGAATCCCAAAGGAAGTTGCTTTCATTGTGGAAAAGATGGTCATTGGAAGCGTAACTCCAATGCCTATCTAGATTCTCTCAAGGTGAAGAAGCAAGCTGATGCTTCTACTTCAGGTATTCATATGATTGAAATAAATACTTATTCTATTACTTCAAAATAATCTTGGGTATTAGATACCGGATGTGGATCTCATTTGTATAATGATCTACAGGGGCTTAAAAGCATTAGAAGAGTTGGATAGGTAAAAATATGTATACAGTTAGCTATTGGACAAAACATCTCTACAACAGTTGTGGGGACTTATCATTTGCCTCTTCCAAGTGAATTAATATTTGAATTAAATAATTGTTATTATGTTCCAACTTTATCCAAAAGTATTATTTCTTTTAGTTGTTTATTGAACGATTATGACTTCTCTTTAAAAGACAAATGTTGTTATATTTTTAAGAACAATATGCTTTACGCTAAAATTATCATTGAGAATGGTATATTTGTTCTTGATTTAATTAAAGAAGTGAATAATGTGGATACCAAGAGAATGAAATGAGATAAACTAAATACCTTATATTTATGTCATTGTCGTTTAGGCCATATAAATGAGAAATGCATGACCAAATTACACAAGTCAGGTGATTTGCGATCATTTGATTATGAATCATTTAATACATGTGAGTATTGTTTTTTGGGAAAAATGACAAAAGCTTCCTTTATTGGTAAAGAAGAATGAACTAAAATGGTTTTGGACTTAATAAATTTAGATGTATGTGGTCCAATGACTACACATGCCAGAGGAGGTTACTCCTACTTTATTACTTTCATAGATGATTATTCCAGGCTTGGATATATCTATCTAATGAAATATAAATCAGAAGCATTTGAAAAGTTCAAAGAATTCAGAAATGAAGTAGAGAAGTAACTTGGCAAGAGTATTAAGACACTTAGATAAGATCAAGGTGGAGAGTACTTAAGTCAAGAATTTTAAGATTATCTTAGAGATAATGGGATTTTATCTCAATAGACTCCACTATATACACCACAACATAATGGTGTATTTGAAAGGAGAAATCGAACACTATTAGATATGGTTTGATTCATGATGAGCCGAGCAGACTTGCCTAAGTCCTTTTAGGGATATGCACTAGAAACTGTTGTTTATGTATTAAACAGAGTTCCTAGTAAATCGATAGATGTTACTCCATATGAGATATGGAATAACAAGAAATCCACACTTTCTTATATGAAGGTATGGGGTAGTCATACTTATGTGAAGAGGACAATGTCAGACAAACTAGATGTTAAGTCTGACAAATGTTTATTTATGGGATATCCAAAAGAAACATTTGGATATTATTTCTATCATCCTTTAGAACAAAAGGTATTTGTTTCAAGGAATGTTGTCTTCTTGGAAAGATAATTTCTCCTACGAGAGGATAGTGGGAATAAAATTGAACTTGGTAAAGTTCAAGACCCACAAATAGAAGTAGATCAATCGATTGAACCCGAGACTGAATTTCATAGTTATGAGATTACAGTTGAACCTGATTATACACAAAATCCTAGAAGATCTACTAGGATGCATTCTATCCCTGTGAGATATGGATTTCACATTGATTCAAATGGAGGCATAACTATAGTAGAAGAAAATGAGCCTATAAGCTATCAAGAAGTTTTGAACAGTTCAAAACGTGATTTATGGCTTAAGGCTATGCAGTCTAAAATGGACTCTATGTATGAAAATAAAGTATGGAATTTAACTCAACCACCTGAAGGGATAAAACCCATAGGGTACAAATGGGTCTTCAAAAAGAAGACCGACATGGAAGGTAATATAGTTACCTATAAAGGTCGCTTAGTAGCAAAAGGCTATCGTCAAAAAGAAGGTATTGACTATGATGAAATCTTTTCTCCTGTAGCGATATCTAAGTCTATAAGAATACCTTTAGCCATTGCAGCTCATTATGATCATGAGATTTGCCAAATGGATGTGAAGACAACATTCCTAAATGAAAATCTAACTAAGGATGTGTATATGACACAACCAGAAGGGTTCACATCAGGAAATGGTGAAAAGGTATGCAAGCTTTAAAGATCCATTTATGGATTGAAGCAAGCCTCTAGGAGCTGGAACATACGGTTCAATGAGACAATCAAAGAGTTTGGCTTCACACAGAATGAAGATGAACCTTGTGTGTATAAAAAAGTCAGTGGAAGAGCAATTGTCTTCCTAGTTCTATATGTGGATGACATATTAATCATGGGAAATAACATTTCTCTTCTCCAATCTGTTAAAATATGGTTTTCCAAGCAATTCTCTATGAAAGACCTTGGAGAAGCATCCTATATTCTGGGAATAAGGATCTATAGAGATAGATCCAATAGGTTGCTAGGTCTTTCTCAAAGTACATATATAGATAAAATATTAAAGAGGTTCAATTTGGATTTCTCTAAGAAAGGGTTTATACCCATGGTGTATGGGAAACACCTTTCTAAGTCTATGTGTATGTAGACACTAGAGGATAGAGAGAGCATGAATAGAATACCATATGCATCTGTAATTGGTTATATCATGTATACTATGTTATGTACACGTCCAGATGTAGCATTTGCTTTGAGTGTCACAAGTAGATTCTAATCCAATTTTGGACAGGAACGCTGGGCAACTGTCAAGAATATCCTTAAGTACTTGAGAATGACTAAGGATATATTCTTAGTATATGGAGAGGGCAGTTTGGAAGTAAATGGGTATACAGATGCCCGCTTCCAATCTGACAAAGATGATTGTAAATCACAGTCTGGTTTTATGTTCATAATGGAAGGAGGGCTAGTTAGTTGGAAGAGTTCCAAATAAGAAACAACTGCTGATTCCATGATACAAGCTGAGTACATTGCTGCTTCAGAAGCAGTAAAATAAGCAGTCTAGATCAAAAAGTTAATATCTAAACGAGGAGTGGTGTTTATCATTGTTAATCCGATTCCTTTATATTGTGACAACAATAAAGCCATTGCACAAGCAAAGGAACCACGGTCTCATCAGCGATCCTAGCATGTTCTCAGATGCTACCATCTCATAACAAAAATAGTAGCTAGAAATGATGTGAAAGTAGAAAGGGTCCCCATAGATGATAATATGGCGGATCTCCTCACTAAAGCACTTTCCCAGATAAAGCACGATCACCATATAAATTGCATGGGTCTAAGACTTATGAGTGATTAGCTATAGTGCAAGTGGAAGATTGTTAGAGAGTATGCCTTAGAGCCCATATAATATGGATGTATTTCATATGTATGAACTCATAATCTTAATAAAAGGCATCATTTATTTATTAATGCTATGTTTAAATATATGAGTTTGTAAATCTTAAATTAATAAATAAAGTCCTAGATATTATAAACACAATGCAAAGGCAATCATGAAAGTATTCATGATGTGAGATGTCTATTGCATGCAAATGTGTTAACATCTAAATATCCCTAGTCATAGAATTAACAAGATAGGACATTATTAATTCGGACAGACTAGCACATGTTATGATTCTTGAATGGTTCAAGTAGTGGTTCTTATAATTGTGATTATGGAAGATAATCAAAGCTAACATATGGATACTTGTTAGAAAAACAAGTTCATTAAAGACCTACAAAGAGAATCCTCACATGGATATTAAATCTATGTCAGTGAGGACTCTCTTCATAGCGGTTGTGCAAGTATTCTTAGACTTGAGATCACCAAAGTTATCTTAAGCAGCAAGTGGTATACTTTGACTCTATAACTGATTACTTCCAATTGGGGGTGAACATAGTTAGGAGATTGGGTATATCATAACCTACTTAAAGATAGTTGAGTGATTGACAAAAGATTCACCATCCCAGATTTATTAAGGGAAGTTATCTCGCATGATTCTATAATTGCCTTGTTCAGAGAATCTCTGGCCAGAGTAATATGCCAAGATGGATAGGGATCCATGAAGGGCTTTTTGGGAACAATGGTTAAATTAATAGAACATACATAAATAGATTTATATGAGTTGACAGAAATCCATACTCGGAATCTAATTGAGATAAGAGTGGTGAAAGGAGTAATTGCACGAAAACTGTTTCTATGGAAGGGTATAGTCAAACCACTTAACTTTCCTGACATTTGGGTTGTCATGATGCCTAGTTAGAGGCCAATCATGACTTGTATAATAGTGTATCATAAATATCAATAAGGATTGATAAAATGATTAAAAAGAGTTTAAATCATGTGAGTTTTGAATAAAACTCACAATTACATATTATACTGCCAATATGGACAGGATCCTAATAGGTCACACACATATGGAGAAAAGGATAAAATGGTAAAATGACAAGGATAATAATATTTGATATTATTATGGGAATAGAAAAGTGAATAAGAGAATAATTAATAAAGAGATTAATTAATTATGATCAAGTAAAATTGTTCGCATAACTTTTTAGAAATATTATGTAAAATGGATCTAATTGAAATATTTTATTTTATAATTAATTATTATTGGACTATAAGTGTTATATGGCAGATATAATAATTAATAGATCCATTAGAGAAATTAAAAAAGGCCCAGAAGATTTGTTTTGGCGCACAAACCCTCTAGAGGAAGGGTTACATGCCAAACCCTGATAGAAGGCCTTAGAGGCCTAATTCTTTGACCAAAAAAAATTAAATATAGTTCATAAGTGTTATGAAGTCTACATATTTAATTTTGATGGATTTGGAATTAATTTGGGTGATTAAATCCAAGTGTATACATGAAGGGCCTAGTTTGTGGGTTTTATGCATAGTCTTTTATGAAAGGATTTAAATTGGATTTAATTGAGCCCAAATAAATTATTAATAATTTTAGAAGCCTATTGAATATTTCTCCAGTAATTTTAAAGAGCCCAATCCCATTATGAAGTTGGATTTTTAACATAACTTTAAAAATCCAAGTGATAGGGATTTGAGAGTAAAGTAAACAATTAAGAGAAAAGATATTCTCTCACTCTCTCAACCCTAGTTGCCACCCCCCTTGCTAGCATCAAGGGATTTTGGCCAGCCCATGTATTCCTCCATTTTTGGTTCATTCAATCCTTCTCTAGTGTGGATTACTAATTGGAGGTGTTTAATTTTGAACACTATGGTTTGCGACAACCCGGTGAGAAGTAAAATCAACTATTCAACAAAAATCAAAGGTGATTTTTCTTATTCTCATTAATATGTATATTGTAAATTCTTGGCAAGATCAGATCTATTGATTAAAAATTTTAAATTTCGCTTATGTACGAGATGTACGTAATCAATAATTCCCAACATCCTTAATGCTAAACAAAGATTTTGACCATTACACATTATAATTTCAAGTTCAAATGGGACAATTTTTGACAATAAAACATAGGGAAACTAAAAAAAATGTACAAGACAAGATAGATAAACTAACTATACTCAATTAACATGCAAAAATCACAAACAAAACAAAAACAAAAACAAAACAACTATAGCAAAATAACTAAATTAATTCATGAGTCAGATAACATAACTCCCTTGAAGTGAGCTTCAAAATTTATCTCAGTTGAGCTTTATCCCCATCTTTAAAATTTTGTTGTCCTTAGGAAAGTAAAGTTTGGATGACTATGGTGGTGGATGTAGTAACTACTCCAAAAATAGCTTGGATCAATAAAAGGTAGAATGTATAGTTTGGAAGGACAAGAAGCAAGAACATTCCTTATTCTCTTAACAACCACTACAGGAGTCAAAATATCATAATTAATTGACTATAAGTTAAAGTTCAAAAGGTTATCCCAAAAGAAAAAAGACAAACAGAGCTCAAGGTCATGAATTTCCAATAGATTATATCAAGTGATCAAAAAGTAGATAGCAAGTGTAGAATTAAATAAGAGATTGGAGAAATATGGTTAAGACGAAGAAAAATGAAGCAAAAGTGTTAAACTTAGTCGTTGAGACTAATTATTGAACCCATTGTATGTACAAAATAACGAAGCCAATTTAAAGGTAATCTTAACCAATATTAAAGCAGCAAGTGAAATCAATAGTCATTCTCACACAACAGGTAAGCTAAGTGCAAATGTAATGAAGGTCAAACATTACTTGAACTCAAATTAATCTTTAAGTAAATTTATATCTAAGAACAACAAAAACACACCAATTCCTTCCAATTAATCTAAGCAACAAAGTTGAAGAATTGAGCAATACGAACTGTACTTACTTGATGAGAGTGAGGATGGAAATTAAAGAAAGATTAGGGTTTCATATGTGTGTCCCGAGTATGGGAAATGTGTTGCTTGAGTGAGCATACAAAAACATAGTCTATTTGCACCTTAGGCAAGCCAAAATTAGAAAATAAAACTCAACCCTAAACAATGAGTGAACCCAGTGTAATTTGCATGCAAGTGTACTAATATCATGGTCAACTAATTGCCTAAAAACTGATGTATCAAGATCACAAGTAATAACTTGAATGAAAAATAGGGCTTTATCCAGATCGCGAGTAATGACTTTGATAAATGAGAAACTCAATAGTAATTTTCTTCCCAAAACCTTGTTCTGCATTCCTAAAAAGTCAAATCTGCAAATCATATTAACAATTGTTTAATCACCTTGAATGTTAATTTAATAGATACAGAATACCATCTGATTTAAGTGAATGGGTGAGTGTGAGCAATTTACCTAAAATTTAAGTGAGGCTTAGCTGAGGAAATAAAGTGTGGCTTTCATGGTTGAAGCTTTCAGTGCAGTGGAGTGGCTCAATGGATTGAGGAGGGCCACTTGGTTGAGTGGAAATCACTCTAGGTTTTTTGCTAGCAATATAATGATAAAATAGGTAGTTACAAGGTAAATACTCACTATTGTCTTGACTTTAATAATAAACTTCAATAATAGTATCCTAAAAACCTTTTCTACTACACTTTTGAATTATCCAGCTGACCTCCATCCCCCTATTTAAAATTTTTTTATCCTCAGCAAAGTTGAGTTTGGATGACTGTGGTGGTGGAAGTAGTAACTACTCCCAAAACTTCATGGATCAACGAATGGTAGGATGTATAGTCTGGATGGATTAAAAGTAATGGCATTCCTTATTCACATAAGGGCCACTGCAGAATTCAAAATATTAGAATTAATTATCTAAAAGGTAAAGATCAAAAGTTCATCCCAAGACAAACAAGACAAATTGAGCTCAAGGTCATCAATTTCCAATACATTATATCAAGTGATCAAAAAGTAGATAGCAAGTGTAGAATGACATGTGAGATTTGATAAATATGGTTAAGATAAAAAAAATGAAGCAAAAGAGTTAAACTTAATCATTAAGACTAATTATTAAGCCCATTATATGTACAAAATAACGAAGTCAATTTGAAGGTAATGAATATTAAACTAGCAAGTAAAATCAATAGTCATTCTTACATAACAGGTAAGCTAAGTGCAAATGTAATGAAGGTCAAACATTACTTGATCTCAAATTAAGCATTAAGTAAATTTATATATCTAAGAACAACAAAACCACACATATTCCTTGTAATAAATCGAAGCAACAGAGTTGAAGAATTAAGCAATATGAAATGCACTTACTGGATGAGAGTGATGATAGAAATTAAAGTAAGATTATTACTTGATATGAGTGTTTTGGGTGAGGGAAGTGTGTTGCTTGAGTGAGCATACAAAAACTTAGTCGATTTGCACTAGAGGCAAGCCAAAATTTTAAAATAAAACTCTACCCTAAACAATGAGTGAACATAGTGTAATTTGAATGCATGTGTACTAATATAATGCTCAAGTAACTGCCTAAAAAATGATGTATCAAGATCGCGAGTAAAAACTTAAATGAAAAATAAGGCTCTATCAAAATCGCAAGTAATAACTTTGAGCAATGAGAAATTCATTAGCAATTTTCTTCCCAAAACATTATTTTGTATTCCTGAAAAATAAAACCTGCAAGTTATATTAACAATTGTTTAATCACATTGAAAGATAAAGTTCAAAAGTTCATCCCAAGAGAAACAAGATAAATAGAGCTCAAGGTCATCAATTTCCAATACATTATATCAATTGATCAAAAAGTAGACAGGAAGTGTAGAATGACATATGAGATTGTAGAAATATGGTAAAGACTAAGAAAAAAGAAGCGAAAGAGTAAAACTTAGTCATTGAGACTACTTATTGAACCCATTGTATGCATAAAATAACTAAGCCAATTTGAAGGTAATCTCAACCAAAATTAAACCAGCAAGTGAAATCAATAGTCATTGAAATCAATAGTCATTCTCACACAACAGGTAAGCTAATTGCAAATGTAATCAAGGTCAAACATTACTGGAACTCAAATTAAGCTTTAACTAAATTTATATCTAAGAACAATCAAACCACACCAATTCCTTCCAATTAATCTAAGCAACAAAGTTGAAGAATTGAGCAATACGAAATGCACTTACTTGATGAGAGTGAGGATTGAAATTGAAGAAAGGTTATAGCTTGATATGAGTGTCCCGAGTAAGGGAATTATGTTGCTTGAGTGAGCATACAAAAACTTAGTCGATTTGCACAATAGGTAAGCAAAAATTTGAAAATAAAACTCGACCCTAAACAATGATTGAACCTAGTGTAATTTGCATGCAAGGGTACTAATATCATGCTCAACTAATTGCCTAAAAATTGATGTATCAAGATAACGAGTAATAACTTGAATGAAAAATAAGGCTCTATTAAGATCGCGAGTAATAACTTTGAGCAATGAGAAACTCATTAGCAACTTTCTTCCAAAAACCTTGTTCTGTATTCCTAAAAAATCAAATCTGCAAATCATATTAACAATTGTTTAATCACCTTAAATGTTAATATAACAAATATAGAATACCATATGATTTAAGTGAATGGGTCAGTGTGAGCAAATTAGCTAAAATTTGTGTGAGGCTTGATGGAGGAACTGAAGTGTGGATGTTATGGATGAAGCTTTCAGTGTAGTGAAGTGGCTTAGTGGAGTGAAGAGGGCCACTTGGTGGAGTGAAAAACACTCTAGCTTTTTTGTTAGAAATATAATGATAAAATGGGTAGTTACAGAGTAAATACTCATAATTTTCTTGACTTCAATAATAAACTTCAATAATAGTATCCCAAAAACCTTTTCCACTACACTCTTCAATTATCCAAAAAAAATTAACCTTTTCCACTACACGCTAAATTTGAGTGAGGCTTGGCTGAGGAAAAAAGAGTGGTTGTTATGGATGATGGTTTCAGTAGAGTGGAGCACGTCAATGGAGTGCAGAGGGTGACTTGGTGGAGCAAAAAATGCTCTAGCTTTTTTCCTGGCAATATAATGATAAAATGGGTAGTTACAAGGTAAATTCTCCTTATTTTCTTGACTTCAACAATAGGCTTCAATAATAATATCCCAAAAATCTTTTCTATTACACTCTTCAATTATCCAACAAAAATTAATCCATCCCAATCCTAGAGGGGCAAATTCTTAGAAGGGAAGATAAAGGTTATTTAGGCTATATGGTTAATAAATTACTATAATAAGAAAAATAAATATGGCAACCATTAAGCATGACTCATTAAGCTTAAAAAAGTCAAATATATTAAAAAGGAGTGAAAGTAATCTTAATATAGCTTAACCAAAAAATACTGCCCAGATCACTTTTTAAGTTGTTTGAGTTTTTTTTATGCTTTGAAGGGTGATGAGGAAGGTTCTAGTATTCTAAAATTCCTTGCTAAACTATTTCAATGCACAAGTTTTCATTCTTATCTCAAAACTTCTCTTTAATGCTCAAAAAGTGGAAACTAACAAATATAAATCAAGTTAAATGCTAAACTAGCAAAAATTCAATTAAAAACATGCTTTCCTTAATGCTAAACAAAGATTTTGACCATTTCTAATTCTAAGTTCAAGTTTAACTAGTACAATTTTTGAGAGTAAACCTGGGGTGAACTAAACTAAATGTAAAATGCATGATAGATAAACTAACTATACTCAACTAATATGCAACAATCACAAACAAAATAAAAACAAAAACAAAACAAATAGAACAAAATAACTAGAAAAATTCATGAGTAAGATTATAGAACTCCCTAGAATTGATCTTCAAAATTTAGCTCAGCTGAGCTCCATCGCCCTATTTAAAATTTTGCACTCCTAAGTAATGTTGAGTTTTGATGACTATGGTGGTGGAGGTAGTAACTACTCCCAAAACAACTTGGATCAATAAAAGCTAGAATGCATAGTCTGGAAGGATTAAAAGTAATGGCATTCCTTGTTCTCATAAAAAGCACAACATAAGTCAAAATATCATAATTAATTGTTTAAAAGTTAAAGTTCAAAAGTTTATCTAAAGAGGAAAAAGGCAAATAGAGCTCAAGGTCATCAATTTCTAATACATTATATCAAGTGATCAAAAAGTAGATAGCAAGTGTTGAATGACATATGAGATTTGAGAAATATGGTTAATAAAAAGAAAAATGAAGCAAAAGAATTTGACTTAGCCAGTGAGACTAATTATTGAACCGATTGTATGTACAAAATAATGAAGCCAATTTGAAGGTAATATTAAACAATATTAAACGAGCATGCGATATCAAGCTTAAAAAGGTCAAATATATCAAAAAGGAGGGAAAACAGTCTCAATATAGCTTAACAAGAAAAACATTGCGTAAATCACTTTCTAAGTTGTTTGAGTTGTTTCTATGCTTTAAAGAAAGATAAGGAAGGTTCTAGTATTCTAAAATTCATTACTCAACTATTTCAATGCACATGTTTTTCTTCTTATCTCAAAACTAGAATTAAATGCTCAAAAAGTGGAAACTAACAAACATAAATAAAGTTAAATGCTAAACGACCAAAAATTCAATTAGAAAACATGCTTTCTATTATGCTAAACAAAGATTTTGACTATTTAATATTCTAAGTTCAAGTTCAACTTGTACAATTTTTCAGAGTAAAATTAGGGCGAACTAAACTAAATGTACAACACATGGTAGATGAACTAACTATACTCAACTAACATTCAACAATCACACACCAACCTAAAACAAAAACAAAACAACTAGAACAAAATAGCTAAAAGAATTCATGAGTATGATTAGAAAACTCTCTTAAATTTATCTTCAAAATTTAGCTTAGCTACGCTCCATTACCATATTCAAAATTTTGCTCTCCTAACCAATGTTGAGTTTTGATGACTATGGTGGTGGAGTTAGTAACTACTCTAAAAACTGCTTGGATCAATAAAATCTAGAATGCATAGTCTGGAATGATTAAAAGCAATGCCATTCCTTGTTCTCATAAGGGCCACTGCAGAAGACAAAATATCAGAATTAATTATCTAAAAGTTAAAGTTGTAAAGTTCATCCAAAGAGAAAAAAGACAAATAGAGCTCAAGGTCATCAATTTCAAATATAATATATCAAGTGATCAAAAAGTAGATAGCAAGTGTAGAATGACATATAAGATTTGAGAAATATGGTTAACAAAAAGAAAAATGAAGCAAAAGATTTAAACTTAGTCAATGAAACCAATTATTAAACCAATTGTATATACAAAATAACGAAGCCAATTTGAAGGTAATCTCAACCAATATTAAACTAGCAAGTGATATCAATAGTCATTCTCGCACAACAGGTAAGCTAAGCGCAATTGTATTGAAGGTCAAACATTTATTGAACTCAAATTAAGCTTTAAGTAAATTTATATTTAAGAACAACAAAGCCACACCAATTCCATCCAATTAATCTAAGCAACAAAGTTGAAGAATTGAGCGATATGAAATGCACATACTTGATGGGAGTGAGGATGGAAATTAAAGAAAGATTACTACTTAATATGAGTGTCTCGGGTGAGGGAAGTGTGTTGCCTGAGTGAGCATACAAAAACTTAGTCAATTTGCACCATAGGCAAGCCTAAATTTGAAAATAAAACTCAACCCCAAACAATGAGTGAACCTAGTGTAATTTGCATGCAAGGGTACTAATATCATGCTCAACTAATTGCCTAAAAAATTATGTATCAAGATCGTGAGTAATAACTTGAATGAAAGACAAGGCTCTATCAATATTGCAAGTAAAAACTTTAAGCAATGAGAAACTCATTAGCAATTTTCTTCCCAAAACCTTGTTTTGCATTCCTGAAAAATCGAATATGCAAATCATATTAACAATTGTTTAATCACATTGAATGTTCATTTAACAGATACATAATACCATTTAATTTAAGTTAATGGGTGAGGGTGAAAAAATTAGCTAAAATTTGAGTAAGGCTCGGCTGAGGGAAAGAAGTGTGGGAACTATAGACAAAGCTTTCAGTGGAGTGGACTGGCTCAGTGGAGTGAGGAGGGCCATATGGTGGAGTGAAAATCACTCTAGCTTTTTTGCTGTAATATAATGATAAAATGGGTAGTTACAAGGTAAATACTCACTATTTTCTTGACTTCAATAAGAAACTTCAGTAATAATATCCTAAAAACCATTTTTACAACACTCTTCAATTATCAAAAAATAATTAATCCAACCCAATCCTAGAGTGGCCAATTCTTAGAAGGGAAGACAATGGTTGTTTAAGTTATATGGTTAATAAATGATCACAACAAGATTAACAAATATGGAATGCGTTAAGCATGCCTCATTAAGCTTAAAAAGGTAAAATATGTCACAAAGGAGGGAAAACTATCTTAATATAGCTTGACTAGAAAAATATTGCCTAGATCACTTTCTAAGTTGTTTGAGTTGTTTTTATGCTTTGAAGGGTAATAAGGAAGGTTCTAGTATTTTAAAATTCCTTACTCAACTATTTCAATGCACAAGTTTTTCTTCTTATCTCAAAACTGGAATTTAATGCTCAAAAAGTGGAAAATAACAAATATAAATCAAGTTAAATGCTAAACTAGCAAAAATGCAATTAAAAAACATTGTTTGCTTCACGCTAAATAAAGATTTTGACTGTTTCACATTCTAATTCAAGTTCAACTTGTACAATTTTTTAGAGTAAAACTGGGGCAAACTAAACTAAATGTACAATACATGATAGATGAACTAACTACACTCAACTAACATGCACTATCACAAACCAAACTAAAACAAAAACAAAATAACCAGAACAAAATAAATAAAACAATTCATGAGTATGGTTAGAAAACTCCCTCGAATTGATCTATAAAATTTAGCTTAGCAAAGCTCCATCACCTTATTCAAAATTTTGCTCTCCTCAGCAAAGTTGAGTTTTGATGACTATGGTGGTGGAGTTGCTTTGATCAATAAAATCTGGAATGTATAGTATAGAAGGATTAAAAGCAATGACATTCCTTTTTCTCATAAGGGCCACTACTGAAGTCAAAATATCAGTATTAATTATCTAAAAGTTAAAGTTCAAAAGTTCATCTAAAGAGAAAAAGACAAATAGTGCTCTAGGTCATCAATTTCACATACAATATATCAAGTGATCAAAAAGTAGATAGCAAGTGTACAATGACATATAAGATTTGAGAAATATGGTTAAGAAACAGAAAAATAAAGCAAAAGAATTAAACTTAGTCAATGAGACTAATTATTGAACTGATTGTATGTACAAAATAACGAAGCCACTTTGAAGGTAATCTCAACCAATATTAAACTAGCAAGTGAAATCAATAGTTATTCTCACACAACAAGTAAGCTAATTGCAAATGTAATAAAGGTCAAACATTTCTTGAACTCAAATTAATCTTTATGTAAATTTATATCTAAGAACAACAAAACCACACCAATTCCATACAATTAATCTAAGCAATATAGTTGAAGAATTGAGCAATACGAAATACACTTACTTGATGAGAGTGAGGATGGAAATTAAAGAAAGATTATAGCTTGATATGAGTGTCTCGGGTGAGGGAAGTATGTTGCTTGAGTGAGCATATGAAAACTTAGTCGATTTGCACCATAGGCAAGCCTAAATTTGAAAATAAAACTCAACCCCAAACAATGAGTAAATCTAGTGTAATTTGCATTAAAGTGTACTAAAATCATGCTTAACTAATTGCCTAAAAAAATTATGTATCAAGATCGCGAGTAATAACTTAAATGAAAAACAAGGCCCTATCAATATCGCGAGTAATAACTTTGAGCAATGAGAAACTCATTAGCAATTTTCTTCCCAAAACCTTGTTTTGCATTCCTGAAAAGTCAAATCTGCAAATCATATTAACAATTGTTTAATCACATTGAATGTTCATTTAACAGATATAGAATACCATCTAATTTAAGTTAATGGGTGAGGGTGAAAAAATTAGCTGAAATTTGAGTGAGGCTCGACTGAGGGAAAGAAGTGTGGCAACAATAGACGAAGCTTTCAGTGGAGTGGAGTGGCTCAATGGAGTGAGGAGGGCCATATGGTGGAGTGAAAATCACTCCAGCTTTTTTGCTGGCAATATGTACAAAATGACGAAGCAAATTTGAAGGTAATCTCAACCAATATTAAACTAGCAAGTGAAATCAATAGTCATTCTCACACAACAGGTAAGCTAAGTGCAAATGTATTGAAGGTTAAACATTTCTTGAATTCAAATTAAGCTTTAAGTAAATTTATATCTAAGAACAACAAAACCACACCAATTCCATCCAATTAATCTAAGCAACAAAGTTAAAGAATTGAGCAATACGAAATGAACTTACTTGATGAGAGTGAGGATGAAAATTAAAGAAAGATTACTGCTTGATATGATTGTCTCGGGTAAGGGAAGTGTGTTGCTTGAGTGAGCATACAAAAACATAGTCACTTTGCACCATAGGCAAGCCTAAATTTGAAAATAAAACTCAACCCCAAACAATGAGTCAACCTAATTTGCTTGCAAGTGTACTAATATCATGAACAACTAATTGCCTAAAAAAATTATGTATTAAGATCATGAGTAATAACTTGAATGAAAGACAAGGCTCTATAAATATTGCGTGTAAAAACTTTGAGCAATGAGAAACTCATTAGCAATTTTCTTCTCAAAACCTTGCTCTGCATTCCTGAAAAATCAAATATGCAAATCATATTAACAATTATTTGATCACATTGAATGTTCATTTAACAGATACAATATACCATCCGATTTAAGTGAATGGGTGAGGTGAGTAAATTAGCTGAAATTTAACTAAGGCTCGGCTAAGGGAAAGAAGTTTGGTTGCTATAGACGAAGCTTTCAGTGGAGTGAAGTGGCTCAGTGGAGTGAGGAGGGCCATATGGTAGAGTGAAAATCACTCTAGATTTTTTGCTAAAAATATAATGATAACTTTGGCAGTTACAAGGTAAATACTCACTATTTTCTTGACATCAATAAGAAACTTCAGTAATAGTATCCCAAAAACCTTTTTTACTACATTCTTCAATTATCCAACAAAAATTAATTCAACCCAATCCTAGAGTGGCCAATTCTTAGAACGGAAGACAATGGTTGTTTAGGCTATATGGTTAATAAATGATCACAACAAGATTAACAATTATGGAGTGCGTTAAGCATGCCTCATTAAGCTTAAAATGGTAAATTATATCAAAAAGGAGGGAAAACAGTTTTAATATAGCTTGACAAGAAAAATATTGCCTAGATCACTTTCTAAGTTATTTGAGTTATTTTTATGCTTTGAAGGGTAATAAGGAAGGTTATTGTATTCTAAAATTCCTTACTCAACTATTTCCATGCACAAGTTTTTCTTCTTATCTCAAAACCGGAATTTAATGCTCAAAAAGTGGAAACTAACAAATATAAATCAAGTTAAATGCTAAACTAGCAAAAATTCAATTAAAAAACATGATTTACTTCATGCTAAACAAAGATTTTGACTATTTAACTTTCTAAGTTCAAGTTCAACTTGTATAATTTTTGAGAGTAAAACTGGGGCGAACTAAACTAGATGTACAACACATGATAGATGAACTAACCACACTTATCTAACATGCAACTACCACAAGCCAAACTAAAACAAAAACAAAACAACTAGAACAAAATAACTAAAATAATTAATGAGTATGATTAGAAAACTCCCTTGAATTGATCTTCAAAGCTTAGCTTAGTTGAGCTCCATCGCCCTATTCAAAATTTTGCTCTCCTTAGCAATGTTGAGTTTTGATGACTGTGGTGGTGGAGGTAGTATCTACTCCTAAAATTGCTTGGATCAATAAAAGTTGGAATGCATAGTCTGGAAGGATTAATAGCAATGGCATTCCCTGTTCTCATAAGGGCCACTGCAAAAGTAAAAATATCATAATTAATTATCTAAAAGTTAAAGTTCGAAAGTTCATCTAAAGAGAAAAAAAGACAAATAGAGATCAAGGCCATCAATTTCCAATACAATATATCAAGTGATCAAAAAGTAGATAGCAAGTGTGGAATGACATATGAGATTTGAGAAATATGGTTAAGAAAAAGAAAAATAAATCAAAAGAATTAAACTTAGTCAATGAGACTAATTATTGAACCGATTGTATATATAAAATAATGAAGTCAATTTTAAGGTAATCTCAACCAATATTAAACTAGCAAGTGAAATAAATAGTCATTCTCACACAACAGGTAAGATAAGTGCAAATGTAACGAAAGTCAAACATTTTTTGAAGTCAAATTAAGCTTTAAGTAAAATTATACCTAAAAACAACAAAAGCACACCAATTCCATCCAATTAATCTAAGCAACAAAGTTGAAGAATTGAGCAATACAAAATGCACTTACTTGATGAGAGTGAGGATGCAAATCAAAGAAATATTACAGCTTGATATGAGTGTCTCGGGTGAGGGAAGTGTGTTGCTTAAGTGAGCATACAAAAACTTAGTCGATTTGCACCATAGGCAAGCCTAAATTTGAAAATAAAACGCAACCCCAAACAATGAGTGAACCAAGTGTGATTTCCATGGAAGTGTACTAATATCCTGCCCAACTACTTGCCTAAAAAAATTATGTATCAAGATTGTGAGTAATAATTTGAACGAAAAATAAGGCTCTATCAAGATTGCTAGTAATAACTTTGAGCAATGAGCAACTCATTAGCAATTACTTCCCAAAACCTTGTTCTTTGTGCCTGAAAACTCAAATCTGCAAATCATATTAACAATTGTTTAATCACATTAAATGTTCATTTAACAGATACAGAATACCATCTAATTTAAGTGAATGAGTGAGGGTGAACAAATTAGCTAAAATTTTAAAGAGGCTCGACTGAAGGAAAGAAGTGTGGCTGCTATGGACTAAGCTTTCAGTGGAGTGGAGTGGCTCAGTGGAGGGAGGAGGCCTATATGGTGGAGTGAAAATCACTCTAGCTTTTTTGCTGGTAATATAATGATAACATGGGTAGTTACAAGGTAAATACTCACTATTTTCTTGACTTAAATAATAATATCCAAAAACCTTTTCTAATACACTCTTCAATTATCCAACAAAAATTAATCCATCCCAATCATAGAGTGGCCAATTCTTAGAAGGGAAGACAATGGTTGTGTACGCTATATGGTTAATAAATGATTGCAACAAGAATAATAAATATGGCACACGTTTAGTATGCCTCATTAAGCTTAAAAGGGTCAAATATATCAAAAAGGAAGGAAAATAGTCTTAATATAGCTTGATAAGAAAAATATTGCCTAGATAACTTTCTAAGTTGTTTTTATGCTTTGAAGGGTGATGAGGAAGGTTCTACTATTCTAAAATTCCTTACTCAACTATTTCAATGCACAATTTTTTCTCTTTATCTCAAAACTTGTCTTTAATGCTCAAGAAGTTGAAACTAACAAATATAAATCAAGTTAAATGCTAAACTAGCTAATGTTTAATTAAAAAACATACTTTTTTTATTGCTAAACAAAGATTTTGACCATTACACATTCTAAGTTCAAGTTCAAATAGTATAATTTTTGACAGTAAAATGGGGGCGAACTAGACTAAATGTATAACACATGATAGATGAGCCAACTATACTCAACTAACATGCAACAATCACAAAACAAACTAAAACAAAAACAAAACAACTAGAACGAAATAACGAGAACAATTCATGAGTTAGATTAGAGAAGTCCCTTGACTTGATCTTCAAAATTTAGCTCAGTTGAGCTTTATCGCCCTCTTTAAAATTTTTTTATCTACAACAAAGTAAAGTTTGGATGACTGTGGTGCTGGAATTAGTAACTACTCCCAAAACTTCTTCAATCAAAGAAAGGTAAAGTGTATATCTGGAAGGACTAGAAGCATGAATATTCCTTGTTCTCCTAAGGGCCACCGAAGGAGTCAAAATATCATAATTAATTGTCTAAAAGTTAAAGTTCAAAAGTTCATCCCAAGAGAAACAAGAAAAATAGAGCTCAAGGTCATAAATTTCCAATTCATTATATCAAGTGATCAAAAAGTAGGTAGCAAGTGTAGAATGACATATGAGATTGGAGAAATATGGTTATGACTAAGAAAAATGATGCAAATGAGTTAAACTTAGTCATTGAGACTAATTATTTAACCTATTGTATGCACAAAATAACTAAGCCAATTTGAAGGTAATCTCAACCAGTAATAAACTAGCAAGTGAAATCAATAGTCATTCTCATACAACAGGTAAGCTAAATGCAAATGTAATGAAGGTCAAACATTACTTTAACTCAAATTAAGCTTTAAGTAAATTTATATCTAAGAACAACAAAACCAAACCAATTCCTTCCAATTAATCTAAGCAACAAAGTTGAAGAATTGAGAATACGAAATGCACTTACTTGATGAGAGTAAGGATGAAAATTAAAGAAGGATTATAGCTTGATATAAGTGCCTCGATTAAGGGAAGTGTGTTGCTTGAGTGAGCAAACAAGAACTTAGTCGATTTGCACCATTGGCAAGCAAAAATTTGAACATAAAACTCAACCCTAAATAATGAGTGAACCTAGTGTAATTTGCATGCAAGTGTACTAATATCATGCTCAACTAATTGCCTAAGAAAATGATGCATCAAGATCACGAGTAATAACTTCAATGAAAAATAAGGCTCTATCAAGATCGCGAGTAATAACATTGAGCAATGAGAAACTCATTAGTAATTTTCTTCCCAAAACCTTGTTATGCATTCTTAAAATATCAAATTTACAAATCATTTTAACAATTGTTTAATCACCTTGAATGGTAATTTAACAGATATAGAATACCATCTGATTTAAGTGAATGGGTGAGTGTTAGCAAATTAGCAAAATTTGAGTGAGGCTTGGCTGAGGAAAAAAAGAGTGGTTGTTATGGACGATGGTTTCAATAGAGTGGAGCACGTCAATGGAGTGCAGAGGGTGACTTGGTGGAGCGAAAAATGCTCTAGCTTTTTTCCTAGCAATATAATGATAAAATGTACAAGGTAAATTCTCCCTATTTTCTTGACTTCAACAATAGGCTTCAATAATAATATCCCAAAAACCTTTTCTATTACACTCTTCAATTATCCAACAAAAATTAATCCATCCCAATCATAGAGTGGCCAATTCTTAGAAGGGAAGATAAAGGTTGTTTAGGCTATATGGCTAATAAATGACCATAACAAGAAAAATAAATATGGCACGCATTATGCATGCCTCATTAAGCTTAAAAAGGTCAAATATATCAAAAAGGAGGAAAAACGGTCTTAATATAGCCTGGCAGTAGAAATATTGCCTAGATCACTTTCTATGTTGTTAGAGTTGTTTTTTGCTTTGAAGGGTGATGAGAAAGGTTCTAGTATTCTGAAATTCCTTACTCATCTATTTTAATGTACAATTTTTTTTTTATATTTTACCCTATTTAACCCTTGATTTTGGTCATTTTTATTTCTTTAGTCTTTTATTTCATTCTAAATGGTAAATTACCAGTTTAGTCTTTATGTAACTTATAAGGTGGCAAATTACATTTTTATCCCTAAACTTTTATTTAATTATCATTTTTCTCTTTTTCACTTATTTAGCCAATCTAAATCCTTTAATCACACTTTTAATGTCAAATTACCATTTTAACCCTGTTTTCCGCGTAGTTACGTTTTTGCCTTTTTTAGTCCATTTTCACCTCATTCATCATTTTATTTCATCTTTAACATTGTTTCAGTATAGTTTGCCATTTAGTCCTCAATTTTTTTATCAAATTATAATTTTGCCCCTAATGTAACCAGTGAAAATCTTCAAATCGGATATATTGGATAAGGACTCCAATGCTACTGGATTGGAGGGATCACTTGCTGTGATCCGACTACACCAATGTGGGTGGAGGGATCACTTGCCGTGATCCTACTACTCCATTATATTTGTGTGTGCCAGCATTCCAATATGTGTACTTTCATTTAATCTTGTGATACTACCATGGTATATGTGTCCCTATGGCTAGCCATCATATCCTAAGGTCTTGGACTATCCACTATACACTAAGGGCAATCATATGTTATAACTTATGACATATTTTCATAAGTTTCTCCTTATTAATCACATTATGTCACAAGCACTACATGCTCATGTTGTATCCCATTATACTTAATCATTATATATTTATTATAAATACATAAAATATCATTTGAAGATAAAGAAATCATAGTAATATACATGCAAACATCATTTGGCTTCAACAGGAACTACTATATATCATTTGTTTCTTTGTTCATTTGCATGCCAAATATGCCTTAAATATCATTCTAAGCCATTAAATAACCATATATGTTCAAATTGTCTTGTAATTTTTAAGTTTCCTTAACTTCCATCATTATGTTTCATTATGATTAATTATGTACACTTAACATTTTTCACTTTAATCAATTCCATTATATTCTCTACCTATAATATTGTGCATTTTACATCAAATATGTCATTCATCATCAAGTTAGCTTACATTACCATTTAGTACATAATTCAGCCCACTTAAGATCATGTAACCACTTGGTGTTCTATATCAATTTATACTCAAATCATCATAAATCATCATTTTATCATGTCAGGTTGAATTATTTCTCATTTCTACATAGGTTCACCTAGTTACATAATGTAAAACTAGTATAAATTTCATTAAAGTAAATGAAATTAAGTGCAAATTGTATCCACTAACCTTATATTAGCTTGAAAATGGCCTAATCTTCCTTCTCCTCTCCTTCTTTCTCATTGCCTTTATCTTTTCTTTGATCTTCCTCTTTAGGATGAATTTTGAAGAGGGAAAATAGTAAGTTTAAGCCATGAATTAAAGCAATTAAAATCTACTAACTAACTTTTCTAATCATGCTTTACAAGCCCATAATAAATTCCCCAACTAATTCTAACAAAAACACAAGATATTACCTAATTAGGTTAATTCTCTTTCTTAAAAATAACTCCAAATCCAAGATTCTCCTTGGTACAATCTAACTCTAGGGTTTAAAGGAGGATCTTAGGAGTATGTGGTAAAAATTTGGGGTGGAGATTTGGTGAGAAGAAGAAGAAATGAAGAAAATGGTGGAAATGGGTGAGAAAATGGGAAATTCGGATTTCTTAGAGAATGGAGGGGAGAATTATATAATTTTGGGTAGAATTATAGATGATTCTAGACCCCTCCATATTGACTTTCTTCCCACCAAATCTAAAGCCCAAATTTCTCCATTTACTATTTGATATAATGGCTTATTTTTAAGTAACTTATCACCATTTCCTTGATCCACACATATATTTTAATTGTGGTACTGCTTGTAGGTGATCATGGCTTATATTTAGTTACTTCCATATCCTTAAATAATTAAAATATGACAATTAAGCCTATTAATTAATTTGATTTTAATTTTCGGCCATTTTTCTGAAATTGATGTTATGCTTGTCAAAATGATCTGAAATGTTGCCCTGGAAGTACTAGAATATATAGGAGCTTGTGTCTAAAATTTCAGCTCATTTAGGCATTGTTTCAATATACTTATAGCTCTAAAATAAAATTCAGCCAGTCCGAGACCCAAAATTTTGAAACTGTCAGAAAATTTATTTTTCACTTCTAGTACGTCATTTTTGGAGCTCTATAGAATATTCTGGAGGTCGGTCAAACTTCTAGTCAATATTTTTATGGTAACCGAGCAATTGCTTCTCTACTCGATTTGGGGGTCTATTTATGCTCAGTTTTGTCTCAAATTGTACCAATGGATTCCATTTAACTCATACAACCTCATCAATTACTTAACTCTACTTCCTAGTCTGGTCACCCATCCTCTAGTTGTTCAGGGGCAAGCACATTTAACCTCTGAGCCTCTGTGATTTTCTCTATATTTTACTAATGCAATTACTCTGATAACATTCCTAAGGTTACTATGCATGCTCTACAACATACTATGCATAACAGATAAAATTTCAGGGTGTTACACCAGTCCTAGAGTGGCAAATTCTTAAAAGGTAAGATAAATATTGTTTAGGCTATAGGGTTAATAAATGATCGTAACAAGATAAAAAAATATTGCACGCATTAAACATGCTTCATTAAGCTTAAAAAGGTCAAATATATCAAAAAGGAGGAAAAACAGTCTTAATATAACTTGATAGGAAAAATATTGCCTTGATCACTTTCTAAGTTGTTTTAGTTGTTTTTATGTTTTGAAGGTTGATGAGGAAGGTTCTAGTGTTCTAAAATTCCTTACTCAACTATTTCAATGCATGAGTTTTTCTTTTTATCTCAAAACTAGTCTTTAATGATGAAAAACTGGAAACTAACAAATATAAATCAAGATAAATGCTAAACAAGCTAAAATTCAATTAAAAACATGCATTCTTTAATGCTAAACAAAGATTTTGACCATTGCACATTCTAAGTTCAAGTTCAACTCATACAATTTTTGAGAGTAAAACTGGGGTGAACTAAACTAAATGTACAACACATGATTGATGAACAGACTATACTAAACTAACATGCAAAAATCACAAACCAAACTAAAACTCAAACAAAAAAACTGAAACAAAATAACTAAAACAATTCATGAGAAAGATTAGAGAACTCCCTTGAATTGATCTTCAAAATTTAGCTCAGCTGACCTCTATCCCCCTATTTAAAATTTTGTTGTCTTGAGCAAAGTTGAGTTTGCATAACTGTGGTGGTGGAGGTAGTAATTACTACCAAAACTGCTTGGATCAACAAAAGGCAGAAGGCATAGTCTAGAAGGATTAAAAGCAGTGGCATTCCTTGTTCTCATATGGGCCACTACAAATGTCAAAATATCATAATTAATTGTCTAAAAGTTAAAGTTCAAATGTTCATCACAAGAGAAACAAGACAAATAGAGGTCTAGGTGATCAATTTCCAATACATTATATCAAGTGATCAAAAAGTAGATAGCAAGTGTAGAATGACATATGAGATTTGAGAAATATGGTTAAGAAAAAGAAAAATGAAGCAAAAGAGTTAAACTTAGTCATTGAGACCAATTACTGAACCCATTGTATGTAAAAAATAATTAAGCCAATTTGAAGGTAATCCCAGGCAATATTAAACTAGCAAGTGAAATCAATAGTCATTCTCACACAATAGGTAAGCTAAGTGCAAATGTAATGAAGGTCAAACATTACTTGGACTTAAATTACGCTTTAAGTAAATTTTTATCTAAGAACAACAAAACCACACAAATTCTTTCCAATTAATCAAAGCAACAAAGATGAAGTTTTGAGCAATACGAAATGCACTTACTTGATGAGTGTTAGGATGGAAATTAAAGAAAGATTACAGCTTGATATTATTGTCTCAGGTGAGGGAAGTTTGTTGCTTGGGTGAGCATAAACAAACTTAGTCGATTTACACCATAGGCAAGCCAAAATTATAAAATAAAACTCAACCCCAAATAATTTGTGAACCAAGTGTAAATTGCATGCAAGTGTACTAATATCATGCTCAACTAATTGCCTAAAAAAATGATGTATCAGATTCGCGAGTAATAACTTGAATTAATAATAAGGCTCTATCAAGATTGCGAGTAATAACTTTGAGCAATGAGAAACTCATTAGCAATTTTCTTCCCAAAACCTTGTTTCGAATTCCTAAAAAATCAAATCTACAAATCATAGTAACAATTGTTTAATCACATTGAATGTTCATTTAACAGATACAAAATAGCATCTGATTTAAGTGAATGGGTGAGGGTGAGAAAATTAGCTAAAATTTGATTGAGGCTCGACTGCGGAAAAGAAGTGTGGCTATTATGGACGAAGCTTTTAGTGGAGTGCACTGGCTCAGTGCAGTGAAATGGGCCACATGGTGGAGTGAAAATCACTCTAAGTTTTTTTACTGGCAATATAATGGTAAAATGAGTAGTTACAAGGTAAATACTCACTATTTTCTTGACTTCAATAATAAAAATCAATAATATTATCACAAAAACCTTTTCTGCTACAGTCTTAAATTATACAAAAAAAAAATTAATCCATCCTAGTCCAAGAGTAGCCAATTCTTAGAAGGGAATATAAATGTTGTTTAGGCTATATGGATAATAAATAATCGTAACAAGAAAAATAAATATGACACGCATTAAACATGCCTCATTAAGCTTAAAAAGGTCAAATATATCAAAAAGGAGGGAAAACAGTCTTACTATAGCTTCACAGGAAAAATATTGCCTTGATCACTTTTTTAGTTGTTTTTATCCTTTAAAGGGTGATGAGGAAGGTTCTAGTGTTCTAAAATTTCTTACTCAACTATTTCAATGCACAAGTTTCTCTTCTTATCTCAAAACTTATCTTTAATGCTCAAAAAGTGGAAACTAACTAATATAAATCAAGTTAAATGCTTAACTAGCTAAAATTCAATTAAAAAACATGATTTCCTTCACGCTAAACAAAGATTTTGACCATTGCACATTCTAAGTTCAAGTTCAACTGGTACAATTTTTGAGAGTAAAACTGGGGTGAACTAAACTAAATGTACAACACATGATTGATAAACAAACTACACTCAACTAACATGCAAAAATCACAAACCAAACTAAAACAAAAACAAAACAGATAGAACAAAATAACTAAAACAATTCATGAGTAAGATGAGAGAACTCCCTTGAATTGATCTTCAAAATTTAGCTCAGTTAAGCTGTTAGAGAGTATGCCCTAGAGCCCATGTAATTGATGTAAGGACCCGATCATGGCTCTAATTGGATTATAGTAAAGTGACGAGAATTATGGTTAATTAAGGCAAATATTGAATTATTTTGCATTGTTAAGGTTAAGTCCTATTAGGGGTATTTTGTTAATTTCAACATGTATGTAAATTGTGTATGGTTAAAATTAAGATAAAAGAGGGATATAGTTGAAGCAAATAAGAAGTTTGAGTGTTAGAGGTTAAGAAAAATAAGTTGATGGGGTTAAGTGTAATGAGGGTAAATTTTGAAATTCACATAATGAGATATTTCAATAGCTTATTAGGGAAGGAAAGTAAGGGTTTTGAGAGGGGGGATCGGCATTTTGAGGGATAGCTCTCTCTCTCTCTCTCTTTCTCTCTCTGTGTGCTGGTTACGGGTTGGAGAAGGGGAGCTAGGGTTTGTAAGTTAAGATTTAAGGTAATGTCTTCCCTTGAAAATATCTTCTTCCTCTTCATTTCTTCATTTATGATTTTTGGTCATGAGTGATTGTAAGATCATGTTGTTGTTCTTGTTATAAGGAGAAAGGAAAAGCAGGTAGATCAAGACTAGGAGAAGGAAGAAAGAGCTAGATTTATGGATTTTTAAAGGAGATGAAGATGATATTGAGGTATGGGACTCTATATAAATTGTTACTTGATGATTTTCCTATGTTCTTGTATGCGGTCCCTTAGTTGAAGTGAAGGTTAAATTTTAGTTTTTAGATGAACAAAGAATGATTTAAATCTAAGTATTTAAGGTGAGTATTGGGTTTCAAAATCATTTAAGCTGGAAATCGGGATTTTTAACCTTGTCTACCGAAATGCCTTGCGTGGTCGTGTAGCCTGTCCCTTCTCCCTCTGCGTGGCCACGCATGCCTTTGTTTCCCCTTAGCTATCTCTTTGAGTGGCCACGTGATTTCCTTTGATTTTTCATTAGTGGCCCTGTGATTGCTTTGAGTGGCCACGTGATTTCCTTTGGATTTCAATGCGTGGCTATGTGTTTTCTTTTGTTCTTCATGCATGGCCATGTGATGGCTTGTTTCTCTCCCTGCGTGGCCATGCACTACATGCCTTTCTCCTTGCTTGGCCATTTGAATGGCTCTTTTCTTCTTCTGTGTGGCCATGTGTTTGGCCCTTGTTCTCCTTGCGTGGCCACGTGAATGGCTTACTTCTCCTTCTACTTGGCCATGCATTTGGCCTTTGTTTTCCTTGCGTGGCCGTGTATGCCTTCTCTTCTTTCTTGGGCATGGCCACTCCTATGTTTTCTTTTAATGGTTCTAATTCATACTCTAAGCTATAAATTCTCCATGAATCATGAATTCCGTATTATAAAATATAATTGGAGAGAATTAAACAGATCATAAGTAATGTACATGATGATTAATAAATTAAAGTGGTGGTTGATAAGCCTTATGATTTCTAAATGAAATAATTGAGCTGTGAAGTCTTTTAAGGCATTATAAATGACATAGGTAGATGTTAATCTCAAATGTTAGTACTTTCACTATTTCTGAGACACCAAATGTATGTATATAATATGTATAGGATGAACTAAATGTACGAAGATTAAATTAAGTATAATGAAGCAAAGGAAATAGTTTTAAATAACCACTCAGGTACGTTTTTTTCAGTGAATATATATCTACGTGTGGAGTCATGTGATCATGGTTTATATGACTATATGTATGGTTTCATTTTCATGAACTATCACCGGACATTACTAGAGTTAACCTTGAAAATCAAATCATATTGTTACTTCATGATTTTGTATTCAATGATGTGTATTGCATTAGGTTCTTAAAACATTGTTTTGAGCTAGTATTACATAATACTCAGTTACCATTATGCTAAAGCATCCTAGTGCATGATATAAGTTATCTGGTAGCTATGCAAGTATATAAACAGGCAATATGTATCATTGAATATCTAGGCTTTAAGCCAGTATTGCTACAAAAATGAATAATGTGTGTTCAATTATGGAAAATGGCTTTATGTAAATGTTATATTAATTAAGAAAGAATATGATGAATGAAAGATGTTCTTAGAGTGATGAAGCCTGTGGGTCTTAGTTTGGTTGTGGATTAGATAGGCATGCTTAGAGGGATTTTGCAGCTGCCATAGTTAACCTCGTTTGGGTCTTTTTCCTTTATTGAACCACATTTAGCCCTTTTGGGTCTATTATTTGTTCCTTGTTGAAACCATTGGTGACCCCGTTTAGGTCTAGTGTTTTGTTCCTTTATGGAACCATAGTTCGGCCCTTTGGGTCCATCATTTGATGCCTTCGGTATCCATTGTTCCCGTTATCCACCCTTTGAACTAGTAGTTGGCAGGCTATCAAAAGTTTAAAAGACTCAAAAATTTACTCAAAATGAAGAAATATATATATATGTATATAATGTGAAAATGATAATGGCCTACTATATTGCTTGGTTTAAATTTCATTTTGGCTAGAACGATTTCAATGAAATGTAGTTCTCTGCTATGTATTATATAACTAAGATTGCACGACATATATGAAGTATCGATGCCTAAAATAACTCTTATAGATGATGTATGATATATATATATATATACTCCCTTATGCTTTGATTGAACATTGAAGGCATATCATACAAAATAAATGTGATTAAATGCTTACGATGAAAGCTGTACTATTAATTACTATGGAATCTAGATTATTGTAAGAATAATGTTCATGTTTAGGATTGCAATTCATTTGGTATAGCAAGGGTGAGATCGTTTGATATTGTTGACTTATATGTTTTCCTTAATTTAAAGGGTGTAGTGATTTCATGATATTTTATTAGATTTTATCCTTGGAGTTGGTTTCCCCACTAAGCTTTATAGCTTAGCACGGGTTTGTTATCCGTGTAGGTACTGGTTAAGCTCTAGTGGATCGATAGCTGGTGGCTAGTCAGCCTTTGAAGAGAAGATCCGACTGAGTGCAGTTGCTTGAGGATTTCATTATGTATTTTCTTTGGCATTATGTTAGGCCTTTTAAATATAAGTTTTTTTTTAAGTTATTGTGGCATGTAATTATTCTGGCCTGTGCTATTTATTATTATCTATGCCTTATCTTACTAGGTTATGATGGTGATTGATGGTTATCCGTGGTTAGTGGATTAAGGTGTTACAATCGGGATGTATTTCATATGTATGAATTCATATTCTTAATAAAAGGCATCATTTATTTATTAATGCTATGTTTAAATACATGTATTTGTAAATCTTAAATTAATAAATGAAATCCTAGATATTATAAACACGGTACAATGGCAATTATGAAAGTGTTCATGATATGAGATGTCTATTGCATGCAAATGTGTTAATATCTAAATATCCCTAGTCATAGAATTAACCATATAGGACATTATTAATTCGGACAGACTAGCACATTTTATACTTCTTGAATGGTTCAAGCAATGGTTCTCATGACTGTGATTATGAAAGATAATCAAAGCTAACATGTGGATGCTTTTTAGAAGAACAAGTTCATTGGAGACCTGCAAAGAGAATCCTCACATGGATATTAAATCTATGTCAGTGATGAATCTCTTTATAGTGGTTGTGCAAGTATCCTTAGACATGAGATCACCAAAGTTGTCTTAAGTAGCAAGTGGTATACTTTGACTCCATAACTGATTACTTCCAACTCAGGGTGAACATAGTTAGGAGGTTGGGTATATCATGACCTACTTGAAGATAGTTGAGTGATTGACAAAGGATTCACCATCCTAGATTTATTAAGGGAAGTTATCTCGCATGATTTTATACTTGCCTTGTTTAGAGAATCTCTAACAAGAGTAATATGCCAAGATGGATAGGGATCCATGAAGGGCATTTTGGGAATAATGTTTAAATTAATAGAACATACATAATTAGATTTATATGAGTTGATAGAAATCCATACTCAGAATCTAATTGAGATAAAAGTGGTGAAAGAAGTAATTGCACGTAACTATTTCTATGGAAGGGTATAGTCAAACCACTTGACTTTTCTAAAATTTGGGTAGTCATGATGCCTAGCTTGAAGTCAATCTTGACTTGCATAATAGTTTATCATAAATATCAATAGGGATTGATAAAATGATTTAAAGAAGTTTAAATAATGTGAGTTTTGAATAGAACTGACAATTACATATGATACTACCAATATGGACAGGAACCTAATAGGTCACACACATATAGAGAAAAGGATAAAATGTTAAAATGACAAGGATAACAATATTTTATATTATTATGGGAATAGAGAAGTGAATAAGTGAATAATTAATTAAAGAGTTTAATTAATTATGATTAAGTAAAATTGTTCGCAGAACTTTTTAGAAATATTCTGTAAAATGGACCTAATTGAAATATTATATTTTATAATTAATTATTATTGGACAATAAGTGTTATAAGGCTGATATAATAAGTAATTGATCCATTAGAGAAATTAAAGAGGCCTAAAGAATTGATTTTGTTGCGAAAACCCTCCAGAGGAAGGGTTTCACACCAACTTCAGATAGAAGGCCTTAGAGTCCTAGTTCGTGGACCAAAACAAATTAAATATATTTCATAAGTGTTATGTAGCCTACATATTTAATTCAGATGAATTTGGAATTCATTTGGGTGATTAAATTCAAGTGTATGCGTGGAGGGCGTAGTTTATGGGTTTTGTGCATAGTCTTTTATAAAAGGATTTTAATTAGATTTAATTAAGCCCAAATAAATTATTAATAATTTCAAAAACCCCAAATTAATTTTTTAATTATTTAATATGATTAATTAATTAAATAATCAATTAATAATCAATTGGATTGATAAGTAAGGCAAGAACACATGCATGCAAAAAGGTTTCCTAAAATGAAAGTTTCCAAAATGGAAAAAGTTTCCTAATTTGATCACATGATTAAAATAACTCAAAAGTATGTTTCAAGAGTTGAAACAAAGTTAGTAATCCATTGTATTTTTTACTTTATCCATTAGAAATGCATATAATTACATATGATTGGCATGATGGATAGTTATGGATAAGGCCCAATGTGATTGAGCATAATGCATGTTTCGGCCCAATGAGGACTTTTATGTCCCGACCACTTGTTTTTTGTTTGTTTTTCTTTTTCAAATTGTAATATGTAATTAGATTACTTAGATTAGAATTAGAGATAGAAATGGAGACCACTATCAAAGAGCAAGATTGGCCGGATGGTGATTCAACAAGTTTGAAGATTTCATATCAAGGATTGGATATTGGCCCACTAAGAAAACTATCGGGTTTTGTTGACCACAGTCAAGGTTAACTTTCATATCAAGGATTGGATATTGGCCCACTAAGAAAACCATCGGATTTTCCCAGATTTAATAATGAAGGCTATTGATTTGCAATAAAATAGTGGGAGTAAATGGATTAATTAAAGACCTAATTAATGCATACATATATATGGACATACTCTCATATGTTTTCTTTTTTCACATCTAGGTCATCATCATAAGCACATCAAACATTAATATATGATCAATCTTAGATAACAAGCTGGTTGGTATCAACTACTCTGACTGGATCAGACAAGTGAGAATTGTTCTCAAAGCTAAAAAGATCCATTATTTCTTATATAATGATCCACCACCACTTCCATCTGATGATGCCATTGATGAGATCAAGGACACTTATCGAAAACACATGGAGGATAATGAAGCAGCAGCATGTTTGATGCTGGGTGCTATGTCCTCAGAGCTTTAGAAGCAACATGAGATGACGGATGCCAGAAGAATCATTTTGCATCTAAAGGAGTTTTAATCTTCTCAGGCTAGAACTGAACAATATGAGATTGCTCGAGCTCTATTTAGCTACAAAATGGTGGAAGCCATTTTGACTGCTGCTCATGCATTGAAGATGTATAGGTATATTGAGCATTTGAGTAGACTTGGCTATGTAATGGATAATGATCTATACATAGATTTAATCTTGTACTCATTCGCTCCAAGTTTAGCACCTTTCATGCTTAACTTCAACATGAACAAGATCCAAGTAACCAATCCTGAGTTAATCAACACTCTCAAAACAGTTGATGAATCCTGCAAAAAGGATTCAAAAAGTGTCATGGTTGTCACTTTTGCTAAAGGCAAGAAGCAAAAAAAGAAGAGGATGACCAAGGCGCAGCCAAAGCGTGGTGGGGTTTCCAAAAAGAAGGTTGCCAAGAAAGAGAATCCCAAAGCAACTTGCTTCCATTGTAGAAAAGATGGTCATTGGAAGCATAATTGCAATGCCTATCTAGATTCTCTCAAGGAGAAGAAACAAGCTGATGCTTCTACTTAAGGTATTCATATGATTGAGATTAATACTTATTCTATTGCTTCAAAACAATCTTGGATACTAGATACCGGATGTGGATCTCATTTGTGTAATGATCTACAAAGGCTTAAAAGCAGTAGAAGAGTTGGAAAGGCATAAATATGTCTACAGTTAGCTACTAGACAAAACATCTCTACAACAGTGGTGGGGACTTACCATTTGCCTCTTCCAAGTGGATTAATACTGGAGTTAAATAATTTTTATTATGTTCCAGAATTATCCAAAAGTATTATTTCTTTCAATTGTTTATTAAATAATTATGACATTTCTTTAAAAGACAAATGTTGTTATATTTTTAAGAACAATATGTTTTATGCTAAAGCTGTCATTGAGAATGGTATATTTTTTCTTAATTTAATTAAAGAAGTGCATAATGTGGATACCAAGAGAATGAAACGAGATATTCTAAATACCTCATATTTATGGCATTGTCATTTAGGCCATATAAATGAGAAACTTATGACCAAATTACACAAGTCAAGTGATTTGGGATCATTTGATTATGAATCATTCGATACATGTGAGCCTTGTTTATTGGGAAAATGACAAAAGCTCTCTTTATTGGTAAAGGAGAATGAGCTAAAATGGTTTTAGACTTAATACATTCAGATGTATGTGGTCCAATGACTACACATGCCAGAGGAGGTTACTCCTACTTCATTACTTTCATAGATGATTACACCAGATTTGGATATATCTATCTAATGAAATATAAATTAGAAGCATTAGAAAAGTTCAAAGAATTCAGAAATGATGTAGAGAAGCAACTTGGCAAGAGTATTAAGACACTTAGATCAGATCGATGTGGAGAGTACTTAAGTCAATAATTTCAAGATTATCTTAGAGATATTGGGATTTTATCTCAATGGACTACGCCATATACACCACAACATAATGGTGTATCTGAAAGGAGAAATCGAACACTATTAGATATGGTTCGATCCATGATGAGTCGAGCAGACTTGCTTAAGTCCTTTTGGGAATATGCATTAGAAACTGCTATTTATGTGTTAAATAGAGTTCCTAGTAAATCGGTTGATGTTACTCCATATGAGATATGGAATAACAAGAAACCTACACTTTCTCATAATGATGAGATTATATTTGAACCTTATTATACATAAAATCCTATAAGATCTATTAGAATGCATTTTATCCCTATGAGATATGGATTTCACATTGATTCAGATAGAGGCATAACTTTAGTAGAGCACAATGAGCCTCTAAGCTATCAAGAAGTTTTGAATAGTTCAGAACTTGATTTATAGCTTAAGGCTATGCAGTCTAAAATAAACTCCATATATGAGAATAAAGTATGGACTTTAACATAACCACCTAAAGGGATAAAGCCCATAGGGTGCAAATGGGTCTTCAAAAAGAAGATTGACATGGAAGGTAATATAGTTACCTATAAAGCTCACTTAGTAGCAAAAGACTATCGTCAAAAAAAAGTTATTGATTATGATGAAACATTTTCTCCTGTAGCGATGCTTAAGTCTATAAGAATACTTTTAGCCATTGTAGCTCATTATGATTATGAGATTTAGCAAATGGATGTGAAGATGGCTTTCCTAAATGGAAATCTGACTGAGGATGTATATATGACACAACCAGAAGGGTTCACATCAGGAAATGGCGAAAAGGTATGTAATCTTCAAAAATCCATTTATGGATTGAAGCAAGCCTCTAGGAGCCAGAAATAAGATTCAATAAGACAATCAAAGAGTTTGATTTCTCACAGATTGAAGATGCACCTTGTGTATATAAAAGGGTAAGTGTGAGTGCAATTATCTTCCTAGTTCTATATGTCGATGACATATTGATCATGGGAAATGACATTTCTCTTCTCTAATATGTTAAAATATGGTTATCCAAGCAATTTTCCTTGAAAGACCTTGGAGAAGCATCATATATTCTGTGAATAAGGATCCATAGAGATAGATCCAATAGGTTGCAAGGTCTTTCTCAAAGTACATATATAGATAAAGTATTGAAGAGGTTCAATATGGATCTCTCTAAGAAAGGGTTTATACCCATGGTGCATGGGAAACACCTTTCTAAGTCTATGTGTCTGCAAACACTAGAGGATAGCAAGAGTATGAATAGAATACCATATGTATCTGCAATTGGTTCTATTATGTATGCTATGTACACGTCCAGATGTATCATTTGCTTTGAGTGTCATAAGAAGATTCCAATCCAATTTTGGAGAGGAACACTGGGCAGCTGTCAAGAATATCCTTAAGTACTTGAGAAGGACTAAGGATATATTCTTGGTATATGGGGAGGACAATTTGGAAGTAAATGGGTATATAAATGCCAGTTTCCAATCTGAGAATTAGAGTCTGGTTTTGTGTTCATAATGAAAGGAGGGGCAGTTAGTTTGAAGAGTTCCAAACAAGAAACAATTGCTGATTCCAGGATAGAAGCTGAGTACATTGCTACTTCATAAGTAGCCAAAGAAGCAGTATAGATTAAAAAGTTCATATCTGAACTAGGAGTGGTGCTTAGCATTGTTGATCCAATTCCTTTATATTGTGACAACAATGGAGCCATTGCACAAGCAAAGGAACCACGGTCTCATCAGCGATCCAAGCATGTTCTCAGATGCTACCATCCTATAAGGGAAATAGTAGCTATAAATGATGTGAAAATGGAAAGGATCCCCACAGATGATAATGAAACGATCCCCTCACTAAAGCACTTTCCCAGATAAAGCACAATCATCATATAAATAGCATGGGTCTAAGACATATGAGTTATTGGCTCTAGTACAAGTGGGAGATTGTTAGAGAGTATGCCCTAGAGCCCATATAATAGGGATGTATTTTATATGTATGAATTCATATTCTTAATAAAAGGCACCATTCATTTATTAATGTTATGTTTAAATACATGAGTTTGTAAATCATAAATTAATAAATGAAGTCCTAGATATTATAAGCATAGTGCAAAGGCAATCATGAAAGTGTTTATGATATGAGATGTCTATTTCATGCAAATGTGTTAAAATCTAAATATCCCTTGTCATAAAATTAACAAGAGAGGACATTATTAATTCGGACAGACTAGCACATGTTATGCTTTTTGAATTGTTCAATAAGTGGTTCTCATAACTGTGATTATGGAAGATAATCAAAGCTAACATATGGATGCTTGTTAGAAGAACAAGTTCATTGAAGACCTGCAAAGAGAATCCTCACATGTATATTAAATCTATGTAAGTGAGGAATCTCTTCATAGCGGTTGTGCAAGTATCCTTAGACTTGAGATCACCAAAGTTATCTTAAGTAGCAAGTGGTATACTTTGACTCCTTAATTGATTACTTCCAATTGGGGGTGAACAAAGTTAGGAGGTTGGGTATATCATGACCTACTTGAAGATAGTTGAGTGATTGATAAGGGATTCACCATCCCATATTTATTAAGGGAAGTTATCTCGTATGATTCTATAATTGCCTTGTTCAGATAATCTCTGGCCAGAGTAATATGCCAAGATGGATAGGGATCCATGAAGGGCATTTTGGGAATAATAGTTAAATTAATAGAACATACATAATTAGATTTATATGAGTTGACAAAAATTGATACTCAGAATCTAAATGATATAAGAGTGGTGAAAGGAGTAATTGCACGATATCTATTTCTATGGAAGAGTATAGTCAAACCGTTTGACTTTCCTAACATTTGGGTAGTCATGATGCCTAGCTAGAGGCCAATCATCACTTGTATAATAGTGTATCATAAATGTCAAGAGGGATTGATAAAATGATTTAAAGAAGTTTAAATCATGTGAGTTTTGAATAGAACTCACAATTACATATTATACTGCAAATATAGACAACAACCTAATAGGTCACACGCATATAAAGAAAAGGATAAAGTGGTAAAGTGATAAGGATAATAATATTTGATATTATTATGGGAATAGAGAAGTGAATAAGAGAATAATTAATTAAAGAATTTAATTAATTATGATCAAGTAAATTTGTTCGCATAACTTTTTAGAAATGCTCTGTAAAATGGACCTAATTTTAATATTGTATTTCATAATTAATTATTATTAGACTATAAGTGTTATAGGGCTGATATAATAATTAATAGATCTATTGGAGAAATTAAAGAGGCCCAAAGATTTTATTTTTGCGTAAAAACACTCAAGAGGAAGGGTTTCACGCCAACTTTAGATAAAAAGCCTTAGAGACCTAATTCTTGGACCAAAATAAATTAAATATATTTCATAAGTGTTATGGGGCCTACATATTTAATTTGGATGGATTTGGAATTCATTTGTGTGATTAAATCAAAGTATATGCATGAGGGCCTAGTTTATGGGTTTTTTGTATAATCTTTTATGAAAGGATTTAAATTGGATTTAATTGTGCCCAAATAAATTATTAATAATTCCAAAAGGCCATTTAATATTTCTCTAGTAATTTTAAAGAGCCTAATCCCATTATAAAGTTGAATTTTTAACCTAACTATAAAAATCCAAGTGATAGGGATTTTAGGGTTAAGTTAACAATTAAGAGAAAAGAAATTATCTCACTCTCTCAACCCTACCCACCACCCCTCCTTGCTAGCATCAAAGGATTTTGGCCAGCCTTTGTATTCCTCCATTGTTGGTTCATTCAATCCTTCTCTAGTGTGGATTACTAATTGGAGCTATTCAATTTTGGACATTGTGGTTTACGATAACTCGGTGAGAAGGAAAATCAATTGTTCAACAAAAATCAACAGTGATTTTTCTTATTCTCATTAATATGTATATTGTAAATTCATTGAAAGATCAGATCTATTGGTTAAAAATTTTAAATTTCACTTATATGTGAGATGCATGTTACTGATAATTCCCAACATGAGCTCCATCCCCTTATTTAAAATTTTGCTGTCCTGAGCAAAGTTGAGCTTGCATGACTTTGGTGGTGGAGGTAGTAACTACTCCCAAAATTGCTTGGATCAACAATAGGCAGAATGCATAGTCAGGAAGGATTAAAAGTAGTTGCATTCCTTATTCTCATATGGGCCACTGCAGATGTCAAAATATTAGAATTAATTGTTTAAAAGTTAAAGTTCAAAAGTTCATCATAAGAGAAACAAGAAAAATAGAGGTCAAGGTCCTTAATTTCCAATACATTATACCAAGTGATAAAAAAGTAGACAACAAGTGTAAAATGACATATGAGATTTGAGAAATATGGTTAAGACAAAGAAAAATGAAGCAAAAGAGTTAAACTTAGTCATTGAGACTAATTATCGAACCCATTGTATGTACAAAATAACAAAGCCAATTTGAAGGTAATCTCAACCAATATTAAACTAGGGAGTGAAATCAATAGTCATTCTCACACAATAGGTAAGCTAAGTGCAAATGCAATTAAGGTCAAACATTACTTGAACTCAAATCAAGCTCTAAGTAAATTTATATCTAAGAAAAACAAAACCACACCAATTCCTTCCAATTAATCTAAGCAATAAAGTTGAAGAATTAAGCAATACGTAATGCACTTACTTGATGAGAGTAAGGATGGAAATTAAAGAAAGATTACAGCTTGATATGAGTGTCTCAGGTGAGGGAAGTGTGTTGATTGAGTGAGCATACAAAAACTTTGTCGATTTGCACCATAAGCAAGCCAAACGTTGAAAGTAAAACTCAAGCCCAAACAATGGTCAACCTAGTGCAATTTGCAAGCAAGTATACTAATATTATGCTCAACTAATTGCCTAAAAAAATGATGTATCAAGATTGTGAGTAATAACTTGAATGAAAAATAAGGCTCTATCAAGATTGCGAGTAACAACTTTGAGCAATGAGAAACTCATTAGCAATTTTCTTCCCAAAACCTTGTTCTGCATTCCTAAAAAATCAAATCTGCAAATCATATTAATAATTGTTTAATCACATTGAATGTTTATTTAACAGACGCATAATACCATATGATTTAAGTCAATGGGTGAGGATAAGCAAATTAGCTGAAATTTGAGTGAGCCTTCACTGAGGAAAAAAAGTATGGCTACTATGAACAAAGCTTTCAGTGGAGTGGAGTGGCTCAGTGGACCGAGGAGGGCCACATGGTGGAGTGAAAATCACTCTAGCTTTTTTGCTAGTAATATAATGATAAAATGGGTAGTTACAAGGCAAATACTCACTATTTTCTTGACTTAAAAAAAACTACAATAATAGTATCCCGAATACCTTTTCTACTACACTCATCAATTATCCAACAAAAATTAATCCATGCCAATCCTAGAGTGGCCAATTCTTAGAAGGGAAAATAAAGGTTTTTAAGGCTATATGGTTAATAAATGATTGAAACAAGAAAAATAATTATGGCATGCATTAAGATTAAAAAGGTCAAATATAACAAAAATGAGGGAAAATACTCTTAATATAGCTTGACAGGAAAAATATTACCTAGATCACTTTCTAAGTTGTTTGAGTTATTTTTATGCTTTGAAGGGTGATGAAGAAGGTTCTAGTGTTCTGAAATTCATTACTCATCTATTTAAATACACAAGTTTTTCTTCTTATCTCAAAACTAGTCTTCAATGATCAAAAAGTGGAAACTAACTAATATAAATCAAGTTAAATGCTAAACTAGCTATAATTCATTTAAAAAACATACTTTCGTAAATGATAAAGAAAGATTTTGATCATTGCACATTCTAAGTTCAAGTTCTACTGTTTTTGAGAATAAAACTGGGGTGAACTAAACTAAATGTACAACAATTGATAGATGAACAAACTATACTCATCTAACATGCAAAAATCACAAACAAAACTAAAAGAAAAACAAAACAACAAGAACAAAATAAGTAAAATAATTCATGAGTAAGATCATAGAACTCCTTTGAATTGATCTTTAAAATTTGGCTCAGCTAAGCTCTATCCCACTCTTTAAAATTTTGCTATCGTCATCAAAGTTTAATTTGGAGGACTGTGGTGGTGGAAGTAGTAAATACTCCCAAAACTTCTTGGGTCAACAAAAGGTAGAATGCATAGTCTGAAAGGATTAAAAGCAATGGCATTCCTTGGTCTCATAAGGGCCACTATAGAAGTCAAAATATAAGAATTAATTGTCTAAAAGTTAAAGTTGACAAGTACATCCCAAGAGAAATAAGTCAAATAGAGCTCAAGGTCATCAATTTTGAACACCTTATATCAAGTGATCAAAAAGTAGATAGCTAGTGTAGAATGACATATGAGATTTGAGAAACATGGATAAGAAAAATAAAAATGAAGTAAAAGAGTTAAACTTAGTTATTGAGACTAATTATTGAACCCATTGTATATACAAAATAATGAATCCAATTTGAAGGTAATCTAAAAAAATATTAAACTACCAAGTGAAATCAAAAGTCATTCTCACACAATAGGTAAGCTAAGTGCAAATGTAATGAAGGTCATACATTACTTGAACTCAAACAAAGCTTTAAGTAAATTCATATCTTAAACCAACAAAACAACACTAATTCCTTCCAATTAATCGAAGCAACAAAGTTGAAGAATTGAGCAATACAAAATGCACTTACTTGATGAGAGGGAGGATGGAAATTAAAGAAAGATTACAGCTTGATATGAGTGTCTCGTGTGAGGGAAGGGTGTTGCTTGAGTGAGCATACAAAAACTTAGTCGATTTGCACCATAGCTAAACCAAAATTTTAAAATAAAACTTTACCATAAAAAATAACTGAACCTAATGTAATTTGAATGCAAATGTCTTAATATAATGCTCAAATAATTGCTTAAAATTTTGATGTTTCAAGATCGTGAGTAATAACGTTGAGCAATGAGAAACTCATTAGCAATTTTCTTCCCAAAAATTTACCCAACATTCCTAAAAAATCAAATCTTCAAATCATATTAGTAATTATTTAATCACATTAAATGTTCTTTTAACAAATACAGAATACCATCTGATTTGAGTGAATTGGTGAGGGTGAGCAAATTAGCTGAAATTTGAGTAAGGCACTATTTAGGAAAAGAAGTGTGGTTGTTATGGATGAAGGTATCAGTGGAGTGGAATGGCTAGGTAGAGTGAGGAAGGCCACTTAGTGGAGTTAAAAATTTCTCTCACTATTTTCTTGACTTTAACAATAAACTTCAATAATAGCATCCCAAAAACCTTTTCTACTACACTCTTCAATTATCCAACAAAAATTAATCCATGCCAATCCCATAATGGCCAATTCTTAGTAGAGAAGATAAAGGTTGTTTAGGCTATATCGTTAATAAATGATTGAAAGAAGAAAAATAAATATGGCACTCATTAAGCATATCTCATTAAGCCTAAAAAGGTAAAATATATAAAAAATGAGAGAAAAAACTCTTAATATAGCTTGACCGGAAAAATATTGCCTATATCACTTTATAAGTTGCTTGAGTTGTTTTTATGCTTTGAAGGCTGATGAGAAAGGTTCCTGTGTTCTAAAATTCCTTACTCATCTATTTCATTATAAAAGCTTTTCTTGTTATCTCAAAACTGGTCTTTAATGCTCAAAAAGTGGAAACTAACAAATATAAATCAAGTTAAATGCTAAACTAGCTAAAATTCAATTGAAAAACATGCTTTCCTGAATGATAAACAAAGATTTTAACCATTGCACATTCTAAGTTAAAGTTTTATTGGTACAATTTTTGAGAGTAAAACTAGAGTGAACTAAACTTAATGTACAACAAATGATCGATCAACTAACTATACTCATCTTACATGCAAATATCACGAACCAAACTAAAACAAAAACAAAACAACTAAAACAAAATAACTAAAACAATTCATGAGTAAGATTAGAGAACTTCTTTAAATTGATCGTCAAAAGTTAACTCAGCTGAGCTCTATCCCACTCTTCAAAATTTTGTTGTCCTCAGCAAAGTTTAGTTTGGATGGCTGTGGTGGTAGAGATAGTAAGTACTCCCAAAATTGCTTGGGTCAACAAAAGGTAGAATGCATGGTCTAAAAGGATTAAAAGCAATGGCATTCCTTGTTCTCATAAGGGCCACTGAAGAAGTCAAAATATCAGAATATTTTTTTAAAAGTTAAATTTCAAATTTTCATCCCAAGAGAAACAAGACAAGCAGAGCTCAAGGTCATCAATTTCCAATATATTACATCAAGTGATCAAAAAGTAGATAGCTAGTGCAGAATGACATATGAGATTTGAGAAATATGGATAAGAGAAATAAAATTGAAGCAAAAGAGTTAGACTTAGTCATTGAGACTAATTATTCAACCCATTATATGCACAAAATAATGAATCCAATTTGAAGGTAATCTAAAATAATATTAAACTAGCAAGTGAAACCACAAGTCATTCTCACACAACAGGGAAGCTGAGTGCAAATGTAATAAAGGTCAAATATTAATTTAACGAAAATTAAGCTTTAAGTAAATTAATATCTAAGAACAACAAAACCACATCAATTCCTTCCAATTAATCAAAGAAAAAAAAGTTGAAGAATTGAACAATACGAAATGCACTTACTTGATGAGTCTGAGGATGGAAATTAAAGAAAGATTACATCTTGATATTAGTTTCTTAGGTGAGGGAAGTGTGTTGCTTGAGTGAGCATGCAAAAATATAGTCGATTTGAACCATAGGTAGGCCAAAATTTTAAAATAAAACTCTACCCTAAAAAATTAGTAAACCTAATGTGATTTGAATGTAAGTGTCTTAATATAATGCTCATGTAATTGCCTAAAAAAATTGTTGTATCAAGATCATGAGTAATAACTTTAAGCAATGAGAAACTTGTTAGATATTTTCTTCCCAAAACCTAACTCCGTATTCCTAAAAATTTAAATCTTCAAATCATATAAGTAATTGTTTAATCCCATTTAATATTCAGTTAACATATACAAAATACCATTTGATTTAAGTGAATGGGTGAGGGTAAGCAAATTAGCTGAAATTTGAGTGAGGCTCAATTTTGGAAAAGAAATGCGGCAGTTATGGACGAAGGTTTCAGTGGAGTGGAATTGCTAGTTGGAGTAAGGAAGGCTACTTGGTGGACTTAAAAATTACTCTCCCTTTTTTCTTGACCTTAATAATAAACTTCAACAATAGTATCCCTAAAACCTTTTATACTACACTCTTCAATTATCCAACAAAAATTAATCCATGCCAATCCTAGAGTGGCCAATTCTTAGAGGGGAAGTTAAGGTTATTTAGGCTATATGGTTAATAAATGCTTGTAACAAAAAAAATAAATATGGCACTCATTAAGCATGCCTCATTAAGCTTAAAAAGGTCAAGCATATCAAAAATGAGGGAAAACACTCCTAATATAGCTTGACCGAAAAAATATGACCTAGATCACTTTCTAAGTTGTTTGAGTTATTTTTATTCTTTGAAGGGTGATGAGGAAGGTTCTAGTGTTCTAAAATTCCTTACTCATCTATTTCAATACAAAAGCTTTTCTTGTTATCTCAAAACTGGTCTTTAATGCTCAAAAAGTGGAAACTAACAAATATAAATCAAGTTAAATGCTAAACTAGCTAAAATTCAATTAAAAACATGCTTTCCTTAATGACAAACAAATATTTTGGCCATTGCACATTTTAAGCTCAAGTTGTACAGGTACAATTTTTGAGAGTAAAATTGGGGTGAACTAAACTTAATGTACAACATATGGTATACGAACTAACTATACTCATCTTAAATGCAAAAACCACGAACCAAACTAAAACAAATACAAAACAACTAGAACAAAATAATTAAAACAATTCATGAGTAAGATAAGACAACTCTTTTGAATTGATCTTCAAAATTTAGCCCACCTAAGCTCTATCCCAGTCTTCAAAATTTAATTGTCCTCAACAAAGTTTGGTTTGGATGACTATAGTGGTGGAGGTAATAAGTACTTCCAAAATTGCTTAGGTCAACAAAAGGTAGAATGCATGGTCTAAAAGGATTAAAAGCAATGGCATTCCTTGTTCTCATAAGGGCCACTGCAGAAGTCAAAATATCAAAATTAATTGTCTAAAAGTTAAAGTTCAAATGTTCATCGCAAGAGAAACAAGACAAATAGAGCTCAAGGTCATCAATTTCCAATACATTATATCAAGTAATCAAAAAGTAGATAGCTAGTGTAGAATTGTAAGGACCCAATCATGTCCCTAACCGGATTACATTAAAGTAACGAGAAGTATGGTTAATTAAGGCAAATGTTGAATTATTTTACATTGTTAAGGTTAAGTCCCATTAGGGGTATTATGGTAATTTCAACATGTATTTAAATTGAGTATGGTTAAAATTAAGATAAAGAAGGATATAGTTGAAACAAATAAGAAGTTTGAGTGTTAGATGTTAAGAAAAATAAGTTGTTGGGGTTAAGATGAATAAGGGCAATTTTCGAATTTCTGGATGAGATATTTTACTCTACTAACTCCCTCCATAGCTTCTTAGAGAAGGAAAAACAAGGGGCATTTGAGAATGAGGCATCGACATTTTAAGGGAGATAGCTCCCTTTCCCCCCCCCTCTCTTTCTCTGCTGCTTACGGTTTGTAGAAGGGAGCTAGGGTTTGTGAGTGAATATTAAAGGTAATGCCTTTCTTTGAAGATCTCTTCTTCCTCTTCTTTTCTTCATTTATAGTTTTGGTCATGAGGGATTGTAAGATCACGTTGATGTTCCTATGTATAAGGAGAGAGGAGAAGCAGGTAGATCAAGACTATGACAAGGAAGAAAGAGCTAGATCTGAGGATTTTTTAAGGAGATGAAGCTGGTATTGAGGTATGGGAACCCTAAATATATATGGTTACTTGATTATAATTTCTATGTTCTTGTATGTGTTCGCTTAGTTGAAGTGAAGGTTAAATTTTAAGGTTTAGATGAATAAAGAATGATTTAAATCTATGTATTTGAGGTGAGTTTTGGGATTTGAAATCATTTGAGCTGGAAATTGGGATTTTTAACCTAGACTATCGAAGTGCCTTGCATGGCCGTGCAGCCTGTCCCTTCTTCCTCTGCATGGCCATGTATGCCTTTGTTTCCTATTAGCTTTTTGAGTGGCCAAGTTATTTCCTTTGGATTTCCATACATGGCCGTGTGTTTTCTTTGGTTCTTCATGCATGGCCACATGATGGCTTATTCATCTCCCTGCGTGGCCACGCACTGCATGGCCTTCCTCCTTTATTTCTTCTTCTACGTGGCTATGTATTTGGCCTTTGGTTTTCTTGCGTGGCTACGTGAATGGCTGCCTTTCTTCTTGCATTGCCACGTGAATGGCTCGATTCTCCTCCTGCTTGGCCACGCGTTTGGCCTTTGTTCTTCTTGCGCGGTCGTGTATGCCCTCTCTTCTTTCTTGGGCACGACCACTCGTATGCTTTCTTTTATTGGTTCTACTTCACGCTTTAAGCTATAAATTCTTCATGAATCATGAATCCCATATTATAAAATATAATTGGAGAGAATTAAGTGGACCATAAGTAATGTACATAATGATTATATTTTTGAGTGGTGGTTAAGAGACTATATGATTTCTAAGGGGACAAATGAGTGGTAAAGTTGTTATAAGGCAATACTAAGTAAGATAGGTAGATGTTAAGTCCATATTTGAACACTTTTACAATGTGTGTGACAGCGAATGCATGTATATAATGTATTGGATAAATTGAATAGACCATGATTAAAGTGAGTATGACGAAACCAAGGAATTGGTATTAAGGAACCACTCAAGTATGTTCTTCTTTAGTGAGTATGTTTTTATGTGTAGAATCATATGCTCATGGTTTATACGACTATATGTATGGTTTTATTCTCATGAATTGCCATGAACGGTATAAGCATAGTCAATCAAGAATTTAAAAAGCATGTTGTCACTTCATGAGCATATGTTCAACGATGTGTATTGCATTAAGCTTTAAAACATTGATTTTGAGCTAGTGTTGCATGATACTCAATTACTATTACGCTAAAGCATCCTAGTGCATGATATAAGTTATCTGGTAGCTATGCAAGTATATGAACAGGTAATATGTATCCTTGAATATCCAGGCTTTAAGCCAGTATCACTACGAAATTGAATAATATGTGTGTTCAATTATGGAAAATGGCTTTAATTAAATGTTATATTAAATAAGAAAGAATATGATGAATGAAAGATGTTTTTAAAGTGATAAAGACTGTGGGTCTTAGTTCGGTTGTGGATTAGATAGGCATGCCTAGAGGGATTCTACAGCTGCCATAGTTGACACCATTTGGGTCTTGTTCCTTTATGGAACCATCATTCGGCCCTTTTGGGTCTATTGTTTGTTCCTTGCTGGAACCATTGATGACCCGGTTTGGGTCTAGTGTTTTGTTCCTTTATGGAACCACAGTTTGTCCCTTTGGATCCATCGTTTAATACCTCGATATCCATTGTTCCCGTTATCCACCCTTGAACTAGTACTTGGCAGGCTATTTAAAAGTTTAAAAGACTCAGTAATTTACTCGAAATGAACAAATTTATGTATATATATATATCATTTGCCTCACCTATATAATGTGAAAATAATAATGGCCTACTATATTTCTTGGTTTAAATTTCTTATTGGCTAGAATGATTTCAATGAAATGTAGTTCTCTGCTCTATATTATATAACTATGATTGCATGACATATGTGAAGTATTGACGCCTAAAATAACTCTTATTGATGATGTATGATATATATACTCCCTTATATTTTGATTGAACATTAAAGGTTTCTCATACATAATAAATGTGATTAAATGCTTGCGATGAAAACTGTACTATCGATTACTATGAGGTCTAGATGATTGTAAGAATAATACTCATGTTTAAGGTTGCAGATTCATTTGGCATAATAAGGGTGAGATCGATTAATATTGTAGACTTATATGTTTCCTTAAATTTGAAGGGTGTAATGATTTTATGATATTTTATTAGAGTTTATCCTTGGAGTTGGGTTCCATACTAAGCTTTATAGCTTAGCACGGATTTGTTATCCGTGTAGGTACTGGTTAAGCTATAATGGATCGATAGCTGGTGGTTAGTCTACCTTTGAAGAGAAGATCTAACTGAGTGCATTTGCTCGAGGATTTTATTATGTATTTTCTTTGGCATTATGTTAGGCCTTTTTAATTATGAGTTTGTTTTAAGTTATTGTGGCATGTAATTATTATGGCCTATGCTATTTATTATTATCCATGCCTTGTCTTTGCTAAGTTATGATGGTGATTGACGTTTATGCAAGGTTAATGAATTAGGGTGTTACAAGAATGACATATGAGATTTGAAAAATATGGTTAAGAGAAAGAAAAATGAAGAAAAAGAGTTAGACTTAGTCATTGAGACTAATTATTGAATCCATTAAAAGTATAAAATAAGGAATCCAATTTGAAGGTAATCTAAAACAATATTAAACTAGCAAGTTAAATCAAAAGTCATTCTCACACAACATGGAAGCTAAGTGCAAATGTAATGAAGGTTAAACATTACTTAAACTCAAATAATGCTTTAAGTACATTCATATATAAGAACAACAAAACCACACCAATTCCTTCCAATTAATCGAAGCATTAAATTTGAAGAATTAAGCAATACGAAATGAACTTACTTGATGAGAGTGAGGATGGAAATTAAAGAAAGATTACATCTTGATATGAGTGTCTCGAGTGAGGGAAGTATGTTGCTTGAGTGAGCATACATAAACATAGTCGATTTGCACCATAGGTAAGCCAAAATTTTAAAATAAAACTCTACCCTAAAAATTAAGTGAATCTAATGTGATTTGAATGCAAGTGTCTTGATATAATGCTCAAGTAATTGCCTAAAAAATTGATGTATCAAGATCGTTAGTGATAAATTTGAGCAATGAGAAACTTATTAGATATTTTCTTCCGAAAACCTTACTCCACCTTCCTAAAAAATCAAATCTTCAAATCATATTAGTAATTGTTTAATCCCATATAATGTTCATTTAACATATATAGAATACCATCTGATTTGAGTGAATGGGTGAGGGTGAGCAAATTAGCTGAACTTTGAGTGAGGCTCAGTTTAGGAAAAGAAGTGCGGTTGTTATGGACGATGGTTTTAGTGGAGTGGAATGGCTAGTTGGAGTGAGGAAGGCCTCTTAGTGGAGTTAAAAATTTCTATCAATATTTTCTTGACTTTAATAATAAACTTTAATAATAGTATCCCAAAAAAATTTTCTACTACACTCTTCAATTATCCAACAAAAATTAATCCATGCCAATCCTATAGTGGCCAATTTTTAGAAGGGAAGATAAAGGTTGTTTAGGCTATATGGTTAAAAAATGATTGTAATAAGAAAAATAAATATGGCACGTATTAAACAAGCCTTATTAAGCTTAAAAAGGTCAAATATATAGAAAATGAGGGAAAACACTTTTAATATAGCTTGACCGAAAAAATATTGCCTAGATCACTTTCTAAGTTATTTGAGTTATTTTTATACTTTGAAGGGTGATGAGAAACGTTATAGTGTTCTAAAATGAATTTACTCATCTATTTCAACACACAAGCTTTTCTTGTTATCTCAAAACTGGTCATTGATGCTCAAAAAAGTGGGGGAAACTAACAAATATAAATCAAGTTAAATGCTAAACTACCTAAAATTCAATTAAAAAACATGCTTTCCTTAATGATAAACAAAGATTTTGACCATTGCACATTCTAAGCTCAAGTTGTACTGGTATAATTTTTGAGAATAAAACTACGGTCAACTAAACTTAATGTACAACATATAATAGATGAACTAACTATACTCATCTTACATGCAAAAACCACGAACCAAACTAAAACAAAAACAAAACAACTAAAACAAAATAACTAAAACAATTCATGAGCAATATTAGAGAACTCCTTTTAATTGATCTTCAAAATTTAGCTCAGCTGAGCTCTATCCCACTTTTCAAAATTTTGTTATCCTTAGCAAAATTTAGTTTTGATGACTATGGTGGTGGAGGTAGTAAGTACTCACAAAATTGCTTAGGAAAACAAAAGGTAGAATGCATGGTCTGAAAGGATTAAAAGCAATGGCATTCCTTGTTCTCATAAGGGGAACCACTACAAAAGTCAAAATATCATAATTAATTGTCTAAAAGTTAAAGTTCTAATGTTCATCCCAAGAGAAGCAAGACAAATAGAGATTAAGGTCATCTATTTCCACTACATTATATCAAGTAATCAAAAAGTAGATAGCTAGTGTAGAATGACATATGTGATTTGAGAAATATGGTTAAGAGAAAGAAAAATGAAGCAAAAGAGTTAGACTTAGTCATTGAATCCATTATATGTATAAAATAATGAATCCAATTTGAAAGTAATCTAAAACAATATTAAACAAGCAAGTGAAATCAAAAGTCATTCTCACACAACATGGAAGGTAAGTGCAAATGTAATAAAGGTCAAACATTACTTGAACACAAATAAAGCTTTAGGTAAATTCATATCTAAAAACAACAAAACAACATCAATTCCTTCAAATTAATCGAAGCAACAAAGTTGAAGAATCGAGCAATATGAAATGCACTTACTTGATGAGAGTGAGGATGGAAATTAAAGAAAGATTACATCTTGATATGAGTGTCTCAGGTTAGGGAAGTGTCTTGTTTGAGTGAGCATACAAAAACATAGTCGATTTGCACCATAGGTAAGCAAAAATTTTAAAATAAAACTCTACCCTAAAAAATAAGTGAATCTAATGTGATTTGAATGCAAGTTTCTTAAAATAATGCTCAAGTAATTGCCTACAAAATTGATGTATCAAGATCGTTAGTGATAACTTTGAGCAATGAGAAACTTATTAGATATTTTCTTTGCAAAACCTTACTCTGCCTTCCTAAAAAATCAAATCTTCAAATCATATTAGTAATTGTTTAATGACATGTAATGTTCATTTAACATATATAGGATACCATCTAATTTGAGTGAATTGGTGAGGGTGAGCAAATTAGCTGAAATTTGAGTGATGCTCAGTTTAGGGAAAGAAGTGCGGCTGTTATGAAAGAATGTTTCAGTGGTGTGGAATGGCTAGTTGGAGTGAGGAAGGCCTCTTGGTGGAGTTAAAAAATTATTGTCACTATTTTCTTGACTTTAATAATAGTATCCCAAAAACCTTTTCTACTACACTCTTCAATTATCCAACAAAAATTAATCCATGCCAATCTTAGAGTGGCTAATTCTTAGAAGGAAAGATAAAGGTTGTTTAGGCTATATGGTTAAAAAATGGTTGTAACAAGAAAAATAAATATGGCACGCATTAAGCATGCCTCATTAAGCTTAAAAGGTCAAATATATAAAAAATGAGGAAAACACTCAAAATATAGCTTGACAGGAAAAAAATTACCTAGATCTTATTCTAAGTTGTTTGAGTTGTTTTTATTCTTTGAAGGGTGATGAGGAAGGTTCTTGTATTCTAAAATTCCTTATTCATTTATTTTAATACACAAGTTTTTCTTCTTATCTCAAAACTGATCTGTAATGCTCAAAAAGTGGAAATTGACAAATATAAATCAAGTTAAATGCTAAACTAGCTAAAATTCAATTAAAAAACATGTTTTCCTTAATGCTAAACAAAGATTTTGACCATTGCACATTCTAAGTTCAAGTTCTACTGGTACAATTTTTGAGAGTAAAACTAGGGTGAACTAAACTTAATGTACAACACATGATATATGAACTAACTATACTCATCTAATATGCAAAAATCACAAACCAAATTAAAACTAGGACAAAATAACTAGAACAAAATAACTAAAACAATTCATGAGTAAGATTAGAGAACTCCCAGAATTGATCTTCAAAATTTAGCTCAGTTGAGCTCTATCCCAGTCTTTAAAATTTTGTTGTCCTTAGCAAAGTTTAGTTTGGATGATTGTGGTTGTAGAGGTAGTAAGTACTCCTAAAATTGCTTGGGTCAACAAAAGGTATAATGCATTGTCTGGAAGGATTAAAGGCAATGGCATTCCTTGTTTTTTAAGGGCCACTACAGAAGTCAAAATATCAGAATTAATTGTCTAAAAGTTAAAGTTCCAAAGTTCATCCCAAGAGAAATAAGACGAATAGAGCTCAAGGTCATCAATTTTCAATACATTATATCAAGTGATCAAAAAGTAGATTGGAAGTATAGAATGACATATGAGATTTGAGAAATAAGGTTAAGAGAAAGAAAAATGAAGCAAATGAGTTAAACTTAGTCATTGAGACTAATTATTGAACCCGTTGTATGTACAAAATAACGAATCCAATTTTAAGGTAATCTAAAACAATATTAAACTAGCAAGTGAAATCAAAAGTCATTCTCACACAACAGGGAAGCTAAGTGCAAATTTAATGAAGGACAAACATTACTTGAACTCAAATAAAGATTTAAGTAACACTACAAGAAAATCTAAAAATAGTAACGGAAAAATAGCAACGGATAGCAACGAAAAATGAATTTTTTTGCTATTTAGCAACGAAAAATATATTTCGTTGCTAAATTTAGTTAAGCTTTACAAATTTAGGAACAGAAGTATATTTGATCATTTTTCGCTACTAAAAGTGGAGGGAATTATTAGCGCCAAATTTCTGCAACGAAAATTAGCAACAAAATCCCTAAACCGTTTCTAAAAAAGCGCCAAAGGTTAGCGGAAAAATTTTGGAACATTTTTTCGTTGCTAAAATTGCAACCGAATTTAAATTTCGCTGTTATTTTAGCAACGAAAATTGAATTTGGTTGGTATTTTACCAAAGAAAATATATTCCGATGGTATTCAGTTGCTAAATTACCAGAGTTAGAAAAATTCAATTCCAAATTTGCAACAAAATTAATTTTTTGTTGCTAAAATAGCAACAGAAATCATATTCCGTTGCTAATTTACATTTTCAATGAAAAATAGTAATGAAATTGTATTTTTGTTGCTAATTTTCATTTTCAATTAAAAATAGCAATGGAATTCTTTTTCGGTTGCTAAAATAGCAACCAAAATAATATTCCATTGCTATTTCAGCAACCGAATTTTTTTTAATTTTTGCCCTATTGCCCTAGGAATAAATAGTCTATTTTTTCTTTTCGTTCATTTTTTTCATGAACCTCGATCTCTCGGTCGCCGGTGGCCAGCCTTATTCCTCTCTCCTCTATCATTTCTCTCTGTCCTCTTTTAGGTCGTTGCTTCTTTCACCACAGGGTACCAGTCAGATTACTCCTTTATTGTTTTCCATCTCGAAATTGCAAATCTTGCACTTAGGTTTTTTCTTGATTTGTTTCAGAAAACCTAGAGCTAAAAAAAATTTTACTTTGAAATAAGATGCCATTCATTTCGAAAGCTGCTAGTGCTATCAAGATCCGGTTTGGTTTCCATGATCGTTCAACATCGGAGTCTGTACCGAATACTCCAGATCTGTTAAAATCCATGACTTGAGATAAGTTTTCTTCAATGATAGTTTGAAGTTTTGGTGAGTGGGAGGATACGGCTGATGCCAGCAATGAATCTGTTGCTCCTCCGTGGTAGACTCAGAGCTTTGACTTCTCTGAAGATCCGTTGTTTTGGAAGGATCATAACGTGCAGGTAATGAGATGATTCAAAACTGATTTTGTTGCTTTTTCAAAAGTAAATGATTATTAATTTTTTCAGAATTTATATAATAGTTGATTATGATACAGTTTGAATCCATGTTGATAATGATTATAGAGAAATTTGCACTTTACAGCTTTATCTTTGCTAATTCAAAAATTTCTATTTGCTAATTGAACTTACAAACATAAAATTCTTCTGAAGTTGCTGAGTATCTAAGTTTTTAAATTTCTAGATGTACTAAAAAAAGTAGTTCTGACTCTGTTAGTTAATTCTTTTTTTTCTGTTTGAATCAAGATGAAAACTTTATAGCAAATTCATACACCCAGTCCAAGTTTGGGATTCATAATCATTCTATTGAGAATTTTATGGCTTTCTTGGGGTTTTTTGCCATATGGTTTGGAGATATAAAGCTGGGTTAGGATTGATCGGCACTTTTGTGTTCATATGGGTTTCATATGCAGAGGTCATTTGGGTAAGCGGCTTTAATCGCATCTATTTTTACAATGTTTGATTTCTTATATTATTCTGTTTGATTGAAAAAGGGAATTTTATTAACACTGCTTGTTATGTTTATGGATACTTAGGGCAGTAAAATTACAGAATTTGAACCTCTGTTTCTTATTTCCTGTAGAATATATTTGAACAATATAAGCAGCCTTCTGCATTAGCCTATCTAGAGTTTTCTCTTATGGCAGTGTATCTCCACATTTCTCTTATAAAAGATTGGTTTTGTGACTTATTTCAAGCATACTGGTTCAGCAACATTTCCAATACCAGTTCTATTACTAGCTTTCCTGCTAGGCTTGATGTCCCACTTAGAATCAATGATGTGTATCGGGGCCCGAAAATGGACATAAGGAGCTGCCTGACACTTGTGAACGATCATCTCAGTGAAAGGGAAGAAGGCTGGCCTTTGATTATTGACAATGAGGAAGAAGAAACTCCTTTGCTTGAACAGAAATATGAAATTACTTCTTGGGAAGTCGCCAAATGTAGCTTATATCTAGCTCCAATCTCATTCATAATTGAGGTAAACTGATTTATCCATCAATTAGTTTGTAGAGTTAATGGTATTTGGATGGAGCTTGTTTGGTAAATCTTTGTTGTATTGTGCATAATTACCAAATCTAAAAAGAAAAGGCTATATAAGCAGTTGTATGATAGGAAAGATTCCCAAGTTTTCTAGTGATTCAAGTTTTCTAGTGACAATTGATGTTGACTTAGCTACCGAATCAACATTGCTGATGTTAATAAATAACATTTATACCTGAACCTGATTGTGCATAATTGGCCATATTCATGCAGAACGTTCTTTATTGTTTTTGAACGTCACATGTAACTATTTTTAGTTTCTTTAATGATGCAGTATCTTTCAAACTTGGCTTTGGCAAATACAAGTGTAGCAAGTACAACAATCTTAACTTCTACTTTGGCACTCTTTACACTCTTCTTGGCGAGGACTTTATTAATGCAGCCAAGTTGGTTGTTGTTTTTATAAGCATGTCTCGTGCTGCCATAACCACGGTTGGGAATTCAAGTTTTTTTCCTTTTAGTTAATAGATAAATTTGATGCATTATTAACTTTGAAGTGGGGCAATCTTTGTTAAAATTGAGTGAGTTGTTCATATCCCAATCCTTTATTTTATTTTTTATAAAAAAAGTCCTCTGTTCTTATTTAACTATTAAAAGGGCATGTTTCCAATAAAATTTAGCTTCACAACAATAATTTGTATCTTCCTAACTGTTTATAGCATGGGAGATCTATTTGGTTTGCCTAAATTTCTATAGCTGCCATCTAATTATCACTTTAAGAAGAGTCATTTATCTCGTGCAATGTTGAAGTTGACTCTTCAATCTATAACATTTTGCACATGAGAGGCATCAGAACAACCACTTCATGTGAAGTAGTCAAGGACGGTCTCCAAAACTTCTTTCCTGGAACTTTTAGTTGGTTGGAAATATAAATAAGTGATGAATCATTTTCAATTTATTGTTTAAGCATGTTGAGTTTTCAGTTATGTCATTATGCATCTTTATGCATAGTTTTTAGTTGTTATATCCTAGTGCAAATTGTTTTTAGTATTTATATACTTGGCGAGTCTTTAATTGCGGTGCTCATTTCCATTTGAGTGAATATTACATTCTCAAAGTGCTAAATATGTCTTTACAGATTCTTGTCATAATTGAATAGCCTATACTAAGAGAAAGATGGATTGGGATAAGTGGAAGGAGACCGATGTTGAATGGGGAGGAATTGCCTGCACGCACGTGTAAAACTGTCGCAAGCATATTTGTACGTTCTCATGTTAGAAGTAAGGTCCATACCTTCTGAAAATAGGTTTTTACCGAGTAGTTTACCTGCTTTGTGCTAGTTGAATATGGATGTATGATGTGCTAAAGTAGAAACCAAAGAACAATAAAAGAAGAACCTAATGAACTTACGCTTGCGACTCTTCTTTCACTTGATAGAATTTAAACTATAAAATTGCATCATTCCCACCTCAGGATGTTGTCATGATCTAATTTGAATCAATACTGATTTCCCAATTTATATAGGGAGAATTTTACTTTTCTTCTCTTTCATAGGTTTATGCTACCAGCTTTAGAATAAAAGCACAAGCTATTTCCAACTTGCAGTGATCCATAGATTCTTTACTAAAAAACTTAAAAGTAATGCCTTGAACAATTTGCAGTCAGTTCGCAATAAACAACTAAGTGTGCTTTTTTGAATGTGAAGCATTATAGATTACTTTTGGTTTCTAATTTATTTTGATGCTCTCCCTTTACCTATTTAATGTTAGTAGGTGAAAGTTCCACTATATGGCTGTAACTACTATGCTTATGCCCTTTTGGCTTCTGGATATGTTGATCTTTTCATTGAGTTAGGCCTTAAGGTATCTCCTCTTGTTCACATGTAAAGTTCATTGACTAGTCCATATGTCTTCATTTCCATGAAGTATTATTTTAATGTTATTGTTACATATAGGCCATGTAAATGGCTTCTATGACTAGATTGTAACTTCACACATGTAAAGTTATTTTTACATAGATTAACATTCATTTCCATGACTAGTCCATATGGCTCCCATGTTTTCTTCAGGATTAAAAGTCTTTTGTCCTTAAACTTGTGAATAAAGTTTAATCTAGGCGAAAATTGATTGTTTTAATCAAATTAGTCCACTCTATGGATAGTTTATCATAGTTTTTGAAAAAAAATAAAATTAACTTGAATTGAAATTATGAATTTTATTTACATTTATGTTGGAAAATTTATTTTCTTTTATTCAATGTTTTTACAAGGTAATAAAAAGTTAGATTAAAGTGAAAGTAATGGACAAATTTGGCCTAAATTGAATTTTATCTTAAATTGAAAAGTTAAGTTGATGATATTGCTATTAATCCTTCTATTTCTTCTTTTTCTTCGTCATCATCATCTTCTTCTTCATGTCATACGAATCTGATTGAACTTCAATTTGTAGATTATTCACTTTTATTTTTTTTTCAAATTGAAACTTGTGAACCGGGAGTTCCAAGTATTGACTGTCATTGTTTTCGAAATTGTTGTTTTATTGTTCAGGTTTCAATATGGTGGCAGCAAGGGACAAACAACTTCACCAGCAAGCAATAGATGCATTAGAATAGCATTAAAGATTTGCCTATTTGGTGGTACCAACTGCACTAAGCTGTTGGATTGGTGTAAAATTTCTGAGTTTCTTACTGAGATCCAATAAGTCTAGAGGAGGTAGTTCAAGGTAGGAAAATTAATAACGGGAGAAAATTAAGGATTTATTTCTTTTAAGTTTTATTGATCATTTTTCCACTAATTTAGTGAATAAGGACTATAAAGTAGAATTTCTTATTTAATGAAAAACAAAATAAATTATTTATTAATTTTATAAAGTTTAAGTGTTTTGAAATTTACTTTACATAAACTATCTAAAAGAAAAAAAATCAAACAAAATCATTAATGATTAAGAGTATTGGTATACTTACTGCTTGCATTAACATATTCTGTTATTATTTTATGACATATTTGATTAATTTCATCTTGTTAGTTATTTTTTTGATAAAATCTCGTTACATTCTTGATAAGAAAAAAAAAGCAATGTATGTTTACATTATTAGAATTTTCAAAAATTTTAGATGTGGCTTGTTTGCTGCTTCTATGAAGGTTTCTCCATCTTAAACAGACACAGAGTTATTTCATTAATAGTTCGTACAGTTTATGTGAATGTTACTAATATTTTAAGTACGTTACATCTAAAATTTTGTAAACATTATTTAAGATTCTCATTCATGTTTCAATTTTCAAGGATAAGAAGGCATTCCATCATAGGATATTTATTTGGTCTTTTCTCGGCAATATCATATGGCTTGTTTATAGGTTACAAATGTGACATAAGCAATCATGAGCAAATTAAATTCTCCTAGGTTGCTTCTGATATCTTTTGCTTGACTGTATTAAATGCAATACTGCTCAAGAAACGTGTTGGATCAGAAGAAGTGAAGGTTGATGTGCAAAAATTCTTTGGCTACATTGGTCTCTTCACCCTTATCGGGCTGTGGTGGCTCTGTGAGTATTTTACAAATCCTTATCATCATTGTTTCTAGTTTCTTGATTGATTTCTTACAATTGATTAGGAGCAGCATGATATGATCTAACCTTTCCTGATGATATACATATTGATTCTAATCGACATGTAGCATTGTTCTCCTTTTCTTGTGTTTTGCCTTTTTTTTCGAGTTCTCATTCTTTATATGGAGATCTTCGTGTTTATGAATTCTTTTTCAAATAGTAATGTATATTTCCTTTTTCATGATAGTATTTAACTTTCTTAGTGAATTATTTCTTATAGTTTTTCCCCTGAATACTGTTGGAATTTATCGGTTACATGCATTGCATACATGAGTGGAATTTTAAAATTTTTAACCAATATTACTAATCTTGCCATGAATATACAATATAACTATATGATAATAAGAAAAATCACCTTTGATTTTTGTTGAACAGTTGATTTTACTTCGCACCGGGTTGTCGCAAACCATAGTGTCCAAAATCGAACACCTCCAATGAGTAATCCACACTAGAGATTGATAAATTGAACCAACAAATTGGTGTATAACAAAGAGTGGCCAAAATTCCCAAGAGCTAGCAAGGGAAGTGGCGCAAAAGGGAGAGAGAGAATAGAAGAATAAGACTTTCTTATGTGTTTAATCACTTCACCCTAATTCCTCATTAGTTGGACTTTTATAGTCAGGTTAAAATTCCAACTTCTAATGAGATTGGGCTCTTTAAAATTTCTGGAGAATTATTAATTGGGCCTCTGGAATTAATTATAATCATTTGAGCTTAATTAAATCCTAATTAGATCTTTTCATAAAAGACTATGCATAAAACCCACAAACTAGGTCCTTTGTGCAACTAATCGGATTTAACTACACAAATGGATTCCAAATCCAACCAAATTAAATATGTAGGTTCTATAACACTGATGTAACATATATAAATTAATTTGGTCCAAGAAATAGGCCATTAAGGCCTTCTGTATGAAGTTGGCGTGTGGCCCTGTACAGAAGGGCTTCCACACCAGCTCCATTCCTCTGGCCCCTTTATAACTCGTCCAATGGACTTATTAATCATTATATCAGTGCAATAACACTTATAGTAGTCCTATAACACTTATAAGACAACAATAATTAATCATGAAATACATTATTTCAGTTAGGTCTAATTTACAGAACATTTCTCAAAAGTTTCGCGGACAATTTTACTTGATCATAATTAATTAAACTCTTTAATTAATTATTATCTTATTCACTTCTCTACCCTCATAATAATATCAAATATTATTATCCTTGTCATTTTACCATTTTATCATTTTCTTTATATGTGTGTGACCTATTGGGTTCCTGTCCATGTTGGCAGTATAGTATGTAATTGTGAGTTCTATCCAAAACTCACATGATTTAAACTCCTTCAAATCATTTTTATCAATCCCCATTGATATTTTTGATACATCATTATACAAGTAATGATTGGCCTCTAGCTAGACATCATGACTACCTAAATGTCAGGAAAGTCATGTGATTTGACTATACCCTTCCATAGAAATGGTTACCACGCAATTACTCCTTTCACCACTCTTATCTCAATTAGATTCTGAGTATGGATTTCTGTCAACTCATATAAATCTAATTATGTATGTTCTATTAATTTAACCATTGTTCCCAAAATGTCCTCCATGGATCTCTATCCATCTTGGCATTTTACTCTGGCCAGAGATTCTCTGAACAAGGCAATTATAGAATCATGCGAGTTAACTTCCCTTATTAAATTTGGGATGGTGAATCCTTTGTCAATCACTCAACTATTTTCAAATAGGTCATGATATACCCAATCTCCTAACTATGTTCACTCCCAGTTGGAAGTAATCAGTTATGGAAGTAATCACTTGGTACTTAAGATAACTTTGGTGATCTCAAGTCTAAGGATACTTGCACAACAGCTATGAAGAGATTCCTCGCTGACTTAGATTTAATATCCATGTGAGGATTCTCTATGCAGCTCTCCAATGAACTTGTTCTTCTAACAAGCATCCACATGTTAGCTTTGATTATCTTCCATAATCACAATTACGAGAACCACTGCTTGAACCATTCAAGAAGCATAACATGTGCTAGTCTGTCCGAATTAACAATATCCTTATCTTATTAATTCTATGACTAGGGATATTCAGATATTAACACATTTGCATACAATAGACATCTCATATCATGAACACTTTCATGATTGCCTTTGAACTGTGTTTATAATATCTAGGACTTCATTTATTAATTTAAGATTTACAAACTCATGTATTTAAACATAGCATTAATAAATGAATGATGCCTCTTATTAAGAATATAAATTCATACATATGAAAAACATCCCTATTACATGGGCTCTAGGGCATACTCTCCAACAATCTCCCACTTGCACTAGAGCCAATCACTCATATGTCTCAGACCTATGCTATTTATATGGTGATCATGCTTAATCTGGGAAAGTGCTTTAATGAGGGGATCTGCCACATTGTTATCTGTGGGAACCCTTTCTATTTTCACATCATTTCTAGCTACTATTTCCCTTATGAGATGGTAGCGTCTGAGATCATGCTTGGATCACTGATGAGACTGTGGTTCCTTTGCTTGTGCAATGGCTCCATTGTTGTCACAATATAAAGGAATTAGATCAACAATGTTAGGCACCACTCCTAGTTCAGTTATGAACTTTTTGATCCAAACTGCTTCTTTGGCTGCTTTTGAAGCAGCAATGTACTCAGCTTTTGTCGAGGAATCGGCAGTTGTTTCTTGTTTGGAACTCTTCTCTTAGAGATTATGCCCTAGAGTCCATGTAATAGGGATGTTTTTCATATGTATGAAATTTATATTCTTAATAAAAGGCATCATTCATTTATTAATGCTGTGTTTAAATACATGAGTTTGTAAATCTTAAATTAATAAATGAAGTCCGAGATATTATAAACACAATGCAAAGGCAATCATGAAAGTGTTCATGATGTGAGATGTCTATTGAATGCAAATGTGTTAATATCTAAATATCCCTAGTCATAGAATTAACAAGATAGGACATTGTTAATTCGAACAGACTAGTACATGTTATGCTTATTGAATGGTTCAAGCAGTGGTTCTCATAACTGTGATTATGAAAGATAATCAAAGCTAACATGTGGATGCTTGTTAGAAGAATATGTCCATTGGAGACCTGTATAGGGAATCCTCACATGGATATTAAATCTATGTCAGTGAGAAATCTCTTCATAGCGGTTGTGTAAGTATCCTTAGACTTGAGATCACCAAAGTTATCTTAAGTAGCAAGTGGTATACTTTGACTCCATAACTGATTACTTCCAACTGGGAGTGAACATAGTTAGGAGATTAGGTATATCACGACCTACTTGAAGATAGTTGAGTGATTGACAAAGGATTCACCATCCCAGATTTAACAAGGGAAGTTATCTCGCATGATTCTATAATTGCCTTGTTCAGAGAATCTTTGGCCAGAGTAATATGACGAGATGGATGGAGATCCATGAAGGGAATTTCAGGAACAATGGTTAAATTAATAGAACATACATAATTAGATTTATATGAGTTGACAGAAATCCATACTCAGAATCTAATTGAGATAAGAGTGGTGAAAGGAGTAATTGCACGGTAACTGTTTCTATGGAAGGGTACAGTCAAACCACATAACTTTCCTGACATTTGGATAGTCATGATGCCTAGCTAGAGGCCAATCATGACTTGTATAATGATGTATCAAAATATCGATAGAGATTGACAAAATGATTTAAAGGAGTTTAAATCATGTGAGTTTTGAGTAGAACTCACAATTACATATTATACTGCCAACATGGACAGGAACCAAATAGGTCACACACATATAAAGAAAAGGGTAAAATGGTAAAATGAAAAGGATAATAATATTTGATATTATTATAAAGGTAGAGAAGAGAATATGATAATTATTAATCAAAGAGTTTAATTAATTATGATCAAATAAAATTGTCCGCGAAACTTTTGAGAAATATTCTGCAAAATTAGACCTAATTAAAATAATGTATTTCATGATTAATTATTATTATCTTATAATTGTTGTAGGACTACTATAAGTGTTATATGACTGGTATAATAATTAATAAGTCCATTGGAGCAATTATTAAGGGCCAGAGGAATGAAGCAGTTGGCGGAAGCCCTTCTGTAAGGGCCACACGCCTAACTCAGAACAAAAGGCCTTAATGGCCTATTTAATGGACCAAATTAATTTATATATGTTACATAAGTGTTATGGAACCCACATATTTAATTTGGTTGGATTTGGAATCCATTTGGGTATTTAAATCCAATTAGTTGCACAAAGGGCCTAGTTTGTGGGTTTTGTGTATAGACTTTTATGAAAAGGTTTAAATTGGAATTAATTAAGCCCAAATTATTATAATTAATTCTAGAGGCTCAATTAATAATTTTCCAGCAATTCTAAAGAGCCCAATTTCATTAAGGAGTTGGAATTTTAACCTAACTATAAAAGGCGAACTAATAAGAATTAGGGTTAAGTGATTAAAACAAAAAGAAAGTCTTTTCTCTTAATCTCTCTCTCCCTTTTGCGCCAACTCCTAAGCTAGCTCTTGGGAATTTCGGCCAGCCCTAGTTAAACACCAATTTGTTGGTTTAATTTATCCCTCTCTAGTGTGGATTACTCATTGGAGGTGTTCGATTTTGGACACTGTGATTTGCGACAACCCGGTGCGAAGTAAAATCAACTGTTCAACAAAAATCAAAGGTGATTTTTCTTATTCTCATATAGTTATATTGTGTATTCATGGCAAGATCAGATCTAATGGTTAAAAAAATTTTAAAATTCCGCTCATGTATGTGATGCATGTAACCGTTAAAATCCAACATGGTATCATAGCCAGGTTTTGCCATGGATATACAATTCTATATTTTTCTACGGAATAAGTTTTGTTTTGTCTTGAGTTATTTATTTCATGAATTTGAAAATATTAGATTTGATTGTTCATGAATGAGGAATATTAATTTCTGGTTGTATGTGTGATCAAATAAATTTGGTGGAAACAAAAACGAAACTTTTGAATGATTGTGATTTGGGTTTGGCGTGAAACCCATTAGGGTTTGGCATGAAACCCTAGGTAATTTAAGGGGCTGTTCTAATTTAATTTCTTATGGATCCATTAAAACATCATTTAGATGATATTTTATGTGTTTAATATGGGATATTAAGCCGTAGGATCGAATGGAATTAAAATCGAACAAGTTTTGCCTGAAAACTAGTTTAGTCGAAAAGTTCGATAAATTGGTGTTCTTCGTGTGTTCTTGATGTGTTCTTGGTTAGAACGACTTTTGATCTTCTAAATCTGATATATATGATATATTAAAGTGTTTTTAATTAATTTTATTAATTAAAATGGGCCTTAAATTAATTTGATTAATTTTAATTTATTAAAACCATTTAATGGGCTTAATTATGTTTACGGACTTGGTTTAAATTAGTGAATGACTTGGTGGGCCCATGGAGCTGATTTAAATTAAACATTATAAACATTAATTAAGTTTATTAATGGGTTTTAAGAGCTGGAGTGGGCTTGGCTCATTCCAAAAGGCCCAAATAGTCCAAAAGACATAAAACCAGTTTATGTGTGAACACATTTAGGGTTTACTTTTGTGGGTTTCGGCCCACCCTTGGTTTTAAGCCCAAAATTCATTCTTTTAATTATTTAATATGATTAATTAATTAAATAATCAATTTATATTTAATTAATAATCAATTTGATTGATTATTAAGGCAAGAACACATGCATGCAAAAAGGTTTCCTAAAATGAAAGTTTCCAAAATGGAAAAAGTTTCCTAGTTTGATCACATCATTAAAATAACTCAAAATATAGTTTCAAAGGTTGAAACAAAGTTAGTAATCCATTTATTTATGCATTAGAGAGGCATATAAGGGTGCATGATTGGCATGATGGTTAGTTATGGACAAAGCCCAATGTGATTGAGCATAATGCATGTTTTGGCCTAATGATGACTTTCATGTCCCGGCCACTTGTTTTTTGTTTGTATTTCTTTTCAAGTTGTAATATGTAATTAGATTACTTATATTAGAATTAGAAATAGAGATGAGGACCAATATCAAGGAGCAAGATGGGCCAGATGGAGATCCAACAAGCTTAAAGATAATGTAATTATTTTCTTGTTTGAATCATGCATACTACCTAGGTGTGACCTTTTGATTTCCCTTTTGGCTCGGGGAAATCAATGTAGTAAATTCCATAAATATACCATATTTGTATGCTTATATTTATGTGATAGATATAGGATGCATACCAATGTATGCCAACCATGTATGATGAGACTTAATTAACTAAAACCCTCAAACAAATACTAAGGTATATAAGCCTTCAATTAATTTGAGGAGAACCAGAGTTATTTATAGTGTGGGTTGTTGACCACAGTCAAGCTCACATTATATCGAATATGTTCAAATCTAATTAAATTGGTCATCTTAGCTAGCCCATTAGTTTGTTTACCACAGTCAAGGCTAATGGTTCTAGAGGCAAGATTAGGGAATGCATATATGATATGCATGCATCAAGAGTTGATAACCTAATGATCCAATAGTTGTGTAGAGACACAATTGGTATAGAGATACCTACCTTTCAAGGGTATGGAATTTGGCTTGTTGACCATAGTAAGGTCAAATTACATATCAAGGATTGGATATTGGCCCACTAAGAAAACCATCGGGCTTTCTCGGATTATATAGTGAGGGCTTTTAATTCGCAATAAAATAGTGGGAGTAAATGGATTAATTAAAGACCTTATTAATGCATACATATATATGAACCTACTCTCATATCTTTTCTTTTTCACATCTAGGTCATCATCATGAGCACATCAAACATTAATATACGATCAATCTTGGATAACAAGTTGGTTGGAAACAACTATTCTGACTGGATCAGGCAAGTGAGAATTGTTCTCAGAGCTGAAAAGATCCACTATGTCTTGGATAAAGATCCACCACCACTTCCATCAGATGATACCATTGATGAGATCAAAGGCATTTATCGAAAATACATGGAGGATAGTGAAGCAGCAGCATGTCTGATGTTGGGTGCTATGTCCTCGGAGCTTCAAAAGCAACATGAAATGATGGATGCTAGAACCATCGTTTTGAATCTAGAGGTGCTTTATTCTTCTCAGGCTAGAACTGAGCAATATGAGATTGCTCGAGCTCTATTTAGCTACAAAATGGTGGAAGACACTTCAGCTGCTACTCATGCATTGAAGATGTATGGGTATATTGAGCATTTGAGTAGACTTGGCTATGTTATGGATAATGATCTACACATAGATTTAATCTTGTACTCGTTGGCTCCAAGTTATGCATCTTTCGTGCTCAACTTCAACATGAACAAGATCCAAGTATCCATTCCTGAGTTAATCAATATGCTCAAGACAGCTGATGGATCATTTAAGAAGGATCCAAAAAGTGTCATGGTTGTCACTTCTGCTAAAGGCAAGAAGCAGAAGAAGAAGAAGATAACCAAGGCGCAGCCAAAGAATGGTTGGATCTCCAAGAAGAAGGTTGCCAAGAAAGAGAATCCCAAAGGAACTTGCTTCCATTGTGGAAAGGATGGTCATTGGAAGCGTAACTGCAAGGCCTATCTAGATTCTCTTAAGGAGAAGAAGCAAGCTGATGCTTCTACTTCAGGTATTCATATGATTGAAATTAATACTTATTCTATTGCTTCAAAAAAATCTTGGGTATTAGATACCGGATGTGGATCTCATTTATGTAATGATCTACAAGGCTTAGAAGCTTTAGAAGAGTTGGAAAGGCAGAGATATGTTTGCAGTCAGCTACTGGACAGAACATCTCTACAACAGTTGTGGGGACTTACTATTTGCCTCTTCCTAGTGGATTAGTACTGGAATTAAATAATTGTTATCATGTTCCAGCTTTGTCCAAAAGTATTATTTCTTTCAGTTGTTTGATGAACGATTATGATATTTCTTTAAAGGACAAATGTTGTTACATTTTTAAGAACAATATGTTTTATACAAAAGCTATCATTGAGAATGGTATATTTGTTCTTGATTTAATTAAAGAAGTACATAATGTGGATACCAAGAGAATGAAACATGATAATCTAAATACCTCATACTTATGGCATTGTTGTTTAGGCCATATAAATGAAAAATGCATGACCAAATTGCACAAGTCAGGTGATAAAACCCATAGGGTGCAAATGGGTCTTCAAAAAGAAGACTGACATGGAAGGTAATATAGTTACATATAAAGCTCGCTTAGTAGCAAAAGGTTATCGTCAAAAAGAAGGTATTGACTATGACGAAACTTTGTCTCCTGTAGCGATGCTTAAGTCTATAAGAATACTTTTAGCCATTGCAGCTCATTATGATTATGAGATTTGGCAAATGGATGTGAAGACAACTTTCCTTAATGGAAATCTTACCGAGCATGTGTATATGACACAACTAGAAGGATTCACATCAGGAAATGGCGAAAAGGTATGCAAGCTTCAAAGATCCATTTATGGATTGAAGTAAGACTCTTGGAGCTGGAACATACGATTTAATGAGACAATCAAAGAGTTTGGTTTCTCACAGAATGAAGATGAACCTTGTGTGTATAAAAGGGTCAGTGGGAGTGCAATTGTCTTCCTAGTTCTATATGTAGATGACATATTGATCATGGGAAATGACATTTCTCTTTTCCAATCCGTTTAAAATATGGTTATCCAAGCAATTCTCCATGAAAGACCTTGGAGAAGCATCCTATATTCTGGGAATAAGGATCTATAGAGATAGATCCAATAGGTTGCTAGGTCTTTCTTAGAGTACATATATAGATAAAGTATTGAAAGGGTTCAATATGGATCTCTCTAAGAAAGGGTTTATACCCATGGTGCATGGGAAACACCTTTCTAAGTCTATCTGTCCACAGACACTAGAGGATAGAGAGAGCATGAATAGAATACCATATGCATCTGCAATTGGTTCTATCATGTATGCTATGTTATGTACACATCCAGATGTAGCATTTGCTTTGAGTGTCACAAGCAGATTCCAATCAAATTTTGGAGAGGAACACTAGGCAGCTGTCAAGAATATTCTCAAGTACTTGAGAAGGACTAAGGATATATTCTTAGTATATGGAGAGGGCAGTTTGGAAGTAAATGGGTATACAGATGCCAGCTTCCAATCTGACAAAGATGATTGTAAATCACAATCTAGTTATGTGTTCATAATGGGAGGAGGAGCAGTTAGTTGGAAAAGTTCCAAACAAGAAACAACTGCTGATTCCACGACGGAAGCTGAGTACATTGCTGCTTCAGAAGCAGCCAAAGAAGCAGTCTGGATCAAAAAGTTCATAACCGAACTAGGAGTGGTGCCTAGCATTGTTGATCCGATTCCTTTATATTGTGACAACAATGGAGCCATTGCGCAAGAAAAGGAACCACGGTCTCATCAGCGATCCAAGCATGTTCTCAGACGCTACCATCTCATAAGGGAAATAGTAGCTAGAAATGATGTGAAAAGAGAAAGGGTTCCCACAGATGACAATGTGACGGATCCCCTCACTAAAGCACTTTCCTAGATTAAGCATGATCACCATATAAATAGCATGGGTCTGAGACATATGAGTGATTGGCTCTAGTGCAAGTGGGAGATTGTTAGAGAGTATGCCCTAGAGCCCATGTAATAGGGATGTTTTTCATATGTATGAAATTTTTATTCTTAATAAAAGGCATCATTCATCTATTAATGCTGTGTTTAAATACATGAGTTTGTAAACCTTAAATTAATAAATGAAGTCCGAGATATTATAAACACAGTGCAAAGGCAATCATGAAAGTGTTCATGATGTGAGATGTCTATTGCATGTAAATGTGTTAATATCTAAATATCCCTAGTCATAGAATTAACAAGATAGGAAATTGTTAATTCGGACAGACTAGCACATGTTATGCTTCTTGAATGGTTCAAGTAGTGGTTCTCATAACTGTGATTATGGAAGATAATCAAAGCTAACATGCGGATGCTTGTTAGAAGAACAAGTTCATTGGAGACCTGCATAGAGAATCCTCACATGGATATTAAATCTATGTCAGTGAGGAATCTCTTCATAGCGGTTGTGCAAGTATCCTTAGACTTGAGATCACCAAAGTTATCTTAAGTAGCAAGTGGTATACTTTGACTCCATAACTGATTACTTCCAACTGGGAGTGAACATAGTTAGGAGATTGGGTATATCATGACCTACTTGAAGATAGTTGAGTGATTGACAAAGGATTCACCATCCAAGATTTAACAAGGGAAGTTATCTCGCATGATTCTATAATTGCCTTGTTCAGAGAATCTCTGGCCAGAGTAATATGCCGAGATGGATGGAGATCCATGAAGGGCATTTTAGGAACAATGGTTAAATTAATAGAACATACATAATTAGATTTATATGAGTTGACAGAAATCCACACTCAGAATCTAATTGAGATAAGAGTGGTGAAAGGAGTAATTGCACGGTAACTGTTTCTATGGAAGGGTACAGTCAAACCACATGACTTTCCTGACATTTAGGTAGTCATGATGCCTAGGTAGAGGCCAATCATGACTTGTATAATGATGTATTAAAATATCAATAGAGATTGATAAAATGATTTAAAGGAGTTTAAATCATGTGAGTTTTGAATAGAACTCCACAATTACATATTATACTGCCAACATGGACAGGAACCCAATAGGTCACATACATATAGAGAAAAGGGTAAAATGGTAAAATGACAAGATAATAATATTTGATATTATTATGAAGGTAGAGAAGAGAATATGATAATAATTAATTAAAGAGTTTAATTAATTATGATCAAATAAAATTGTCCGCGGAACTTTTGAGAAATGTTCTGCAAAATTGGACCTAATTGAAATAATGTATTTCATGATTAATTATTATTGTCTTATAAGTGTTTTAGTACTACTATAAGTTTTATATGACTGGTATAATAATTAATAAGTCCATTGGAGCAATTACTAAGGGCTAGAGGAATGAAGCAGTTGGCGGAAGCCCTTCTATAAGGGCCACACGCTTACCTCAGAACAGAAGGCCTTTGTGGCCTATTTAATGGACCAAATTAATTTATATATGTTACATAAGTGTTATGGAACCCACATATTTAATTTGGTTGGATTTGGAATCCATTTGGGTATTTAAATCCAATTAGTTGCACAAAGGGCCTAGTTTGTGGGTTTTGTGCATAGACTTTTATGAAAAGGTTTAAATTGGATTTAATTAGGCCCAAATGATTATAATTAATTCCAGAGGCCCAATTAATAATTCTCCAGCAATTTTAAAGAGCCCAATCTCATTAAGGAGTTGGAATTTTAACCTAACTATAAAAGGCCAACTAATGAGAATTAGGGTTAAGTGATTAAAACAAAAAGAAAGTCTTTTCTCTTAATCTCTCTCTCCCTTTTACGCCAATTCCTAAGCTAGCTCTTGGGAATTTCGGCCAGCCCTAGTTAAACACCAATTTGTTGGTTCAATTTATCCCTCTCTAGTGTGGATTACTCATTGGAGGTGTTCGATTTTGGACACTGTGGCTTGCGACAACCAGGTGCAAAGTAAAATCAACTGTTCAACAAAAATCAAAGGTGATTTTTCTTATTCTCATATAGTTTTATTGTGTATTCATTGCAAGATCAGATCTAATGGTTAAAAAATTTTAAAATTTCGCTCATGTATGTGATGCATGTAACCGTTAAAATCCAACATCTTCCAACTAACTGCTCCTCCTCCCATTATGAACACATAACCAAACTGTGATTTACAGTCATCTTTGTTAGATTGGAAGCTGGCATCTGTATACCCATTTACTTCCAAACTGCCCTCTCCATATACCAAGAATATATCCTTAGTTCTTCTCAAGTACTTAAGAATATACTTTACAGCTGCCCAGTGTTCCTCTCCAAATTTGGATTGGAATCTGCTTCTGACACTTAAAGCAAATGCTACATCTAGATGTGTAAATAACATAGCATACATTATAGAACCAATTGTAGATGCATATGGTATTCTATTCATGCTCTCTCTATCTTCTAGTGTCTGCGGACACATAGACTTAGAAAGGTGTTTCCCATGCACCATGGGTATAAACCCTTTCTTAGAGAGATCCATATTGAACCTCTTCAATACTTTATCTATATACGTACTCTGAGAAAGACCTAGAAACCTATTGGATCTATCTCTATAGATCCTTATTCCCAGAATATAGGATGCTTCTCCAAGGTCTTTCATGGAGAATTGCTTAGATAACCAAATTTTAACGGATTGGAGAAGAGAAATGTCATTTCCCATGATCAATATGTAATCTAAATGTAGAACTAGGAAGACAATTGCACTCCCACTGACCCTTTTATACACACAAGGTTTATCTTCATTTTGTGAGAAACGAAACTCTTTGATTGTCTCATTGAATCGTATGTTCCAGCTCCTAGAGGCTTGCTTCAATCCATAAATGGATCTTTGAAGCTTGCATACCTTTTCGCCATTTCCTGATGTGAACCCTTCTGGTTGTGTCATATACACATCCTCAGTAAGATTTCTATTAAGGAAAGCTGTGTTCACATCCATTTGCCAAATCTCATAATCATAATGAGTTGTAATGGCTAAAAGTAGTCTTATAGACTTAAGCATCGCTACAGGAGAAAAAGTTTCATCATAGTCAATACCTTCTTTTTAATGATAACCTTTTGCTACTAAGCGAGCTTTATAGGTAACTATATTACCTTCCATGTCAGTCTTCTTTTTGAAGACCCATTTGGACCTTATGGGTTTTATCCCTTCAGGTGGTTGAGTTAAAGTCCATACTTTATTCTCATACATGAATTCCATTTCAGACTGCATAGCCTTAAGCCATAAATCACATTTTGAACTGTTCAAAACTTCTTGATAGCTTGTAGGCTCATTGTCCTCTACTACAGTTATGCCTCTATCCGAATCAATGTGAAATCCATATCTCACAAGGATAGAACGGATCCTAGTAGATCTTCTAGGATTTTGTGTATAATTAGGTTCAACTGCAATCTCATCATTATGAAATTTAGTTTCGAGTTCAATCAGTTGATCATCTTCTATTTGTGGATCTTGAACTTCACCAAGTTCAATTTTACTCCCACTGTCCTCTCGTAGGAGAAATTCTCTTTCCAAGAAGACAGCATGCCCTGAAACAAACACCTTTTGTTCTAAGGGATTATAGAAATAATATCCAAACGTTTCTTTTGGATATACCACAAATAAACATTTGTCAAACTTAACATCCAGTTTGTCTGACATTGTCCTCTTCACATAAGCAGGATAACACCATACTTTCATATGAGAAAGCATGGGTTTCTTATTATTCCACATCTCATATGGAGTAACATCGACCGATTTACTAGGAACTCTGTTTAACACTTAAATAATTGTTTCTAGTGCATATCCCCAAAAGGACTTAGGCAAGTCCGCTCGGCTCATCATTGATCGAACCATATAGTGTTCGATTTCTCCTTTCAGATACACCATTGTGTTGTGGTGTATATGGTGGAGTCCATTGAGATAAAATCCCATTATCTCTAAGATAATCCTGAAACTCTTGGCTTAAGTATTCTCTACCTCGATCTGATCTAAGTGTTTTAATACTTTTGCCAAGTTATTTCTCTACTTCATTAATGAATTCTTTGAACTTTTCAAATGCTTCTGATTTATATTTCATTAGATAGATATATCCAAACATGGAATAATCATCTATGAAAGTAATGAAGTAGGAGTAACCACCTCTGGCATGTGTAGTCATTGGACCACATACATCTGAATGTATTAAGTCCAAAACCATTTTAGCTCATTCTCCTTTACCAATAAAGGGAACTTTTATCATTTTTCCTAATAAACAAGATTCGCATGTATCAAATGATTCATAATCAAATGATCCCAAATCACCTGACTTGTGCAATTTGGTCATGCGTTTTTCATTTATATGGCCTAAACGACAATGCCATAAGTATGAGGTATTTAGATTATCATGTTTCATTCTCTTGGTATCCAAATTATGTACTTTTTTAATTAAATCAAGAACAAATATACCATTCTCAATGATAGCTTTTGCATAAAACATATTGTTCTTAAAAATGTAACAACACTTTTCCTTTAAAGAAATATCATAATCGTTCATCAAATGATTGAAAGAAATAATACTTTTTCATAAAGCTGGAACATAATAACAATTATTTAATTCCAATACTAATCCACTAGGAAGAGGCAAATTGTAAGTCCCCACAACTGTTGTAGAGACGTTCTATCCAGTAGCTGACTGCAAATATATCTCTGCCTTTCCAACTCTTCTAAAGCTTCTAAGCCCCTGTAGATCATTACATAAGTGAGATCCACATCCGGTATCTAATACCCAAGATTGTTTTGAAGCAATAGAATAAGTATTAATTTCAATCATATGAATACCTGAAGTAGAAGCATCAGCTTGCTTCTTCTCCTTGAGAGAATCTAGATAGGCCTTGCAGTTACGCTTCCAATGACCATCTTTTCCACAATGGAAGCAAGCTCCTTTGGGATTCTCTTTCTTGACAACCTTCTTCATGGAGATCCCACCATTCTTTGGCTACGCCTTGGTTATCTTCTTCTTCTTCTGCTTCTTGCCTTTAGGAGAAGTGACAACCATGACACTTTTTGGATCCTTCTTAAATGATCCATCAGCTATCTTGAGAATATTGACTAACTCAAGAATGGATACTTAGATCTTGTTCATGATGAAGTTAAGCACGAAAGGTGCATAACTTGGAGCCAACAAGTACAAAATTAAATCTATGTGTAGATCATTATCCATAACATAGCCAAGTCTACTCAAATGCTCAATATACCCATACATCTTCAATGCATGAGTAGCAGCTGAAGTGCCTTCCATCATTTTGCAGCTAAATAGAGCTCGAGCAATCTCATATTGCTCAGTTCTAGCCTGAGAAGAATAAAGCTCCTCTAGATGCATAATGATGGTTCTAGCATCCATCATCTCATGTTGCTTCTGAAGCTTCGAGGATATAGCACCCAGCATCAGACATGTTGCCGCTTCACTATCCTCCATGTATTTTTGATAAATGCCTTTGATCTCATCAACGGCATCATCTGATGGAAGTGGTGGTAGATCTTTATCCAAGACATAATGGATCTTTTTAGCTCTGAGAACAATTCTCACTTGCCTGATCTAGTCAGAATAGTTGTTGCCAACCAGCTTGTTATCCAAGATTGATCGTATATTAATGTTTAATGTGCTCATGATGATGACCTAGATGTGAAAAAGAAAAGATATGAGAGTATGTTCATATATATGTATGCATTAATAAGGTCTATAATTAATCCATTTACTCCCACTATTTTATTGCGAATTAATAGCCCTCACTATATAATTCGAGAAAACCTGATGGTTTTCTTAGTGGGCCAATATCCAATCCTTGATATGTAATTTGACCTTAACTGTGGTCAACAAGCTAAACTCCATACCCTTGAAAGGTAGGTATCTCTATACCAATTATGTCTCTACACAACTATTGGATCATTATGTTATCAACTCTTGATGCATGCATATCATATATGCATTCCCTAATCTTGCCTCTAGAACCATTAGCCTTGACTGTGGTCAACAAGCTAATGGGCTAGCTAAGATGACCTATTTAATTAGATTTGAACATATTCGATATAATGTGAGCTTGACTTTGGTCAATAACCCACACTATAAAGAACTCTGGTTCTCCTCAAATTAATGAAAGGCTTATATACCTTAGTATTTGATTTGAGGGTTTTAGTTAATTAAGTCTCATCATACATGGTTGGCATACATTGGTATGCATCCCATATCTATCACATAAAAATAAGCATACAAATATGGTATAGTTATGGACTTTACTACATTGATTTCCCTGAGCAAATAGGGAAATCAAAAGGTCACACCTAGGTAGTATGCATGATTCAAACAAGAAAAATAATTACAATATCTTAAAGCTTGTTGGATCTCCATCTGGCCCATCTTGCTCCATGAAAATGATCTTCATCTCTATTTCTAATTCTAATCTAAGTAATCTAATTACATATTATAATTTGAAATTAAATACAAACCAAAAACAAGTGGCCGGGACATGAAAGTCCTCATTGGGCCAAAACATGCATAATGCTCAATCAAATTGGGCTTTGTCTATAACTATCCATTATGCCAATCATACACCCTTATATGCCTTTCTAATGCATAAAGAAATGGATTACTAACTTTGTTTCAACTCTTGAAACAAGCTTTTGAGTTATTTTAACAATGTGATCTAATTAGGAAACTTTTTCCATTTTGGAAACTTTCATTTTAGGAAACCTTTTTGCATGTATGTGTTCTTTCCTTGATAATCAATTCAATTGATTATTAATTAATTATTAATTGATTATTTAATTAATTAATCATATTAAATAATTAAAAGAATCAATTTTGGGCTTAAGATCAAGGGTAGGCCGAAACCCACAAAAATAAACCCTAAATGTGTTAACACACAAACTAGTTTTGTGTCTATTGGACCATTTGGGCCTTTTGGAATGAGGCAAGCCCACTCCAGCCCTTAAAACCCATTAATAAACTTAATTAATTTTTATAATATTTAATTTAAATCAGCTCCTTGGGCCCACCAAGTCATTCACTAATTTAAACCAAAACCGTAAACATAATTAAGCCCATTAAGCGGTTTTAATGAATTAAAATTAATCAAATTAATTTAAGGCCCATTTTAATCAACCCAATTAATTAAAAACACTTTAATATATCATATATATCATATTTAGAAGATTAAAAGTCGTTCTAAACAAGAACACATCAAGAACACACGAAGAACACCAATTTATCGAACTTTTCGATTAAACTAGTTTTCATGAAAAACTTGTTCGATTTTAATTTCATTCGATCCTACGGCTTAATATCACATATTAAAAATATAAAAATATCATCTAAATGATTTTTTAATGGATCCATAAGAAATTAAATTAGAACATCCCCTAATTCTGTAAGGGTTTCACGTAAAACCCTAGGTCTAATTCTTCAAAAAAATCATTTTTGTTTCGGTTAAATTTATTTGATCACACATATATAAAGAAATCAATATTTCTCATTCATGAACAATTAAATCTAATATTTGAAAGTTCATGAAATAAATAACTCAAAATAAAATAAAACATATTCCGCAGAAAAATATAGAATTGTATATTCATGGCAAAACCAGGCTCTGATACAATGTTGGAATTTATCGGTTACATGCATGGCATACATGAGCGGAATTTTAAAATTTTTAACCAATATTAATGATCTTTCCATGAATATACAATATAACTATATGAGAATAAGAAAAATCACCTTTGATTTTTGTTGAATAGTTGATTTTAATTCGCATCGGGTTATCGCAAACCACAGTGTCCAAAATCGAACACCTCCAATGAGTAATCCACACTAGAGATTGATAAATTGAACCAACAAATTGGTGTAGAACAAAGAGTGGCCGAAATTCCCAAGAGCTAGCAAGGGAAGTGGCGTAAAAGGGAGAGAGAGTATAGAAGAATAAGACTTTCTTATGTGTTTAATCACTTTACCCTAATTCCTCATTAGTTGGACTTTTATAGTCAGGTTAAAATTCCAACTTCTAATGAGATTAGGCTCTTTAAAATTTCTGAAGAATTATTAATTGGGCCTCTGGAATTAATTATAATCATTTGGGCTTAATTAAATCCTAATTAAACCTTTTTATAAAAGACTATGCAAAAAACCCACAAACTAGGCCCTTTGTGCAACTAATCGGATTTAACTACCCAAATGGATTCCAAATCCAATCAAATTAAATATGTAGGTTCCATAAAACTTATGTAATATATATAAATTAATTTTGTCCAAGAAATATGCCATTAAGGCCTTCTGTATGAAGTTGGCGTGTGGCCCTCTACATAAGGGCTTTCACACCATCTCCACTCCTCTGGCCCCTTTATAACTCCTCCAATGGACTTATTAATTATTATATCAGTCCAATAAGACTTATAGTAGTCCTATAACACTTATAAGACAATAATAATTAATCATGAAATACATTATTTCAATTAGGTCAAATTTACAAAACATTTCTCAAAAGTGTCGCGGACAATTTTACTTGATCATAATTAATTAAACTCTTTAATTAATTATTATCTTATTCACTTCTCTACCCTCATAATAATATCAAATATTATTATCCTTGTCATTTTACCATTTTATCCTTTTCTCTATATGTGTGTGACCTATTGGGTTCCTGTCCATGTTGGGAGTATAATATGTAATTGTGAGTTCTATCCAAAACTCACATGATTTAAACTCCTTCAAATCATTTTATCAATCCCCATTGATATTTTTGATACATCATTAGACAAGTCATGATTGGCCTCTATCTAGGCATTATGACTACCCAAATGTCAGGAAAGTCATATGGTTTAACAATACCCTTCAATAGAAACAGTTACTGTGCCATTACTCCTTTCACCACTCTTATCTCAATTAGATTCTGAGTATGGATTTCTGTCAACTCATATAAATCTAATTATGTATGTTCTATTAATTTGACCATTGTTTCCAAAATGCCCTCCATGAATCTCTATCCATCTTGGCATTTTACTCTGGCTAGAGATTCTCTGAACAAGGCAATTATAGAATCATGCGAGATAACTTCCCTTATTAAATCTGGGATGGTGAATCCTTTGTCAATCACTCAACTATCTTCAAGTATGCCATAATATACCCAATCTCCTAACTATGTTCACTCCTAGTTGGAAGTAATCAGTTATGGAGTCAAAGTATACCACTTGCTACTTAAGATAACTTTGGTGATCTCAAGTCTTAGGATACTTGCACAATTGCTATGAAGAGGTTCCTCACTGACATAGATTTAATATCCATGTGAGGATTCTCTATGCAGGTCTCCAATGAACTTGTTCTTCTAACAAGCATCCACATGTTAGCTTTGATTATCTTCCATAATCACAGTTATGAGAACCACTGCTTGAACCATTCAAGAAGCATAACATGTGCTAGTCTGTCCGAATTAACAATATCCTTATCTTGTTAATTCTATGACTAGGGATATTCAGATATTAACACATTTGCATGCAATAGACATCTCATATCATGAACACTTTCATGATTTTCTTTGCACTGTGTTTATAATATCTAGGACTTCATTTATTAATTTAAGATTTATAAACTCATGTATTTAAACATAGCATTAATAAATGAATGATGTCTTTTATTAAGAATATAAATTCATACATATGAAAAACATCCCTATTACATGGGCTCTAGGGCATACTCTTCAACAAATACTGTAGGGATCGAACCGCCATTCTCACTCCCACATTCAAACTTTGTTGGTGAACTACTATTAAATGGCTTTGTGGGGAGTGTTCTTTCGGATTATTTTTGGTACATGTGGCAGCTAACACTTATTTATGACTCATTCCACAATGTACCTATTATGGACTCAGTTATTTTTCTTGTGCCTATTATGGACTGAGATGGAGCAATTAAAACTAAAATTATGCATTTTGAATAAGTTATTTGACTATGAAACTAGGTTAGATCTTTGGTCTTTTTTTTACACTCTTGCTAAGTGATGCATATCGTTGTTATTGTCATAAATCCTCATGTAATGAAAGTCTTGCTGGAGTCACCAAAAAACAAAGATCGAGTAAGGGAACATGAAGATGATTATTTCTAAAAAGCCAGGTTTATATAAGGTTTAGAGTTCCTATAAGATAGTTTGTTGTCTGCATTTTATTGATTGTCTTTTTTTTTTGTTCAGTGGCAGGGAATTAAGACATTATATAGGCTTTTGCATAAATTTTGTGTGAAAAATCAACAATAATTTATTGATGGAATAGCGACGATAATTTCGTCGCAATTTTTTTATAATACTGGCTAAATTTAGCAACGAAAATTAATTTCGGTTACTAAATATAGCAACAAAAATTTATTTCGGTTGGTAATTATAGCAACAAAAATTCTAATTTCGTTGGTAAAAATAGCAATAGAAATTAAAATCCGTTGCTAAATTTAGCAACGAAAAATAATTTTTGTTGCTAAAAAATACCAACCATCAAATTTGCAACCGAATGTTTCGTTGCTATTTTCCGTTGCTAATTTTTATTAGCAATGGAAATTCAACAAATTCAGTTGTTATTTTCTAATTTTCTTGTAGTGTAAATTCATATCTAAGAACAACAAAACTACACCAATTCCTTCCAATTAATCGAAGCAACAAAGTTGAAGAATTGAGCAATATGAAATGCAATTACTTGATGAGAGTGAGGATGGAAATTAAAGAATGATTACAGCTTGATATGAGTGTCTCGGGCGAGGGAAGTGTGTTGTTATAGTGAGCATAGAAAAACTTAGTCGATTTTCACCATAGGTAAGCCAAAACTTTAAAATAAAACTCTACCCTAAAAAATAAGTGAACCTAATGTAATTTGAATGCAAGTGTACTAATATAATGCTTAAGTAATTGTTTAAAAAAATGATGTATCAAGATTGTGAGTAATAACTTTTAGCAATGACAAACTCATTAGCAATTTCTTCCCTAAACCTTAATCCACATTCCTAAAAAATCAAATCTTCAAATTAGCAATTCTCTTCCCAAACCCTTAATCCACATTCCTAAGAAAAATTAATATAGGATAGATTAAGCATGCCTCATTGAGCTAAAAATGGACAAATATATGAAAAATGAGGGAAAATAGTCTTAATATAGCTTAACAAGAAAAATATTACCTAGATCACTTTCTATATTGTCTAGGTTATTTTTATGCTTTGAAGGGTGATGAGGAAGGTTGTAGTGTTCTAAAATTCCTTACCAAACTATTTCAATGAACAAGTTTTTCTACTTATCTCAAAACTGGTCTTTAATTCCAAAATATTGGAAACCAACAAATATAACTCAAGTTAAATGCTAAACTAGCTAAAATTCAATTATCAAACATGCTTTCTTTAATGCTAAACAAAGATTTTAACCATTGTACATTCTAAGTTCAAGTTCTACTACTATAATTTTTGAGAGTAAAACTAGGGAGAACTAAACTAAATGCACAACACATGATAGATGAACTAACTATACTCATCTAACATGCAAAAATCACAAACCAAACTAAAGCAAAAACAAAACAACTAGAAAAAAATTACTAAAACAATTCATGAGTAAGATTAGAGAATTCCCTTGAATTGATCTTTAAAATTTTGATTAGCTGAGCTCTATCCCACTCTTTAAAATTTTGCTATCCTCAGAAAAGTTTAGTTTGGATAACTATAATGGTGGAGGTAGTAACTACTCCCAAAACTGCTTGGGTCAACATAAGTTAGATCGCATAGTATGGAAGGATTAAAAGAAATGGTATTCCTTGTATAAGGGCAACTACAGAAGTCAAAATATCAGAATTAATTGTCTAAAAGTTAAAGTTCAAAAGTTCATCCCAAGAGAAATAAGACAAATTGAGCTCAAGGTCATCAATTTCCAATACATTATATCAAGTGATCAAAAAGTAGATAGCAAGTGTAGGATGACTTTTGAGATTTGAGAAATATTGTTAAGAGAAAGAAAAATGAAACAAAAGAGTTAAACTTAGTCATTAAGACTAATTATTGAACCCATTGTATGTACAAAATAACGAATCCAATTTGAAGCTAATCTCAACCAATATTAACTAGCAAGTGAAATCAATTGTCATTCTCACACAACAGGGAAGCTAAGTGCAAATGTAATTAAGGTCATACGTTACTTGAACTCAAATAAAGCTTTAAGTAAATTTATATCTAAGAACAACAAAACCACACCAATTCCTTCCAATTAATCGAAGCAATAAAGTTGAAGAATTGAGCAATACAAAATGCACTTACTTGATGAGAGTGAGGATGGACATTAAATAAAGATGATAGCTTGATATGAGTGTCTCTGGTGAGGGAAATGTGTTACTTGAGTGAGAACACAGAAACTTAGTCGATTTCTTCTATAGGCAAGCCAAAATTTTTAAATAAAACTCTACCCTAAAAAATAAGCGAACCTAATGTAATTTGAATGGAAGTGTACTAATATAATGCTTAAGTAATTGCCTAAAAAAATAGTGTATCAAGATCATGAATAATAACTTTGAGCAATGAGAAACTCATTAGCAATTTTCTTCCCAAAACCTTAATCCGCATTCATAAGAAATCAAATCTTCAAATCATATTTGTAATTGTTTAATCACGTTTAATGTTCATATAACATATATAGAATACCATCTGATTCCAGTGAATGGGTGAGGTTGAGCAAATTAGCTGATATTTGAGTGAGGATCAGTTTAGGAACAAAAGTGTGGCTTGTTAGAGAGTATGCCCTAGAGCCCATGTAATAGGGATGTATATCATATGTATGAATTCCTATAAGAGTCATCATTCATTTATTAATGCTATGTTTAAATACATGAGTTTGTAAATCTTAAATTAATAAATGAAGTCCTATATATTATAAACACAGTTCATAGGCAATCATGAAAGTGTTCATGATATTAGATGTCTATTGCATGCAAATGTGTTAATATCTAAATATCCCTAGTCATAGAATTAACAAGGTAGGACATTGTTAATTTGGACAGACTAGCTCATGTTATGCTTCTTGAATGGTTCAAGCAGTGGTTCTCATAACTGTGATTATGGAAGATAATCAAATCTAACATGTGGATGCTTGTTAAAAGAATGAGTTCATTGGAGACCTACAAAGAGAATCCTCACATGGATATTAAATCTATGTCAGTGAGGAATCTCTTCATAGCGGTTGTGCAAGTATCCTTAGACTTGAGATCACCAAAGTTATCTTAAGTAGCAAGTGGTATATTTTGACTCCATAACTGATTACTTCAAACTAGGAGTGAACATAGTTAGGAGATTGGATATATCATGAACTACTTGAAGATAGTTGAGGGATTAACAAAGGATTCACCATCCCAGATTTAATAAGGGAAGTTATCTCATTTGATTTTATAATTGCCTTGTTCAGAGAATCTCTGGCCAGAGTAATATGCCAAGATGGATAGAGATCCATGAAGGGCATTTTGGGAACAATTGTTAAATTAATAGAATATACATAATTAGATTTATATGAGTTGACAGAAATCGATACTCATAATCTAATTAGGACAAGAGCGATGGAAGGAGTAATTGCATGGTAACTATTTTTATGGAAGGGTATAGTCAAACCACTTGACTTTCCTGACATTTGGGTAGTCATGATGACTAGATAGAGGCCAATAATGATTTGTATAATAGTTTATGAAGAATATCAATAGGGATTGATAAAATGATTTAAAGAAGTTTAAATCATGTGAGTTTTAAATAGAACTCACAATTACATATTATATTGCCAATATGGATAGGAACCCAATAGGTCACACAAATATAGAGAAAAAGGATAAAATGGTAAAATGACAAGGACAATAATATTTGATATTATTATGGGGATAGAGAAGTGAATAAGATAGTAATTAATTAAATAGTTTAATTAATTATGATCAAGTAAAATTATTTGCAGAACTTTTTTGAAATGTTCTATAAAATTGGACCTTATTGAAATAATGTATTTCATAATTGATTATTATTGAAATATAAGTGTTATGGGGCTGATATAATAATTAATAGGTCAATTGGAGGAATTATAAAGGCCTAAAGTAGTGAAGTTGGCATAGAAGCCCTTCAAAAGAAGGGCCACACGCCAACTCCAAAATATAAGGCCTTAGAGACCTACTTCTTGGACCAAAATAAATTAAATATGTTACATAAATGTTGAGGAGCCTACATATTTAATTTGGTTGGATTTTGAATTCATTTGGGTAATTAAATCCAAGTATATGTACAAAGGGCCTAGTTTGTGGGTTTTGTGCATAGTCTTTTGTGAAAGGGCTTAAATTGGATTTAATTGAGCCCAAATAATTATAAATAATTCCAGAAGCCCAATTAATAATTATATAGAAATTTTAAAGAGCCCAATCCCATTATGAAGTTGGATTTTTTTAAACCTAACTATAAAAATCCAAGAGATGTGGAATTAGGGTTAAGTGTGAACAATTAAGAAAACACTCTCTCTCTTTTCTCTCAACCCTAGCTGCAACCTTCCCTAGCTAGTATCTAGGGATCTCATCCAACCCTTTTTCCTCCCAATTGTTGGTTCTTTCAATCCTTCTCTAGTGTGGATTACTCATTGGAGGTGTTCGATTTTGGACACTGTGGTTTGCGACAACTCGGTGAGAAGTAAAATCAACTGTTCAACAAAAATCAAAGGTGATTTTTCTTATTCTCATTAATATTTATATTGTAAATTCATGTCAAGATCATATTTATTGATTAAAAATTTTAAATTTCGCTTATGTATGAGATGCATGTAACCGATAATTTTCAACATGGTATCAGAGCCTCGATTTTGCCATGAATATACAATTCTATATTTTTCTGCGAAATAAGTTTTATTTTTGAATTATTTATTTCATGAACTATAAAATATCAGATTTGATTGTTCATGAATGAGAAATATTGATTTCTAGATATATGTGTGATCAAACAAATAAAACAAAAACAAAAGCGATTCTTTTGAGAAAGGGATCATGGTTTTGGCGTGAATGGCTTATAATTTTAGGGATTGTTCTAAATTAATTTTTTTATAGATCCACTCTAAGATCATTTTGATGATAATTTATGTGTTTAATATGTGATATTAAGCCATAGGATTAAATGAAATTAAAATCGAACAAGTTTTGCATGAAAACTAGTTTAGTCAAAAAGTTCGATAAATTGGTGTTCTTGGTGTGTTCCTGATGTGTTCTTGTTTAGAACAATTTTTAATCTTCTAAATCTAATATATCTAATATATTAAAGTATTTTTAATTAATTGGATTAATTAAAATGGTCCTTAAATTAATTGGATTAATTTTAATTCATTAAAACCACTTAATGGTCATAATTATGTTTACGAACTTGGTTTAAATTAGTGAATGACTTGGTGGGCCCAAGGAGCTGATTTAAATTAAATATTATAAACTATAAATAGTTTTATTAATGGTTTTTAGGTGCTGGAGTGGGCTTGGCTCATTCCAAAAGGCCCAAATGGTCCAATAGAAACAAAACTAGTTTGTGTGTGAACACACTTTAGGGTTTTGTTGTGTGGGTTTCATCCTACCCTTGTTTTAAGCCCAAAATTAATTTTTTAATTATTTAATATAATTAATTAATTAAATAATCAATTGATAATTAATTAATAATCAATTGAATTGATAATTAAGGTAAGAACACATACATGCAAAAAGGTTTCCCAAAATGAAAGTTTCCAAAATGGAAAAAGTTTCCTAACTTGATCACATTATTAAAATAACTCAACAGTTTGTTTCAAGAGTTAAAAAAAAGTTAGCAATCCATTATATGTTTTACTTTATGCATTAGAAATGTATATAAGGGTGTATGATTGGCATGATGGATAGTTATGGACAAGGCCTAATGTGATTGAGCATTATGCATGTTTTGGCCCAATGAGGACTTCCATGTCCCGGCCACTTGTTTTTGATTTGTATTTCTTTTTCAAATGTAATATGTAATTAGATTACTTAGATTATAATTAGAAATAGAGATGGAGACCACTATCAAGGTGCAAGATGGGTCAGATGGAGATCCAACAAGCTTGAAGATAATGTAATTATTTTTTACTTGTTTAAATCATGCATACTACCTAGGTGTGACCTTTTGATTTCTCTTTTGGCTCAGGGAAATCAATGTAGTAAATGTTAGTGTAAGCCCTAGCCCCAATGCATTGTAACGAAACACTTGAAATTAATAAAATGAGGCATTTGTTTTATCTATTGTATTCCTGTGCATATCAATTGATAAAACTATCCAAGAATGTCGTTTCGGTTTAAGTTATCATGTGTGAGGCACATGGTTGTAAGACCTTGAAACAAATGAGACTTCATTCTAAATATCCCTAGTCAGTCATTGTTATGGGAATAACAATGAATTAAGACTAGTATGCTCTCTCTGATATTATGAGTTCTGTCTTACGGATCATTAGGACAAGAGTGTCAATCAGAGATCATAGATACATGTTAAAGAACATGGTATCTGGATACGATCCGCTCATGAGAACACTACATGGTACAAGTCATAAGTGTTTCTCATATGCAAGTTTTGTATCGGAGTTCTTAGACCTGAAATCTCTATGAAACTCTTTATGAATTACTGTGTACTTTGACATACACCTAACGTGCTCGTAACAGAGTGACAAGTACGGGTATGATTGGGTATGCATTAATTCATGTTAGAGAGCATGAGAGAAGTGAAGGGATTATCCCTCTCAATAAGAGAGAAAATATCATCGGCCACTTGATCAGTGAACTGAGAAGTGTATGGCCATACCGAGATGAAATAATGAGTAATCATTATTTATCTGAGAGTTCAGTGTCACTGGAATATCAAGAAAGGAATTAATATATATAAGGATGACTGGTTCCATGCCTTATATTAATTCTGATATTTATGGGTAAGGGACTATGCAAAATTGCATTAGGTCACTAAATGCCATATGCATTTTCATTTAATTTGGAATGCTATAATATCTTGCTAGAGAATATATATAGCCTTTGAATTAATTTATTAATTCATTGCCAACATTAAATGGACCTATAGGATCGCACACAAAGCATTGGGCTTAAAATATTTAAATTGTGTATTGGAAATTAATTTGGACTTTTATTTAAAGTCAAATTAATGCATAAAATGAGTCAAATTAATGCATAAAATGGGTAAACAGATTTTTGCCTAAAACAGCTAGCTGTTTTAGGCAAATCTGTAAAAACAGTTTTTTTTGCTGTTTTAGGCAAAACTGTCAAGGTACGATTTTGCCTAAAACAGCTAGCTGTTTTAGGCAAAACTGTTAAGCCACGATTTTGCCTAAAACAGCTAGCTGTTTTAGGCAAATATGTGAAACGAGTTTTTTGCCTAAAACAGCTAGCTGTTTTAGGCAAATATGTTGGTCACGAGAGAAATTTGTTGGCATGTGCTAGGTTTAATTTCAATTGATTAATTATCTATGTATAATTAAGTTAATTGAGTATTAAATCCTAATTTGTATTTAATCAAAATATAATACTTGAGAGGAAATTAAAGTAGCCAAAATTCAAACTAAAATACTAGTTGAATTCGGCAACTTATTTTACCTTAAATAAGTAAGTTTGTTTTGATTAAATGACTAATGCCATTTGAATTTAAATTCTAATGGAATTTAAATTAGGATATATCTCTTAATTAGGAAGTGATGGAGGCTGAAATTAACACTTAATTTACGGCACTCACACTTGACCTAAATTAGTGATATATATTAATGAATTAAATGAATAACTTGGTTGTGGTTTTTGCTATTTTTCTCTCTTGGCCGAAATACTCAAGGGGAAAGAAATCTTTCTTGTTCTCTTGTGTTCTCGGGCTGAAACAGTAACCTAAAGGAAGAACAAGATCAGATCTTGTGGCTTCAAATCATTCCCATTGTCGAATACACAATCATAGAGCTAGCACTCTTGATTTTAAGCCATCTTTGCAAGTGTGTGTGTGAGAATAGAGGGAGTGGCGTAAAGGCTGTTCCTTGGCATTGGTGGTGAAGATCTAAGGTGGACATATCCTTCTTGGTTGCTGGTCATCATCAAAATCAAGTTTTAAAGGCATCTAAAGTTGTAAGTTTAAAACTCTAAAATTGCATGTTTCGATTCTTGTCATGGAATTATATGGCATGTATGATAAAAAATTTTTGTTTTTCCGCTGTGCCATCATCACATTCATACCATGTCATATTCCATCAGTAAAGTCCATAACTATACCATATTTGTATGCTTATATTTATGTGATAGATATAGGATGCATACCAATGTATGCCAACCATGTATGATGAGACTTAATTAACTAAAATCCTCAAACAAATACTAATGTTTATAAGCCTTCCATTAATTTGAGGAGAACCAAAGTTCTTTATAGTGTGGGTTGTTGACCATAGTCAAGCTCACATTATATCGAATATGTTCAAATCTAATTAAATGGGTCATCTTAGCTAGCCCATTATCTTGTTGACCATATTCAAGGCTAATGGTTCTAGAGGCAAGATTAGGGAATGCATATATGATATGCATGTATCAAGAGTTGATAACCTAATAATCCAATAGTTATGTAGAGACACAATTGGTATAGAGATACCTACCTTTCAAGGGTATGGAGTTTGGCTTGTTGACCACAGTCAAGGTCAAATTACATATCAAGAATTGGATATTGGCCCACTAGGAAAACCATCGGGTTTTCTCGAATTAAAAAGTGAGGACTATTAATTCGCAATAAAATAGTCGGAGTATATGGATTAATTAAAGACCTTATTCATGCATATATATATATATATTAACATACTCTCATATGTTTTCTTTTTAACATCTAGGTCATCATCATGAGCACATCAAACATTAATATACGATCAATCTTGGATAACAATCTGGTTGGCAGCAACTATTCTGACTGGATCAGGCAAGTGAGAATTGTTCTCAGAGCTAAAAAGATCCATTATGTCTTGGATAAATATCAACCACCACTTCCATCAAATGATGCCATTGATGAGATCAAAGGCACTTATCAAAAATACAAGGAGGATAGTGAAGCGGCAGCATGTCTGATGTTGGGTGCTATGTCCTCGGAGCTTCAAAAGCAACATGAGATGATGGATGCTAGAACTATCATTTTGCATCTTGAGGAACTTTATTCTTCTCAGGCTAGAACTGAGCAATATGAGATTGCTTGAGCTTTATTTAGCTGTAAAATGGTGGGACTTTAGCTGCTAGTCATGCATTGAAGATGTATGGGTATATTGAGCATTTGAGTAGACTTGGCTATGTAATGGATAATGATCTATACATAGATTTCATCTTGTACTCGTTGGCTCAAAGTTATGCACCTTTCGTGCTTAACTTAAATATGAACAAGATCCAAGTAACCATTCCTGAATTAATCAACATGCTTAAGACAGCTGATAGATCCTTTAAGAAGGATCCAAAAAGTGTCATGGTTGTCACTTCTGCTAAAGGCAAGAAGCAGAAGAAGAAGATAACCAAGGCACAGCCAAAGAATGGTGAGATCTCTAAGAAGAAGGTTGCCAAGAAAGAGAATCCCAAAGGAACTTGTTTTCATTATTGAAAGGATGGTCATTGGAAGCGTAACTGCAAGGCCTATCTAGATTCTCTCAAGGAGAAGAAGCAAGCTGATGCTTCTACTTTAGGTATTCATATGATTAAAATTAATACTTATTCTATTGCTTTAAAATAATCTTGGGTATTACATACCGGATGTGGATCTCACTTTCGTAATGATCTACAGGGGCTTAGAAGCATTAGAAGAGTTGGAAAGGTAGAAATATGTTTACAATCAGCTACTGGACAGAACATCTCTACAACGGTTGTGGGGACTTACCATTTTCCTCTTCCAAGTGGATTAGTACTGGAATTAAATAATTCTTATTATGTTCTAGCTTTATCCAAGAGTATTATTTCTTTCAGTTGTTTATTAAACGATTATGACATTTCTTTAAAGGACAAGTGTTGTTACATTTTGAAGAACAATATGTTTTATGCAAAAGCTATCATTGAGAATGATATATTTGTTCTTGATTTAATTAAAGAAGTGCATAATGTGGATACCAAGAGAATGAAACATGATAATCTAAATACCTCACACTTATGGCATTGTCGTTTAGGCCATATAAATGAGAAACGCATGACCAAATTATGCAAGTCATGTGATTTGGAATCATTTGATTATGAATCATTTGATACATGTGAATCTTGTTTATTAGGAAAAATGACAAAAGCTCCCTTTATTATTAAAGGAGAATGAGCTAAAATGGTTTTGGACTTAATACATTCAGATGTATGTGGTCGAATGACTACACATGCAAGAGGAAGTTACTCCTACTTCATTACTTTCATAGATGATTATTCCAGGTTTGGATACATCTATCTAATGAAATATAAATCAGAAGCATTTGGAAAGTTTAAAGAATTCAGAAATGAAGTACAAAAACAACTTGGTAAGAGTATTAAAACACTTAGATCAGATCGAGGTGGAGAATACTTAAGCCAAACATTTCAAGAATATAGTAGAGATAATGGGATTTTATCTCAATGGACTCCACCATATACACCACAACACAATGGTGTATCTAAAAGGAGAAATTGAACACTATTAGATATGGTTCGATCAATGATGAGCCGAGCAGACTTGCCTATATCTTGTTGGGGATATGCACTATAAACTATTGTTTATGTGTTAAATAGAGTTCCTAGTAAATCGGTTTATGTTACTCCATATGAGATGTGGAATAACAAGAAACCCATACTTTCTCGTATGAAAGTATGGGGTTGTCCTGCTTATGTGAAGAGGACAATGTCAGACAAACTAGATGTTAAGTCTGAAAAATGTTTATTTGTGGGATATCCAAAAGAAATGTTTGGATATTATTTCTATCATCCCTTAGAACAAAGGTATTTGTTTCAAGGCATGCTGTCTTCTTGGAAAGAGAATTTCTCCTAAGAGAGGATAGTGGGAGTAAATTTGAACTTGGTGAAGTTCAAGATCCACAAATAGAAGTGGATCAACCGATTGAACCCGAGACTGAATTTCATAATGATGAGATTATATCCAAGAACAACAAAACCACATCAATTCCTTCCAATTAATCGAAGCAAAAAAGTTGAAGAATTAAGCTATAAGAAATGCACTTAAATGATGAGAATGAGGCTGGACATTAAAGAAAGATTATAGCTTGATATAAGTGTCTTGGGTGAGGGAAGTGTGTTGCTTGATTGAGAACACAAAAGCTTAGTCGATTTCCACCATAGGCAAGCCAAAATTTTAAAATTAAACTCTACCCTAAAAAATAAGTGAACCTAATGTAATTTGAATGGAAGTTGTACTAATATAATGCTTAAGTAATTGCCTAAAAAATGATGTATCAAGATTGTGAGTAATCACTTTGAGCAATGAGAAACTCATTAGCAATTTTTTTCCCAAAACCTTAATCCGCATTCCAAAGAAATCAAATCTTCAAATCATATTAGTATTTGTTTAATCACATTTAATGTTCATTTAACATATACAAAATACCATATGATTATAGTGAATGGTTGAGGGTGAGCAAATTAGCTGATATTTGAGTGAGGATTAGTTTAGGAAAAGAAGTATGGCTATTATGGACGAAGGTTTCAGTGGAGTTTAATGGCTAGGTGGAGTGGGGAAGGCCACTTTATGGAGTGAAAATCTCTCTAGTTTTTTGCTGGTAATACAATGATAAAATTGGTAGTTACAAGGTAAATTCTCACTATTTTCTCGACTTCAATAATAGTATCCCAAAAACCTTTTCTAATACACTCTTTAATTATCAAACAAAAATTAATTTATACGAATCCTAGAGCAGAAAATTCTTAGTGGGGACGATAAAGTAGTTTAGGCTATATGGTTAATAAATGATTGTAACAAGAAAAATTAATATAGGATAGATTAAGCATGCCTCATTAAGCTAAAAATGGTCTAATATATCAAAAAGGACGGAAAATAGTCTAAATATAGCTTAACAAGAAAAATATTATCTAGATCACTTTCTATATTGTTTGGGTTGGTTTTATTCTTTGAAGGGTCGTGTGGAAGCTTGTAGTGTTTTAAAATTCCTTACCTAACTATTGCAATGCACAAGTTTTTCTTCTTAACTCAAAACTGATCTTTAATTCTAAAAAAGTGGAAACTAACAAATATAAATCAAGTTAAATGCTGAAATAGCTAAAATTCAATTAACAAGCATGCTTTCTTTAATGCTAAAAAATGATTTTGACCATTGCACATTCTAAGTTCAAGTTCTACTGGCACAATTTCTGAGAGTAAAACTGGGGTGAACTAAACTAAATGTACAACACATGATAGATGAACTAACTATACTCATCTAACAAGCAAAACTCACAAACCAAACTAAAACAAAAACAAAACAACTAGTACAAAATTACTAAAATAATTCATGAGTAAGATTAGAGAATTCCCTTGAATTGATCTTTAAAATTTCGCTCAGCTAAGCTCTATCCCACTGTTTAAAATTTTGCGGTCCTCACCAAAATTTAGTTTGGATGACTGTGATGGAGGTAGTAACTACTTCAAACACTTCTTGGGTCAACATAAGGTAGATTTCAAGTCTGGAAGGATTAAAAGCAATGGCATTCCTTGTTCTTATAAGGGCCACTGCAGAAGTCAAAATATTAGATTTAATTGTCTAAAAGTTAAAGTTCAAAAGTTCATCCCAAGAGAAACAAGACAAAATGATCTTAAGGTCATCAATTTCCAATACATTATATCAAGTGATCAAAACGTAGATAGCAAGTGTAGAATGACATATGGGATTTGAGAAATATGGTAAAGAGAAAGAAAAATGAAGCAAAAGAGTTAAACTTAGTCATTAAGACTAATTATTGAACCCATTGTATGTACAAAATAATGAATCCAATTTGAAGATAAACTCAACTAATATTAAACTAATAAGTGAAATCAGTGGTAATTCTCACACGATAGGGAAGCTAAGTGCTAATTTAATGAAGGCCATACTTTACTTGAACTCAAATAAAGCCTTAAGTAAATTTATATCTAAGAACAACAAAACCACACCAATTCCTTCCAATTAATTGAAGCAACAAAGTTGAAGAATTGAGCAATACGAAATGGACTTACTTGATGAGAGTGAGGATGGACATTAAAGAAAGATTACAACTTGATATGAGTGACTTGGTTGAGGGAAGTGTATTGCTTGAGTGAGAACACAAAAACTTTGTCGATTTCCACCATAGGCAAGCCACAATTTTAAAATAAAACTCTACCCTAAAAAATAAGTGAACCTAATGTAATTTGAGTGGTAGTGTACTAATATAATCTTTAAGTAATTGCCTAAAAAATGATGTATCAAGATCATGAGTAATAACTTTGAGCAATGAGAAACTCATTAGAAATTCTCTTCCCAAAACCTTAATTCGCATTCCTAAGAAATCAAATCTTCAAATCATATTAGTAATTTTTTAATCACATTTAATGTTCCTTTAATATATACAAAATACCATCTGATTCGATTGAATGGGTGACAATGAGAAAATTAGTTGATATTAGAGTGAGGATCAGTTTAGGAAAAGAAGTGTAGCTATTATGGACGAAGGTTTCAGTGGAGTGTAATGGCTAGGTGGAGTGGGGAAGGCCACTTTGTGGAATGAAAATCTCTCTAGGTTTTTGCTGGCACTATAATGATAAAATTGGTAGTTACAAGGTAAATTCTAACTATTTTCTTGACTTCAATAATAAACTTCAATAATAGTATCCCAAAAACCTTTTCTACTACACTCTTCAATTATCCAACAAAAATTAATCTATACTAATCCTAGAGCAGACAATTCTTAGATGGGACGATAAAAGTAGTTTAGGCTATATGGTTAATAAATGATTGCAACAAGAAAAATTAATATCGGATAGATTAAGCATGTCTCATTAAGCTGAAAATGATCAAATATATCAAAAAGGAGGGAAAATAGTCTAAATATAGCTTAACAAGAAAAATATTACTTAGATCACTTTCTATATTGTTTGGGTTGTTTTTATGCTTTAAAGGGTGGTGAGGAAGCTTATAGTGCTCAAAAATTCCTTACCCAACTATTTCAATGCAGAAGTTTTTATTCTTATCTCAAAACTGGTCTTTAATTCTAAAAAAGTGGAAACTAACAAATATAAATAAAGTTAAATGCTATAATAACTAAAATTCAATTAACAAGCATGCTTTCTTTAATGCTAAAAAAAGATTTTAACCATTGCACATTCTAAGTTCAAGTTCTACTAGTACAATTTCTGAGAGTAAAACTGGGGTGAACTAAAATAAATGTACAACACATGATAGATGAACTAGCTATACTCATCTAACATGCAAAAATCACAAAAAAAAATTAAAACAAAAACAAAACAACTAGAACAAAATAACTAAAATAATTAATGAGTAAGATTAAAGAATTCCCTTGAATTGATCTTGAAAATTTGACTAAGCTAAGCTTTATCCCACACTTTAAAATTTTTCTATCCTCACCAAAGTTTAGTTTGCATGACTATGATAGAGGTAGTAACTACTCCCAAAACTAATTGTGTCAACATAAGGTAGATTGCATAGTCTGGAAGGGTTAAAAGCAATGCATTCCTTGTACTCATAAGGGCCACGGCAGAAGTGAAAATATCAAAATTAGTTGTCTAAAAGTTAAAGTTCAAAAGTTCATCCTAAGAGAAATAAGACAAATAGAGCTCAAGGTCATCAATTTCCAATACATTATATCAAGTGATCAAAAAGTAGATAGCAAGTGTAGAATGACTTATGAGATTTGAGAAATATGGTTAAGAGAAAGAAAAATGAAGCAAAAGAGTTAAACTTAGTCATTAAGACTAATTATTGAACCCATTTTATGTGCAAAATAACGAATACAATTTGAAGATAATCTCAACCAATATTAAACTAGCAAGTGAAATCAATGGTCATTCTCACACAACAAGGAAGCTAAGTGCAAATGTAATGAAGGTCATACGTTACTTGAACTCAAATAAAGCTTTAAGTAAATTTAAATCTAAAAACAACAAAACCACACCAATTCCTTTTAATTAATCCAAGCAACAAAGTTAAAGAATTGAGCTATATGAAATGCACTTACTTGATGAGAGCGAGGATGGACATTAAAGAAAGATTATAGCTTGATATGAGTGTCTTGGGTGAGGGAAATGTGTTGCTTAAGTGAGCACGCAAAAACTTAGTCAATTTGCACCATAGGCAAGCCAAAATTTTAAAATAAAACTCTACCCTAAAAAAAAAAGTGAATCTAATGTAATTTTAATGGAAGTGTACTAATATAATGCTTAAGTAATTTCCTAAAAAAATGATTTATCAAGATCGTGAGTAATAACTTTGAGCAATGAGAAACTCATTAGCAATTTTCTTCTAAAAAACTTAATCCAAATTCCTAAGATATCAAATCTTCAAATCATATTAGTAATTGTTTAAACACATTTAATGTTCATTTAACATATACAAAATACCATCTGATTTGAGTGAATGGGTGAGGGTGGGCAAATTAGCTGATATTTAGGTGAGGATCAGTTTAGGAAAAGAAGTGTGGCTGTTATAGACATAGGTTTCAATGGAGTGTAATGGCTAGGTTGAGTGGGGAAGGCCACTTGGTGGAGTGAAAATCTCTGTAGCTTTTTTGCTGGGAATATAATGATAAAATTGGTAGTTACAAGCTAAATTCTCACTATTTTCTTAACTTCAATAATAAACTTCAATAATAGTATCCCAAAAACAATTTCTAGTACACTCTTCAATTATCCAACAAAAATTAATCTATAATAATCCTAGAGTAGACAATTCTTAGATGGAACCATAAAAGTAGTTTAGGCTATATGGTAAATAAATGATTGTAATAAGAAAAATTAATATAGGACATATTAAGCATGCCTCATTAAGCTGAAAATGGTCAAATATTTCAAAATTGAAGGGAAACAGTCTTAATATAGCTTAACAAGAAAAATATTACCTAGATCACTTTCTATATTGTTTGGGTTATTTTTATGCTTTGAAGGGTGATGAGAAAGCTTGTAGTTTTCTAAAATTCCTTACACAGCTATTTCGATTCACAAGTTTTTCTTCTTATCTCAAAATTGGTCTTTAACTCTAAAAAAGTGGAAACCAACATATATAAATCAAGTTAAATTCTAAACTAGCTAAAATTCAATTAACAAACAAGCTTTCTTTAATGCTAATCAAAGATTTTGACCATTGGACATTCTAAGTTCAAGTTCTGCTAGTAAAATTTCTAAGAGTAAAACTAGGGTGAACTAAACTAAATGTACAACAAATGATAGATGAACTAAATATACTCATCTAACATGTAAAAATCAGAAACCAAACTAAAACAAAAACAAAGCAACTAGAACAAAATAACAAAAACAATTCATGAGTACGATTAGAGAATTCCCTTGAATTGATCTAAATTTTGCTCAGCTGAGCTCAATCCCACTCTTTAAAATTTTGCTATCCTCAGCAAAGTTTAGTTTGGATGACTGTGGTGGTGGAGGTAGTAACTACTCCCAAAACTGCTTGGGTCAACAAAAGGTAGATCGCATAGTCTGGAAGGATTAAGAGAAATGGCATTCCATGTTCTCATAATGGCCACTGCAGAAGTCAAAATATTAGAATCAATTGTCTAAAAGTTAAAGTTCAAAAGTTCATCCCAAGAGAAACAAGACAAATAGAGCTCAAGGTCATCACTTTCCAATACATTATATCAAGTGATAAAAAAATAGATAGCAAGTGTAGAATGAGATATGAGATTTGTGAAATATGGTTAAGAGAAGAAAAATGAGGCAAATGAGTTAAATTTAGTCATTAAGACTAATTATTAAACCCATTGAATGTACAAAATAACGAACCCAATTTAAAGGTAATCTCAACCAATATTAAATTAGCAAGTGAAATCAATGGTCATTCTCACACAATATGGAATCTAAGTCCAAATGTAACGAAGGTCAAACATTACTTGAACTCAAATAAAGCTTTAAGAAAATTTATATCTAAGAATAACAAAACCACACCAATTCCATCCAATTAATTAAAGCAACAAAGTTGAAGAATTAAGCAATACGAAATGCAGTTACTTGATGAGAGTGAGGGAAGTGTGTTGCTTGAGTGAGCATATGAAAACTTAGTCGATTTGCAACATAGGCATTCCAAAATTTTAAAATAAAACTCTACCTTAAAAAACAAGTAAACCTAATGTGATTTGAATGCAAGTGTCTTAATATAATGCTTAAGTGATTGCCTAAAAAATTGATATATGAAGATCATGAGTAATAACTTTGAGCATGGAGAAACTCATTATCAATTTTCTTCCCAAAACCTTACTCCGCATTCCTAAAAAATCAAATCTTCAAATCATATTAGTAATTATTTAATCACTTTTAATGTTCATTTAACATATAAAGAATACCATCTGATTTGAGTGAATCAGTGAGGGTGAGCAAATTAGCTGAAATTTCAGTGAGGGTCAGTTTAAGAAATGTAGTGTGGTTGTTATGGACGAAGGCTTCAGTGGAGTGGAATGGCTAGGTAGAGTGAGAAAGGCCACTTGGTGGAGTTAAAAATTACTCTCACTATTTTCTTGACTTAAATAATAAACTTCAATAATAGTATCCCAAAAACCTTTTATACTACACTCTTCAAGTATCCAACAAAAATTAATCCTTGCCAATCCTAGTGTGCCAAATTTTTAGAAGGGAAGATAAAGGTTGTTTAGGCTATATTGTTAATAAATTATTGTAACAAGAAAAATAAATATGGCAAGCATTAAGCAAGCCTCATTAAGCTTTAAAATATCAAATATATCAAAAATGAGGGAAAACACCCTTAATATAGCTTGACAGGAAAAATATTGCCCTGATCACTTTCTAAGTTGTTTAAGTTTTTTTATGCTTTGAAGGGTGATGAGGAAGGTTCTAGTGTTCTAAATTCCTCACTCATCTATTTTAATACACAAGTTTTTCTTCTTATCTCAAAACTGGTCTTTAGTGTTCAAAAAGTGAAAACTAACAAATATAAATCAAGTTATATGCTAAACTAGCTAAAATTCAATTAACAAACATGCTTTCCTTAATGCTAAACAAAGATTTTGACCATTGCACATTCTAAGTTCAAGTTCTATCGGTAAAATTTATGAGAGTAAAGCTGGGGTGAACTAAATTAAATGTACAACACATGATAGATGAACTAACTGTACTCATCTAACATGCAAAAATCACAAACCAAACCAAAACAAAAACAAAACAACTAAAACAAAATAACTAAAACAATTCCTGTCTAAAATTAGAGAAGTCCCTTGACTTGATCTTTAAAATTTCTCTCAGCTGAGCTCTATCCCACTCTTTAAAATTTTGTTGTCCTCAACAAAGTTTAGTTTGGATGACTGTGGTGGTGTAGGTACTAACTACTCCCAAAACTGCCTCGATCAACAAAAGGTAGATCACATAGTCTGGAAGGATTAAAAGCAATGGCATTCCTTGTTCTCATAAGGGCCACTGCAGAAGTCAAAGTATCAAAATTAATTGTCATAAGATAAAGTTCAAGTGTTCATCCCAAGAGAAATAAGACAAATAGAGCTCAAGGTCATCAATTTCCAATACATTATATCAAGTGATCAAAAAGTAGATAGCAAGTGTAGAATGACATATGAATTTTGAGAAATACGGTTAAGAGAAAGAAAAATGAAGGAAAAGAGTTAAACTTAGTCATTGAGACTAATTATTTAACCCATTGTATGTACAAAATAACGAACCCAATTTGAAGGTAATCTCAACCAATATTAAACTAGCAAGTGAAATCAATGGTCATTCTCACACAACAAGGAAGCTAAGTGCAAATGTAATTAAGGTCAAACATTACTTGAACTCAAATAAAGCTTTAAGTAAATTTATATCTAAGAAAAACAAAAGCACATCAATTCCTTCCAATTAAACGAAGCCAATTTGAAGGTAATCTTTGCCAATATTAAACCAACAAGTGAAATCAATAGTAATGCATGAAATACGAAATTGTAAATACGAGTATTTGGCAAATTAGAATCACTTAGTCATGTTAGACCATGAAGTCATGCATATGAACTCAGTTGATATTAATTTGTTATCACTAATCTAATTGAGGAATACATGATCTTTTATAATCAAATGCTTTTTACAAGATTATATATATATATATATATATATGTTACCTTCCTAAGCAACAATGTATAGCCTATAAAAAAACATAAATGTAGAGTGAAAGAGCATTATGTTGTTGTATGTAAGAAAATCCTTGTGATTGCTTCAATATGTTTCTTACGCTTAGGAATGCATGAAATAAGAAATTGTATTTATACAATGTGTTTTTTGGCTATAGTATTTATAAGTAAAGGTATATCACCACAAATACATGTTAATTATTGACCATTGTGTAAATGAGATGAGAGGTAGATATGACAATAATAAAATAATTAAAAACATATAAATTTTGAATATGATTTATGTAGAGCCAGAAATGTAAGGGATATCTATAAGTATGTATGTTTAGTGATACCTTTCAATTGTTACATTGTATTATATGATTTTTTTATAGTTGCTAATTTATTGATTTCTGTTCGCAAATGATATGCAACATCTTATATGTATGCAGATGATTTATGAACTTCTAAGTGGTGAACTTTATATAATGTTCTTATTAATTGGTATTAATTCAATAGATTGTGTTTCGCCCTTAAAAAGGCATAAACATTTAATAGTATCTAATAGTGCATAAGATCTAATTTATTAACTTAAAGTTTTAGGATTTATAATATCCTTTATATGAAATATAGAATCATTGCCATGCTTTTAAGATTGATATTGTATATAGGAAAAAATTAAGGATTGTAATGGATTTATATATATAAAGAAATCCTAAAAGTAAGCTTGATGTAAAAAATTTAAGTGTTAAATGAATATGTATAAGAGTAAGATTGATAAGAAAATGAAATGTGAATAGCCAATTGGTAATGTGTATAAGTTTAACATGTATAATCAAGTACCTAGAAAATAATTTCCAAATATGTTTATAATTTATTGATTAATGCGCTTAATGATATGCTTGTATGTATTTGCATTTTGACGACTTTTAAAAGTGGTCGTCTTCATGATTTACGTTCCCCACTAAGCTTTATAGGTTACGATGGGTGTTTCATCCGTGTAAGTTGTTGAGGTGATATCTGCAGTAGGATGGCCAATTTAAGTCAACGAGAAAGACTAGTGTAGACTTTTATTTTTGGTCTTTTTGTTTATAATAAAGTTTTTTTTTGTGTTATTGGAAATATGGTATGTATAGATGATTATCATTTGTTTTTGTAAAGAGATTCTAATGTATATTATAAAGTTTTCATAGTATAGCACTCTTATGGATTAAGTATGAATATATGTTCTCTCTATAGTTAGTTTATGTTTTAAGTGGCACTATAAAACTTATGTAATGAGAAGAATAAAGTGATATGTATGGGTTAAAGGATAAGGGTGCTACAAATAACTTGAATGATAAATAAGGCTCTATCAAGATCGTGAGTAATAACTTTGAGCAATGAGAAACTCATTAGCAATTTTCTTCGTAAAACCTTGTTCTGCATTCCTAAAAAATCAAATCTACAATTCATATTAGCAATTGTTTAATCACATTAAATGTTCATTTAACAAATACAAAATACCATCTAATTTAAGTGAATGGGTGAGGGCAAGCAAATTAGCTGAAATTTGAGTAAAGCTCGATTGAGGAAAAGAAGTGTGCCTGTTATGGATGAAGGTTTAAGTGGAGTGGAGTGGCTCGATGGAGTGAGGAGGTAAAAATAAAGTAAAAATCTCATACTAACTCAATCAACGATATCAAACAAACAACACCGTTGTTCTCCGACAATGATGCTATAAACTTGACCGGTATCTAGAAAGTGTACTAGAACGACTAGTAATATAGGGAAATAAGATTAAAACCCTGAATAACATACCTAAGGGAACATGGATTGCTAACTAGAATATCTATAATTGAGTTTAATGTATGTGAGATTATTTCCCAAGTTTTTAAATCAAAGGCAAGAAATAAACTAAATGGACAATAAAGCAAAACAAAAACTGAAACTAGACTAACATAAATTATGAACAGAGTAATAACTAAAACACTTCTGCTAAAGGAACTATCCACCTTAAATTCCATTGCAATGACTCAAATCAAAAGTAACACAAGTGATTATGGAAAAAGTAGTTATAAAGCTAGATATCACACTCAAAAGTATCATTCTAAGTATTAAAGCTTCTTATTAGGAATAATTCAACACCTAGCATAAAAATCTAGTTTTAAACTCCTAGACATCCATTAAACTCTTTTTCAAGAAAACTTATTTTCAATCTATTCTTAGTTCAACTTTTCTTAGTTTTAATCTATTCTTACAAACACATAATTATCTCAAATTCAAAAAATAATCATCCATCAATACTAATGATTTAACCCAATAACATGCATATCATAAATCATACATAATTTAATCATTAACTATTAATCAAATAAATTAAGAATCAATCCGAATATAATCAAAGATAAGAGGTTGCTCAAGTACACAGAAATAAAAAAATTTGAATTGAATTAAAGATCAACTAAAGAGAAAAAAAATAAGCTAAATTACTGTACAAAATTAACTAAAGAAAACTAGGTTAAAAACTAAGTAAAATTCATAATTGTCATTCCATACTCCCTCCCTCCCAACTCTATTGTTTATGTTTGCTTATATAGCCTACAAAGAATAAATGTTAATGTCGTCAAACATCCTAAATGAGAGAGGAATTCGAGTTTTAATAAAGTAGGAAGTAGAGTTGTAATCCAATTTTTCAACAAACTTCCCACTCCGTAGAGTAAAAATTCACTTTAAAAAGTGAAGTTTCACAGATCCCCTACTTCTCATGCCTCGCTTGATAAAGTGAGAATTCACTCCACCGAGTGGCTAGCTTCTGGACTATGTGATTTCAACTACTTAAAAATCTTTAAGTCAAACAATTCCCCTTTTAGCCATGAAATTTTCTTCTTTCTTCAATTAAGTCCCTAAAAACACTAAAAATTGCAATTTAATCCATAAAAATGGAATTTAAAAAATTAAAAATAAAATTAAACAAATTAACATTAAATTAGTAATTTAAATACACTAATAATATAGTATAATTCATACTTATCAGTTATCATGGAATGCTCTTCCTTCCCAAATATGTTTTCTTCCAAGGGAAAAAGTATTCCAAATCAACTACTTTTTAGATGGGTAGAATGGTTCAGTAAATGTAACTTTACTATTGACATATAAGATGAGGTAAAAACCTCATTGAAACTACATATCAAGATTACCAAAACAACCAAAACTTATTACAATAGTTTCTACTGTCCCTTTAGCTTTTCTTATAGATCACCTAAAGCCTAACTCCAATCCTAGACATAATGTTAGTCCCATTCATTATCTTTCAGCTGCCAAAAAATAAACTTTTCCACCTAACTTTATCCTTAACAATCCTACTACCATCAAACTCTTTGCCAAATGACATCTCTTTCACTTTATGCGTATTTTCACTAAAAAAAGAAATGTCCTTGATGATTCTAATTTTTTCCACACAAATCAACATTGGTTTATTCTCTTTAAGTTTTCACAAGAATTTCCTTATTATGAGTACAAAATTTTGTTTTTATGGTGCCTCTAACTTCTACACTCATGCAATCCTTTTCCCACTAATAAAAAGTTATGAGATTCTGAATAATATTGAGAACCAATCCTTTTTATAGTGGTAATTTCTTGAATGGTATGGCCACCTTTTTTTATTGGCAATAAGAATATCTCAAACAAATTTAAAACCTCTAACTCTTGAAGAAGCTAGAAGCTGAAGCAAGGAATTATATAGTTATATACTCCTTCTCCTTACCATATATTTGGAATCCTACTCAATAGGTTCTATAACATCAATATCAAGCTTTTCCATTGGTGTACTTTTGGCATAAAAGACCTTATTGTAAATCTCAATATCCAATATAATCTTCATAATACTTTGTGTGACTTAAACAATATTGATTCACAAGCATTACATCCACCTATCTTTAACACTATTGAATCATCTTCTCAGCCAAATTTTCAAGACTTACTATTTTAGGATTCTTAAGACCCATATTATTTTTGAATCTCATTCAAAATAATTTTAATCAACTAGATGGGCCCACCACTTAGGATTATTTATCTTCTTTTGAAAAAGAATTTGATCAAAATCCTCAAAATGACAAAGGAAAAAGAAAATTCAAACTTGATTTGACTCCAAAACTTAGTGAATTTGACATGGACCTTGAAGACATGAATATGTCTCCTTCCCATGAACCTATCAAAATCAAATAATGGGGCACAAAATATTTACTTCTTATCTTCAAGAATCTTTTCTTTATCGAAGTTGTAACTTTATTTTCAACAAAGTTAGTGGTGTCGGGAATGCATATCCCAGTTTGCAAATTTGGCTTTAGTTAGTGTTTGCTTATGTAATCATTGATGTAGTTATCCATTTTGGAGCTCTATATAAGTTTGTTGCATCGGTCTAGAGAACTTATAATTTACTAAGCATTCTTCTTAGAAATAAAAATCATGTGTTTCTAAATTTCTCTCTTCTCTTGTCATTACTCTTTCCATAAATATCATTTTGGCATCCTCGTAATAATTTTATTGGATTGATGACTCTAGTTTGGGCTTAAGAGGGTAGTCCACCAATGGCATGTGAAGCCTTTATTGGACAGTCATAGTTTGTTTAAGATAGATTTATAGTCCTTTGCCTTATTGGCTAAAAATATGTGCATAAATTAAAATAAAAGTAACTAGGTAAATAATTAGACAAAAGAAATAAGCACAAATAAAAATAACATTAATAGGAGATTAATAAACAATGTTTAAAGTATATTATATAAATTGAAAGCAAAATAATAAACTAACAATAAATAATAATAAATTAAAATTATAAACCAACATAATGTCAAAATATATAATATGAATTAGAGGAACAAAATGAAAAAATTATGTACTGAAATAAAAAAAAAGAAATAAAACAATTACAAAAAGTTAAAAATGAAATAGTGGAAAGAATTAAAGAAAGAATAAAAATGAAATAAAGATGTATTTGGCTCAATCTACAATGAAAATAAAAAAATAAATAAAGTAAAAGACAACATATAGGTGAGAAAAAGTTTTGAGGAGGCAAAAGTGATGTGTGCAAGAAAGGAGCAAGGGCTGAGTGATATGTGCATTGAAAAAGGGTTGTAGGCTGCCAAGTCAAACTTAACTAGACCAACTCAGGGTGAGTTATAAGCCATGGGAGTGAATTAGCTTGTGTGTCATGCCCTTCGACTATAACTCAGCCTAGAAATGGACTTTCAACATTATAATGATGCCAAAAACGATGGAAATGAACCAAAATGCAATTTTAAGCTAATTAATGCATATAAATGCTAAAACAACTTACCAAAAGTCATTAAAATGTGATTAAAACCTATTTTAAATAGAGAAAAGCCAAAAATTGGACATAAAAAATTGAGAATTGAAGAAGATGGAGGTTGAAGATGATGAATAGTGTTTTGCAAATATGCATAAAATCACCAATTTTGCATGATTTAAATAGTTTTTCATGAATTTATGTCCAAAACTAAAATAAGTCACGGGAAATAATTAAATTACAAGTAAAAATAAAGAAATAAAAAAATTTTGAATCAAATGAAGAAGTGTAGAGGATCACTACAAATTAATAGTATTTTCCATGGCAATTAATTCTATAATTATTTACATAAAATTAATCACAAAAAATACATGCTATAACAACACTAATTCGCAATTAAAGAATAAGATTTGATTAATTAAATTAGAGGAATAAAAAAGTAAAGAATGAATCGAATAACTTAAATAATTACTGTACATGGAGATCTAACACTAGAAAATAATATTTTTTGGCTCATGGTTATTACCATTAGACTGTTACTATTAAAATCAAGATAATCCAACACTCAAAACTTGCTCTTTTTGCTCCATTTATCAATTTATCCTTGAAAGGAAAATAAGGAAAGCTCTTTTTTTCCCTATGTCGTGTGTGTGCGGGTTTTTTTCTTTATCCTCTGCCTCCTATTCTCTCATGCCTTTTTTCCTTTTTTTGGCTCCCTCTTACCCTCTCGTCTACCCTTTTATTCCCTTTTTTTTTCTTTTTCTTATCTTCTTTTAAATATCTTATTGTTTTGAAATTTCATTGTGGTTTTTAGTTTGTTTTACGTTTTTTGTTTGTGGGTTTTCATAGTTTGTGCTTCTCAGTTTTGAATTCCTTTTGTTTTTCTTCTTCTAGAAACCATTTGTTTGATTTTTGTCCTTTACTTTTCTAACATTTACTATTTTTCACTTTTTTTTTTGCTTTGTTTCTTTTGTCCTTCAATCTTGTTTCTGTTTACCTTTTTGCTCTTTTGTTGGTTTCTTGCGTAGCTATATATATATATATATTATGTGTTACTTTTGCTCCATTTTGGATCGATTTCAAAAGGGTGATAACATTCATAGCCATGCACTCTCAAGAACCTTTTCTTTTCTTTTTTAATTTTTTTTTAATTTTAAGGGGAATTTTGAAATTTTCTTTTGTAAGACTTGTTAGTTGTGTTTGTTTTGATCAAGTCAATTGGGTATGTCTCTTGTTTTTGTTTTTATTTTTCTCTTTCTTTTTCTTTTATGTTTTAAGTCTTTACAACAACATTTGAACATCAAATTTAGACATTCATGGGAATTATAGTCGCTCACTAGCCTTTTATTCGATATTGAGACTATGTGATGCTTTATTTTGTGCTAGACTTGTTTAATTTGATAAGAGCATGGTTCGCTTGAGCATATTTTTGAGTTGTTAATATCCAGCATGTTATTATAGGCAACATCACATTATCCAATGGCTTGATGAAGTATTTTTCAATGCATAGTTGTCAATATCTTAGGATTTCCTTATGTGATTGCTAAATGCTATGATGATTATTTAATTTGTCAATCTTTGATGCATCAACTTCCATTTTGTTCTTTTGGTTGTATTAGTAGGTGAGATTATAAACTTTTGACTTTTGCTAAATTTAAGCATCATTGAAACAACAATATTGTTTCATCTTGTGTGTCTTTGTTCATTAGCAATATATTTCTCTTGAGAGCATGAATTTAATACAGGTTGGAACTTATTGAATAAAAAAATAATTATTGAGTTATGCATTATTGATGTCTATTAGTATGAGCTTGTTGTGCCTATTTAGCATTCGGTCTATATTGCAAACTCTTACCATTGTCTGGCCATTCCACCGCTATTTAGACCTCTACTGATACCCTTATAATATGCATGAACTAAGATGCATACTTGTGCTAGGTTCACCTGAATTGTCATGTTTGCTTGCAGCTTTATCATTCTTTTCAGACTTTTTACTACATTGTTCTTAAGTACCTCAAGGCCATAGTGCCATGCTATTGACCTCATACTTGCTTACTTAGTACATGCCTATTGCTCTATCTTAAATTTAAATTCTAGTATTGGTTTTCAACTTCCATTCTGAGTTTTGCCTTGGTTGCTCTCACTATGTTGCATTATTTTATCTATTCTTGTTGTGTACATATGGTTTTAGTTGTTCCTCATTTCTCAGAGCACTCACCCATACTTGAAATAGTCTTGTTCATAGCTTATTAGTAGAATTTTGCTAAAGTTAGTAGGTAATGCATCCTATCTCTTTCTCTATTGCTTGTGCTCTCTAAGTTTTCTTGCAATCATTCTGTTCTCAATTGTTCTTTGAGTTTGGAATAACAAATTGGCATCAATTGTTTTACCACCTTAAATTGGGATGGTAGGAATTTGATAGCTCTTTGTTGTGCTTTGGTTGAGATGCTAAGGACCTTTATCTTTAGTTGAGTAGATTGTTGGCATTATTTTTAGATGTTGTACTAAATACCTTGTACTTTGCTATTTCACTTTTAGCCATGCATGATTTGTTTTATCTTTGCTAGTAAATTTTGTCCATATAGTGTGAAACACCCTATTCTAATGCCTTTATCATGTACCATGTTATACCTTTCAATCACATTATAGTAGGTTATTAACGAAAAGTGGTATACATTTATCATATCAAATAGTCTATTTATGTAGGTATCGTATGCATCAATTAGGTGTTTCCCACAACTTCAATCTCTTAATTACGTATGCATAATGGCTTATTCTGTAGCATACTCATCATTTTCATGTTAGTTATAACTATCTTAACTTCGTATCTTATCATGCATAACATTTATCAATTGATCTAGCATATATATGACTAAGCATTTTAGCTACTATATGCATGCATGCTTTAGCATTCTTTTACTAAACCTAATTACATCACTTACTTCATATTACATACATACATACATATATATATATATATATATATAAATATAATAGCCATTTTTATACATATTAAACGTGCAAAAGAACTTGCACCAAAAATAACCAAAGAGAATCCTCCATCAACTTCTACGACTTAGGTGTTGGCCTGTCCTAATGTAGAGATCGTTCCTGAGCAAAAGCTTTTATAACAGTACCTACACGGATTAAATAACCCGTCCTAAGCTATAAAGTTTAGTGGGGAAAAACTAAACATGAAAGACCACTACTCACAGTGGTCGACATAAATATTTAATATAAAAAAAAAGAAAATAATACAGTTTACATAATAGAAATAAGTATAAAAAAAAGCACAATATCTTAGCAACAATATAACTCTTCATCAAAATTCAGCATATTTGAATCTAAACAGTTTATATATGATTTATACATAATATAAATAAATATACATATGAAACCACAGTTAAACATGACAATCCATATATCATATGCACAAATCATACTGTGATTTAACTGTGAAACATTTATGTTTTTAATTTAGCCTGCTTAAGTATTAAAGGTAGATAACGGGATCGGTGGATATCCAAAGACATTAAGGACCCAAATGGGGTCAAGGAACAACCCAAATGGGTTGTGCAAGATCCAGCAGGATCAACTATACTATGGACCTAAAAAGGTCGACTGTGGCAGCTGCAATTCCCTATAAGCGCCTATCTATCCACAATTGAACTCTAATTACAGGCAAAAATCTATTAAATCTTTCCTTTCATATATCATGCTTGCACTTATATTATTCGTTTTGCACATGTATAATTATATGATAGCTATATTGTTACTATGACATAACTGTATATGTAAGTTCATTTAACGATACAATTACTTTTTACATACCATCATTAGATATCTCATATTAGCATAATCATGATATGTCAATCAAGTAATGCATCATACCTATTCAAGTACTCATTCTTAAAACTTTACAATATAGCATATCGTGTATACGTGATCATGTATACAAATACATAATCCCTAGTGAATATGAATATATATATACACACATCCAATTATTCATAGTCATATAACGATACGAGCATAAAAAATTGAACATATAACATCATAATAATATACTTTATTATGTTATCATTCTGGCACCGCACATGAACATAGTCATGCATAGTATTTCTTATTTCATAGTATAAGTGCAGGTTCAAATATAATTCACTCTATCATTAGAGTATGAATATGTAAGATTAATTGCATAAAACAATCGTGTACCCAAGATTAATCATGTATAATTATTTTATATCATTAACATTACTTTTTACTTATGTATATATATATATATATATATATAATACTATTTATGTAAACCTTTATCAAAAATCATATTATATGCCAAATATAGTTCAGTATATTTTCATATAGTTAGATATTTAGCATAGTCACATTTAAACCTTAATAGAAAAATACATTAAAAATTCTATCTACAAAATTCTGCACAAGGCAGAATTCTGGATTCAATTTCATGTCATTTTTGATTTAGACAACATCATTTTTAAGCCAAATTTCTTCTACAAACTTATTACCCTATGTATCCAATTTCCAAAACATCAAGATTCATCTCAATAGCACATCTGTAACTCGAGATATCTAAGAAACATCATAGGCTGTTCAAACTACAAAAACTAGTTTTATTTTTCTTTTATCACCAAATCATAAAATTCATAGAATAAAATGAGAATAGAATTTGGCCATCATTCCTTCATCAAAAACGTGGTTCTAGTTATCTATTTTACCCATAATTTTGAAGCATAACATTTTGACTTCTCTACTAATATTTATGCCCAAAATACCAAAATCTTTACCTTAACAGTACAAACATATTCAACGAATTTCATGCTAATATTTGACATGCTTGGAAACAAAATTAGGCATTACTTCCTCCATATAAAATGTATAATTAGAAGTCTATTTTTCTAATAATCTAACCTCATAGAAATTCAACCAATGTACACGAAAATACACTATAATTTCTACAAACTATTCTAGAATCACAAACAACAGCTCTCATGCATTTCAATTAATATTAGAATTGCTTAAAGGCAAATTTAGTGCTAGGTCCCTTATACAAATTTGTAGACATATATCTTATATGACTTTAGGAAGTAGAATGGCCTCAATTAGAGTTTTCTAACTCAATTTATGATAAAATTACAGCCATTACTCCATAAGGTTTTTCATGTCTTCACTTGTTGTAACACTTTCTAAAATTATTTCTCTTTTCAATTAATCATACCCAACATTGAAATCATCATTTCAACTCTAATTTATCTATATGGATGTATGAAAATCCTAATTCCCATACCTTGGCCGAATTTCCCTTAGCCAATTAATCCTTTGCAAAACCTTTTCCTTTGTCTCTTCTACCTTCTCCTTCTTTATCTACAATTTAATTAGTTCTCTAATCAAACATTTTCAGCATTTCTTTTTTTCCCAACCGAAATCCAAATAGAGGAAGAAGAAAAAAAAGATGATAACCAAAAATTAAAACCATACCTCAATAATTTACATCACTATTTTCTTGAACAACCCACATGCATGGTGTTTCTCTTGAAAAATTTAAAGATTCAAGATGAAGGATTAACAAGAGAGAAATGAGAGGTGAGAGAAGAAAGAAAAATCTGAAATTTTCTCCTCCCTATGCTGTTCCACTCACTAATCCAACCAATTATTGCATTTCTCACTCTTACATGCAAGAGTTAAGCCTTTATAAATAGGTGAAAAGTTCTCTTTTGGTCCTCCTAAAAATTGCATGTGTCATAAATCTCTCTATAATTTTTGCATGTGATACATTGTCCTCTCCATTTATTCCTTCCCTTAAATCAACCTCTCAAACATTCTTTTATTCAAATTTGACCTTTAAAATGCCATATTTATAAATTGACCCCTAATTAAATACTTTATGCTTCAATTACACCCTTGACCATTATTAAACCAAAATAATAATTTAATTTCTTTCATGCGATTAATATGAAATTTTCATTTGAATTTGATCTTAGTCAAATAAAATCCTACTTAAAATATGAAATTCAAATTAGTGTCATGTTACGAGCATCACAAATCTCTCCCCTTTAAAGAATTTCGTCCCCAAAATTTATACCTGATTCAAACAATTAAGGATATTACTCCCTCATGACTGCTTTGGGTTTCCAAGTTACTTCTTGTATATCATGATGTTGCCAGAGTACTTTGACCAGAGAGATCTGCTTGTTCCTCAATTGTTTGATTTCCCTAGCCAGGATTTCCTTTTGTTCCTCATCATACGTGAAATCCGGCTGTACTTGAATATCTTGAACTTGTAACTTATGAGATTTATCAGAGCAATATCTTCAAAGCATGGATACATAAAACACATCATGAAGCTTGGCTAATTCCATAGAAAGAGCCAACCTATAGGCTACTGGTCCAACTCTTTGTAGAATTTCATATGGACCAATGAATCTCGGACTGAGTTTCCCCTTTTTACCAAACCTAAGCACTTTTCTCCTTGGAGATACCTTCAAAAACACCTTGTCACCTACTTAATACTCGATATCCTTTCTTTTCAAGTCAGCATAAGATTTCTGTCGATCACTAGCTTCTTTCAGCCTCTGTTTGATAACTTGAACTTTTTCCTCTGTATCCCTAACAAGGTTAGAACCGATTATTCTACCTTCGGTTAGCTCAGTCCAACAGACTAGAGTTCTGCATTTTCTACCATATAAAGCCTTATATAGGGCCATTTGAATACTCTTCTGATAACTATTATTGTAGGCAAATTCCATTAAGGCCACATATTGGTCCCAACTTCCAAAAAACTCCAAAGTACATCCCCTCATCATATCTTCTAGACCCTAAATGACCCTTTTCGATTGTCCATCCGTTTAAGGATGAAAAACTGTACTGTACTTTAGCTGTGTTCCCAAAGCTTGTTGTAGACTCTACCAAAATCTCGACGTAAACCTTTGATCCTGATCAAAAATTATGGATACCAATATACCGTGTAACCGTACAATATCATTCACATACAATTTTGCAATCTTATCCATTAAAAAATCTGTTCGAACCGGTAAAAAGTGAGCTACTTTTGTTAACTTATCCACTATCACCAGATAGCATCATATTTTCTTTGAGTAAGAGGTAAACCGGTAACAAAGTCCATGGTAATGTCTTCCCACTTCCACTGTGGAACCAAAATGGGATTCAAAAGACCTGAAAGAAACTGATGTTTTGCTTTCATTTGCTGACATGTTAAACATTTAGAAACATATTCAACAATATCCTTTTTCATGCCAGGACACCAATAAAACTATTTCAACTTTTGATACATCTTATTTCCACCTAGTTGCATAGTAAATGTAGTATTATATGCTTCATGCAACAATATTCTTTTTACATCTTTGTCATCAGGAACACATAACCTACTATGGTAGTAGACACCACCATCTTCTTTCACTGAAAAATCTAATTGATCTCCTACACAAATTGCTTTGACAATCTGCTGTAACTTTTCATCATCCTTCTGAACATCTATCATTGTTTGCCTAACCATAGGCCTAGCTTTAAGCTGTGCTAGCAATGCTCCATCCGATGTAATACAGTTTACATCATTTCTTTTTTTTTCCTAACCGAAATCCAAATAAAGGAAGAAGAAGAAGAAGATGATGATGATAACCAAAAATTAAAACCATACCTTAATAATTTACATCACTATTTTCTTGAACAACCCACATGCATGGTGTTTCTCTTGAAAAATTTAAAGATTCAAGATGAAGGATTAACAAGAGAGAAATGAGAGGTGAGAGAAGAAACAAAAATCTGAAATTTTCTCCTCCCTATGCCATCCCACTCACTAATCCAACCAATTGTTGCATTTCTCTCTCTTACATGCAGGAGTTAAGCCTTTATAAATGGGTGAAAAGTTCTCTTTTGGTCCTCCTAAAAATTACATATCCCATAAATCTCTCTATAATTTTTGCATGTGATACATTGACCAGTCCATTTATTCCTTCCCTTAAATCAACCTCTCAAACATTCTTTTATTCACATTTGACCTTTAAAATGCCATATTTATAAATTAACCCCTAATTAAATACTTCATGCTTCAATTACACCCTTGACCATTATTAAACCAAAATAATAATTTAATTTCTTTCATGTGATTAATATAATATAAGAATTTATCACTTGACCCATACCTTATATGAAATTTTCATTTGAATTTGATCTTGCTCAAATAAAATCCTACTTAAAACATGAAATTCCATTTAGGGTCATGTTAAGGGTGTCACATAGTGTATGTGTATGCATCAAATTCTATTTTTATTTTCATTGTCATGTATCAAGGTATATAGGCTGAAATAATTTGACTTGTGAGCTACTAGTTTCCAAAGGATAACTCGGTTATCAAGGTTGAGTGCCACGTACCTTGATGCATTTTTCTTTTGTGCTATAGATCCACATTTGCATTAATAGTTGTGCATTTTTCTTTTGTGCTATAGATCCACATTTGCATCAATAGTTGTGCATTTTAATTACCTTTGTCAAGGTATATTTGCTAAAATAATTTGGCCTGCGGGCTACTGGTTTCCAAAGGATAACTCGATTATCATGGTTGAGTGCCACATACCTTGATTCAAATTACTTCTCCAGTCATAATAGGAATGCATGTCTTGCTGCTATCCACCATTGTCCATTTCTATTTCTCATTGTTCCTTAAAGAATATTGGTTTGAAATATGGAGTTCGGTAGGTTGGCACTCAATTGTACCCATGGTTTTTATTGGCTTGGGTTTCATCAATGTTTATAGGCACTATAATCCGTTAAGTGCGGACAATTATTGTTATTTCTTCTCACTTTCTTATGCTTTGATTGGACTTACAATTCTTATGCAAGAGTTTCTCCCTATATGATCCTAGTATTCAGTATATGTTTGTAGTTCGAAAAATTCAAATGCACATGAGCATTTATTCTTTTATTCATTTACTTTATTTGTTATTGTGGTTCTCCAATAAATAGCAAAGCATGAGAATTGCACTTTCTAGCCATTTTAGTGCTTCTAAGATAGCTTGATCAACCTTTGCCCATGATTCAATTTTCCTTATTCCAAACCTTGTGAGCTTTCAGTATTCTTAATGAAAACTATAAGAATTGAAAGGCATGCTTATCCTTAGATCATTTATTTTGTGGGCTAGTTTGCTTTTGGATACCCCTTTGTAGGAATTATAGTGCTTATATTCCATTTTTGGTTGAGTTGTAATGTTGAATTCCCCAACTTTTGAGCTAGAACTTAGTTTTTAGTTGGAAGTATTGCTGATAGGGATCGCTTCTCTCAGTCTTTTGGTTATATTTCTTGTGCTTTCTTTTGAGATATTATGTAGGTTTTACTTTGTTTTATTTTGATATTGTCAGTGGCACCGAAATGATCTCTCATTCAAAGTTCTTCATCATCATAAGCTCAATCCATTCAACCTCTTTCTAGCCAACCTCTATCCCATAGTGATCGGCTAGAACCTAGCAAACCACTTCCACCAACACAAATCCAATGGTCGAAAAAGAAAAGATCCAGGGAGACTACAGTGCAAAGTTGGGTGCCTGAACATGCCCAAACTACTTATAAATATTTTTTTAACTATGAATATCTGCCTTTAGCATACTTGCATTCCAACCTGCTGGAGAAGTTGGGTATTAAGAAAGAGGTGGATAGGCATATTGCTACAATTAGCTAGGAGAAATTATTTAAATGCTGGGAGCTGGTTTATCCTAAGCTGATTAGGGACTTTTTGACTACTATTAAATGCCCTTTTAGGCATGAAGAATTCCGTAACATTGTATCTTTTTGGGGTGAGGGCAAATACTGTGAGAGGATTTTTGCATAATTTTCTAAAGCTTTGGAATTCCCCAGTTATGCTCTCTATGCCTACTCTAACTATGGTAAGAATATAGCCTAGGAAGAGATCAAATACGCATAAGTTAGAGGGTTATAGATTTTATGAACAAAAAAATCCCATTGCCTAAGGGATCATGCGCTTAGGATTTTGTATAGATTTTTTTCATTATCATCTATGTCTCATGTGTAGTTTATAGGGTAGGTGAACTTACCAGAAGTGCTCTTTTTGGCTTGCATGGATAGTAACTTTCCCATAAATAGTGCTTACCCTTGGTGGAACTAGCTCGAGAAGATACAGCAGTAGCCCACCAAATTGAAGAAGATTTCCCTAGGAGGCTGAGTAACTATGGTTACTAGGGCTTTTGAGCATCCACTGAATAAGAATGATGCCCTACCTGCAGCGGCTTACATCAATCAAAAGCTACTTAAGAACATGAAAGTCATTATTGATGACTCAACTATAGAGCATAGCACCAGACTAACAGATAGAGTATAGTACATGAGAAATGTAACGTCCATATTTCTATACACCTATTAATCAATGCATTAACCATAATATCTTACCATTATTTACATTTATGCCTGAGTCTGTTACTCATATAATCTTTGTCATATTAATAGTTATATCATGCTATAACATTTATCTATGTGGGTGTTAATTATCTATTTAATCTGTCTCTTTTTAATTTAGCTTTATGCATGTTAAATCATGCTTGATATGATTCTATTATCTATTATCATGCATCCACTATTCTTATTCTTGTCATGTCTACATTACAATATACATTTTAGCATATTATACACATCTTTATATGCTTCTATCAATGAGACTCATCATCAAATTACTATTACAAAAGTTCCTTATATTGACTTCTTAGACTTGTGTTGACCTTAGTCTTGATGTAAAGATCTTCCGTGGCAAAACTGTTCTACAAAATTTACACGAATAAAATATCATGTGTTAAGCTATAAAGCTTAGTGGGGACGTAAAGATCTTTCATGTAAATTTCATTTTTAATAAGTATAGTGACTCATTATGCAACCAATTGTCTTAATCATGCTAGATTCAACTATCTTAGTCATTTCTCTATCATGCATAGTATTCAGCATTCCAACACATTTGAATAAAATCATTCTAGCTTCTAGATGCATACATATACTAGCATTCTCACTATGAATTTATTACAACCTTAACCTCTATATGCAATACATATATAATATAAACTTATACATATTAAAGATGTAAGGAACTATACAAAATTAATCAAAATTCCTACATCAACTTCTAAAGACTGGTATTGGCCTGTCCTGATGCAGAGAACGTTCCTATGCAAAAGCCTTGGCTACCAATACCTACAAGGATCAAAATAACCCATGTTAAGCTATACAGCTTAGTGGGGATAATAAAAGTGAAGGACAACCATTCACAATGATCATCAGATTCAATAAATCATACATAATTTAAAAATATTTAAAATAACACATAAACGATAAGCGTACGATAAAAGTAAAAAATGTTTTTGATCAGCAATGTATTCCTACATTCAAGTAGTCACCATACATTCAACATTTCATAAAATGTTTTGTATATATATATATATATATAAGTATAAGAATAAGATACATGCATTGGAAAAACTAAGTTGAAAAGGATATTCCATAAATTATATGCCTTGGTATACTTTACCAAATTATGATGTATTTATATTGTAACATAGCCTGCTTAAGTTCTAAAGGTGGATAACGGGATTGGTGAATACTCGAGGGTATCAAAATGGTGGATATTCGAGGATATCGGATCTATGGACCTAAGCGGGATCGACTATATGGTAGACCAGTCAAATAGACCTATACGGGGTCAACTAACAACCCAAATGGGGTGTTCATGATCTAATAGGATCACTATCCTTTAGACCTAATCAGTTCAATAGTGCCAGCTGCAAAATCCCTATAGGCGCCTATCTATCCACATTTGAACTCTAATTGCAGGCGATACTTTATTTAATTCTGTTTTCATATATCATACTTCTACTTGATAAAATCAATTTGCACATGTTTAACCAAAGTACAAATATATTATTACTACAGCATAACTATGTATACAAAGTTCATATAATGTTTCACATAGTTTTTTATCATGCCATGACAATCAGGTAATATATCATACTTGTTCAAGTGTTCAACATAAGTCATCCCTCGTTCTTAGAACTTTCCAATATAGCACAACTTAGGTATGTGATCATGTAAAAAGATCCAAAATCCCTAGTTTATATAAATACATGTAACCAATTTGCCATTTAACATTTCAATATTTTGATAATTGAGCATATATCACCATAATAGATACTTTAACATGTTATCCATAAGACATTACATGTGAACACGGTCATACTATTATATTTCTTATTTCAAAGTATAGTTACATGTTAAAATATACACTTACTCATCATAGGATTGCATACATAAAATTTATCTTGCATACATATAACGATCATGTATAAAAGTTTAGTCACATATATATATTAGATATCTTTATCAATAACCTTTACCTATATAGATGTATGAATATATATATATATATATATATATATATATATATATAACCATTTATTAATAGTCATATCGCATTCCATATCCAATTCATTGTGTATTTACATAGGTACAAATTTAACTTAACTATATAAAAGCCATAATGTAAGATAATTAAAATTATGCACAGGGCAGCATTCCAGACCCAACTTGTGAACCATTTATGATTTTGAAAACGTCATTGTTAAGCTAAATGATCTTACACAATGTTATTTCCCTATTTTTCTAGTTTACAAAGAATCAAAATTCACCTTAATATCTTATCTATAGCTCGAGATATTCGAGAAACACTATAGGTTGTTCATATAATCAAAATAGTGTTTGTTACCACTTATAAAGATTTTTAGAATAAAATTAAGAAGGAATTAGACAAAAATTTCTTCATCAAAGTTATACTTCCATGTCTCTAGTTTTACCATAATTTTACTTTGTAGCAATTTAACAACTCTACCAAGAGTTATGCCTAATTTACTAAGGTTTATTCCCTAATAGTCATCCAGTCCCTATGAATTTCAAGTCAAAATTTGACATGTTTGCATATGTTTTTAATTCATTCTTCTTACATACAAAATATGAATTTAGGAGCATATTTTGCATAGGAATAAATTTCATAACATTCTGACCATTTCATAAGAAATTATAACACAATTACCATAATCTATTTCAGAACCGGGTTCAACAGCTCTCCCCATATTACATTAAATATAAAGGTAGTTTAGAGGCCAAATTATTGCTAGGTTTCAACTATAAATTTATACATATAACTCTTGTGTAACTAAATAAATTAACATGGTCTCAATTAAAGGTTCCTAACTCATTTTATCATAAAAATACAGCCGCTAGTTTCATTAATTTTTCATGTAACACTCATTGTAACTCATCCTAACTTCATGCCTCCTTCCATTTAATTAGTCCAACACACATGTACATCTTAATTATCCAATTATTATTCACATACATGTAAGATGAACCTTATCCCATACCTTGGCTAAAATCCCCCTTCACTTTCAATCACTTGGCACTCCTTTTCCTTTGATCTTTCTACTCTCCTCTTCTCCTTAATCAACAATTTCATCCATTAACTTAAACTTCCAGCATTTGATCAATCAACCACTCAAAAAAATCAAGAAGAAGATGATGATGAATTATTAAATTAATATAATTACCTTTTTGTTTTACATTAATTGTCTTGATCAATCACCACATGCAAGGATTTTTTCAACAACACTAAGATATGCTTTAAAAGATCAAAGAAGATGAAGAAGAGAGAAAACCAAATTCTGTAATTCCCTTTGAAAAATCCAGCCCTCTCTCCAATCAAAATAGCTTATATAGTCATCCAAATTTTTCATGTCACACATTAACCTCACACCTTTTTGCATGCTTAGCAATGACCCCTCCATTTATTTATTCTCTTAAATCAACCTCTCCATTTATTCCTTCTCTTAAATTAACCCCTCAATTTATTCATCTATTCACAATTGACCCTTAAAATGCCATAATTATAAATTTACCCCAAATTAATACTTTAAACTTCAATTATACCCTTAAATAATATTAAACTATAATATTAAATTCTATTTTCATGCAATTAATATAATAACAGAATAATTTATCACTTGTCCCAAATTTTATATGAAATTCACATTTTTAATTTATCACTATGTCCCACATTTCCTTATATTGAATAATATTAAGCATACATTTTTAACTAAGGTCTTGTTAGGGGCTTTACAATTATGATGATGATAGTATGATTTAGAAATGCATGATCATCTACTAATATATTGTTAATAGATTAAATATGTATGATTTAGTAATATGGTTAAGTTATAAAATTAGGATGTTACAAATTATTTCCTCCAACAAAGATCATAAGTATAAGGAATAACATCTATAATTTCTAAGAGTTAAGTGAGGACTCATTTCATAAAGAATCAAAGAGATTTAAAAGGTTGTTGAAGGGTTGTCCTCATCACAAGATAGCCATGCATCAACTCGTGTCAACATTTTATATAGCTTGCAACCCCATGACGAGATCTTTGTTATATGAAACATCTAGGAGAAGCTTTATGAACAAAATTCCTAAAGAGCCATTCTTGTTAATTGATGAAATAGTGATGAATGAAGCACAATGGGCAAGTATAAGGAGAATGAGCAAAGGGCAAGGAGTTCATAGCAATGATAAAGTGGTTATATTGAAGGCACAAATGGAGTTGTTGAAAAAAGAGTTGAATGGTTTAAAGATTCAAAATATTTCAGCTATTTTGCAAGAGTGTAGTGCATTTGATGGGGCTAGATGGGGAAGTGAGCCGAAGGATATTGAACCTTACACCCAAAGGATGGGAGATGTAAATGTCATACATGAAAGGAATGATCTATTCAGCAATCATTGCATTCCAAGGTGGAGAAATCATGTAACACCCTTTTCCATTAACCATGGATAACCATCAATTATCATTAAAAACCTAGTAAAGATCAGGCATAAATAATAATAATAATAATAATAATAATAATAATAATAATAATAATAATAAGACAGCCCATAATTACATGCCACAATAAATTAATCAAACTTATAGATAAATAATCATAACATAAATGGCCTTCAAGTATTCTGAAATCCTCAAGGCAACTGCATCTTGCCTGATCCTCTAGAGCTTATCCTGAAACCTAGACGGAGAAATAAACTCGTGCTAAGCTATAAAGCTTAGTGGGGAACCAAAAATTCTATGGACAACTTGTCATAATTAACATAAAATCAACCCAACTTTCTTAAATATGAAAAAATATAAACCTACGATATTAATCATTATCCTAAATTTTGGAGGAGTTTCCAACCTAAAGAAATTCATGAACTGGTCTAGTTCTTTAAGACCTTTCATTATACTATTAGCATCTCACTTATTTCTTTTTACTCTAGCATCATTTATTTTTTCTTCATATTCCTTTCATTATATAACTCCTGAGATCGATTACCAATGAGGTAAACTTCAATCCTATAAAATTCAGTGTTTATTCAAAGCACAAGAAGTGCATTAATCCAATATCACCTATAATAGATATTGTTAGGCATAATTTACTTCTCATATATCATTCAATCATAATTATAGAATACACCTATAATTTATAACATCCACTATAAGAAAAATGCTCTTTAACGAGGGGAAATTCGGTCATTAAAACACTATAACGACCGAAAAAATTTGGTCGTCACCGGTCGTTAAAAGCCCCGTCGTTAATAGTATAGACGAACGAATTGATATCCAGTCTTTAAAGTTATTAACAATCGGAACAAATTCGGACGTTAAATATAAATTTTTAGAGACTGGATTTCCCTTCGCTAATTGTGTTCTGCTTTTAACGAAGGGAAGTCCGATCGTTAAAAAAGCCCTTTTAACGGCCGGTTTCTCCCTTCGTTAATTGTTTACCACTTTCAGCGAAGGGAAATCTGGCCATAAAAATTAACTTATAACAACCAAAAGTTCCCTTCGCGAATTGTTTATATCTTTTAACAAAAGGAAATTTGGTGGTTAATAATTACAAATGGTGACCGAATTTTACATCGTTAAATGTTCATCCGATAATTAATATAAACAATTTTATTTAAATATTTCACGTACACCCCATTCACACTTCGACACATACATACATATCCAAAAATATAATAAATACTCTTTTCATAAATTGCGAAAAACCAATTACAAAGTATAGCAATATTTCGAAATTGTTTAACATTCTATTTGTCATATATAAATTTGTTTAGAAAAATATCCCATTGCTATACCAACATTTATCTTGCTAGAATTTTCAAAAATATGAATAATGAGCATCAAATATTCATTGTCTATTGATCAAAAAACCTGCAAACATAAGTTTATAATTAATATTCATTTATAAAGGCAGTAGATCAAATGGCTAAGAAAGTAAAAAATAATAATAAGTTTAATAATATAATAACAACATATTATCATATTGCAAATCAAACATGATGAAAATTTGTGTAGAAAGACTACAAAAAATACATGTAAAATTCAATCACAATCATAAAAGAAGAAATTATTAATATTTCAAAGAACAATATATATGTTGCCATATACTTAAAAAATATTATAGAATTTATACTCTGGAACATATTTACTTACCAATTAAATGCTTCACTCTATTTGGGATTCACTTGAAGATGGTGATGCAGGATGCATATTAGATTGTTTACCAAAAATTGTAGCTTCAAGTTGTGCAAATTTACTATCATAAGCTTCGATTTTTCTTTTCAATTCTAGATTTTCTTCTTCAACTTTATTTAGCTTAGATGACAATCCCTCTTTCGATGAACTAGGTACTTTCAATTGTGTTGCAGTTACTCCACCCCCAAATCCAGGAACATGACCTTTTCGTTGAGGTCCAAAGACTTTTTCTGCTACTTCTATGTTGGAAAGAAAAGGTTCTGTTTCCACTAATTCTTGAATTTGAGTCTATAATATGAAAATATTTTAAAATGTATCAACATATTGTATAAAAGGTAGCATAATGAAAATTAAATCAATCATGCATACATATCTATCATGAGTGATAGTTTCAACAAGCTTATTGTCCTTTTTGCGAGTCTCAAAGAACATGGTAGCCAAATTTGGTGGATTACCATCTTTGCCTCCCTTCAAAACAAGTATAAACATATCAAATGAAACTTTTTTTAATTAATGAATAATAAATTCTCTAATGATGTTTAATGAGGATAAATACCTATTGATACATAATCTCTCTAAATGGATTACTGCCTGTACGATGTGGCATATCCAACTTGGACCTATTAATGGAGTTTCTTTTGCTTGTTTTCTACATTAACAATTTGACATGTAAATTTATGATTTGACAAGCAAAAGAAGAATATGCGTAAAATATATAAACTTATGTCATACCTGAAATTTTTCACTAAAATAGTGTTCTTTGACCAACCATTTCCAATCATTCTTGTCCACCACTTCTGGCACAATTTTCATAGCCTCGTGGAGTGGCCTAGATTTTACATATTTGAAATTCATCCATCCTCTCCAATTGTTCCATAATCCTCTCATATGTTTCACAACATGCTCACGATATTCAATTATGTCATGACTCTCAAATTTATCTTAAATTCAATATTATTAAAATCAATTAACATTAATTAGACCTATAGTATATTTGGCATAAGCAAAGCTTGAAATAAAAAATTTAAAGAACATAATGACGTAAATTCTTACAAGAACAGCTTGCCACATGTGTTTTATATTTTGTTTTGGAATTTCTCTCCATGAGTGTACTTTCCAAGGGCACATATTACGATCACAAACTATTATACCCAAGTTTCTTGAGAAATCTTCATGATTCTCCCCAACAACTCGATTGTTAAAAAAAGCTACTTTCAATTTTTCTCCAGCTTTAAGTCCTGCAACTTCTTTACACTTATTCCTTCCTCGGACCTTTTTCTTATGCATCCCTTTAATAGATATTCGGGTTTAATTAAATCAAATATACAAACTCATGGTCAATTAATGATAAAAATAGATTAAATTTGATTTAATAAAATACTTATTTGAATGTCTTGCATCTCTTCATCCACTTGAGGAGAAAGATTGTCATCTTCAATCGATCGAAATCCAGGAGGTACAAGCGGTGGCTCATCTTGATTAGCAGCTATTGTTTGGAAATTTTTATTTGTTGCAGCTGAAATTTGTTGTTCAGTGGCTCTTAAAGAGGCGAAAGATCTTAAGCTTTGTCTGTGTCCCCTACCTAAAGCACCTAGTGCAATGAATGTTTGCTTACCTATTTTTGATTTGGTTCCCATTTCAGTCTTTTGAAACTTTGATGGATTCATGTCAAACCTGATAAAAAAAAATTACAATATGAACATCACATCACAATCATATAAAGTTCAATTAGTTGCAACATACACATAATCATAATTATAAGAAGAAAAATACAACCTTGATCAACAATTTTTCTTTTTTTTTTGTATTGAATTATCAAACTCCTCCAAATCCTCTTCCATCTTTTGTATAACATCAAAGGAATCACGAGGTATGACCTTTCGTACAACATGCCAACCTTTATTCCTCTGGTCATCGACATAAAAAACTTATGATGCTTGATTAACCAACACAAAAGGCTCATTTATTTTAAAAATACGTTGATGGTTAATGCTTATGAAGTCATATTCGTCTATTTTTATCCCTTTTTCTTTGTCATACACATCAAACCAATTACATCGAAACATATTCACTCTTCTTCCCCCAAGAAATTGTAATTCAAGTATCTCAATCAATTCTCCATAGTAATCAATATTCCCAGTCTCTTTATCCGACTCTCCAATAACCACCACTCCACAATTTGAGTTCTCAAACCTTTATCATAATTTTGCACATGAAACCTATAACCATTAACAATGTAGCCATTGAAACTTGTCAAATATTGTGTGGGGCCATGTGACAGTGATAACAAATCAGCTATCATCTTATTATCATGTTGGCTATGCAATTCTATTGCCTGCCAAAATCACATTATATATATTATCAATAGCTATAAATTAACCAAGTGGAGGCCAATTATTTTTAACCAAAAATTTACCTTTTTTTAAACCAACTAATGAATTGCTTATTCCATTCCGAATCAGAAATGGGTTGAGGTATCATATTGAATTTTTGAAAACTCTCTATATAAAACAAAAGTGAAACAATATGTTAATTAAAATGAAAAAATAGAAACTAGATAGAAGTATTTTATTGAAGATACATACTCGAGAAAAGGGAAAACTTCGTCACAATTCTTCAAAATATAAATATGGGCTTGCTCCATTTCATGTACATCAAGTGTACATTGTTTTGGAGATCCTAAAGCTCTTCCAAGTTGACAAAAGATAGATAAACCTTCATCATAATTAACCCCACCATCATAATTCCGTTCAAGTTGATTAAACTTTGTTTTCATTGTTTGCAAGTACCTTGAACATAAGGTCATACATTCACTTGCCAAGTATCCCTCTGCAATAGAACCTTCAGGACAAGCCCTGTTACCTATAAGAGATTTTAAAAAGTACAAACACCGCTCTATCGGATACATCCATCGGTATTGAACAGGTCCAGCAATCTTAGCTTCATTAGCTAAATGAATTAGCAAGTGCTCCTTGATATCAACAAATTATAGTGGGGAGAATTTTTCTAACATGCATAAGGTAAAAGGAATTTGGGCTTCTATTTGCTCCAACTCATCGACTTTTAAACATTTTGCTCCAAGCATATTGAAAAAGTTTGACAACTCGATAAGTGGTTCACACACAATTTTGGAAATCAGACCATGTATGGCAAGAGAAAGTAAATGTTGTAGAAGAACATGGCAATCATGACTCTTTAAGCCTAAGATTTTACGATCTTTGAGGTTAACGCACTGAGAAATATTAGATGAAAATTCATCTGGAACTTTTAGATTCTTTAAAAAACTGAAAAACTTGTGCTTCTGTTCAAGAGATAAAGTGTAACATGCTTTAGGAAACTCATATTTATCACCACTTTTTATGGGATGTAATTCCTTCCTGATATTCATTACTTGCAAATCTAATCGAGAATTTAAGCTTTCCTTGGTTTTTCCTTTGACATTTAAGATTGTTCCCAAAATATTGTCACATATATTTTTCTCAATGTGCATAACATCTAAATTGTGTCACAACAATAGCATTTTCCAATATGGAAGATTAAAAAAAATGATCTTCTTTTTCCAATTATCACCTCTATTAGCGTGGGATATCTTAGTCTTCTTCATTGGATCCTTGGTTAGTAATAACCCATTTAAATCAACCACTTATGATTAAGTGGAAGATAACGTCATAGCAAGACAACAATTTAGGCAGGAACCTTCTCTCCTTAGTTCCATCAAATGAGTCTTTATCATTCCTCCACTTATGATTAAATGGAAGATAACGTCTATGGCCCATATAACATTGTTTCTTACCATTGCATAACCTCATTGAGCAAGTTTCTTTATTACAACATGGGTAAGCCATCTTTTCTTTTGTACTCCAACCAGACAAATTTCCATATGCTGGAAAGTCACTAATGGTCCATAACAAAGCTGCATGTAAATTAAAATTTTATCTAATTGACGCATCAAAGGTTTCTATTCTTGTTTCCCATAATTCATTTAATTCCTTTATTAAAGGTTGGAGATAAATATCAATTGCATCACCAGGACTTTCAGGACCAGGAATAATCATTAATAAAATGAAATTTTCTTCCTTCATGCATAGCCAAGGTGGTAAATTATAAGGAATAAGGACAACTGGCCAAATGCTATATGGGGTCTTTGAATTTCCTAACGGTTGAAAACCATCGATAGCAAGACCAAGTCGAACATTTCGAGGCTCATTAGAAAAAGATTGATGAAGTTCATCAAAAGATTTCCATGACATTGAATATGTCGAGTGTTGCATTACTCCATCATCGACTCTTTTGTCATGATGCCATCTCATTAAAGAAGATGTTTTGGTGGACATAAACAACCTTTGAAGTCGTGGCTTTAGGGGAAAATAAAGTAAAAGCTTGAAAGGTATTCTTTTCAAATTTTTACTTTTACTTTCCCCGGTATGTTTATCTTGCTTCCATCTAGATGTACCATAAAATTTGCAAGAGTTGAGACACTTATCTACCTTCCAATATAGCATGCAATCATTCCTACATGCATCAATCTTTCTATAAGAAAGCCCAAGGTCCCGAATTATCTTCCTTGCCTCATAATATGAATCGGGTAAGTTGGATCCATTAGGAAATAACTCTTCTTTTAACAATTTCAACAACATTGTAAATGACTCGTTACTCCAATGGCCAACACTTTTAATATGAAGCAATTTTACCAAAGTAGAAAGCTTAGAGCTTTTTGAACTCTGGTATAAGGGTTGCTCAAAATAAGTTAATAGCCTATAGAATTTTTTTGCCTCATGATTGGGTTCTTCCTCAGGAAATTCATCATCACCACTATTCATAGCATTTCCCTAAAAATAGGGATACAAATCTCTTAAAATCCCTTGTATTTCATCCTCATCCTCATCTTCAACCTCTTCTATTTCATTATCATCTAAATCCAAGCAATCTAACTGTGGCTCACCTAACTGCTCCCCATGGTGATACCAAAAGGTGTAATTTTGAATTATTCCATATTCTATCAAATGTGAATTGACCATATCACGGGTTCCTAAAGATGTATTGCAACATTTGACACACGGACATGGTATTACATGCATTTCTCCTATTCTTGTGAAAGCATAATCCAAAAAACTTTGCACACTAGATATATAAGCACCATCAAGTCGATTATGAACAAGTTACATCCATTGCTTACTAGGTGCCATGATCTTTGCAATAAAAATATATTAGCATAAAAACTAACAGAGAAAAAAAGTATTAATTTATAGAACAAACAACCTATTTTAACTGACTATCAATTTATAGAAAAGGATCACAATATACTGACATACGTAAGACAAGTCTTTATCATTACTACTGAATGCACATTCGCAATCATTTGTATGACAAATTATGCACAAAAATTTAAAAGAAACCCAGGAATTTATAATGGCATATATCATATTCAATGTTCATCAAATCATTTCTTTGTTTTCTTTCTCTTTCTTAATATACAAATCATAGATCAGGTTAATTTTTCAATTATATAACAAAAAGTAGAATATGATGAGGCTAACCTGTGCTTGTACGAAGTTTCAAATATATTTTATCATAACTTTGGCCTGAGGAACCCTTGCTTAGTTTATCTTGTAGAGAATGTCGAATAGCATTAAAATGGGCCAAAGCTAACTCTATAAAAAAGTTAAGGAATCTGATAATGTATTTTTTTTTGTCATCCCAAATAATTCAACTAATTACTCATTTTCTAAACAGCTCAACAAAGTGGAAATGCATAAGAGAAGCAAGAAATGAACATAGCAAAATCAAGAAACAAGTAAATTCTCATATGCTATTAATATATTAAGTCACGAAAGAGTAGGTAAATGGATGACAAAAATTTCAATTCAACTCCCATGAAATCAAACAGATCATAATCAAGTCCAGTAATTTAGAACTCATGCTCTTGTAAATCAAAAGGTCACAAAAAGTAAAACTAAATAAACTAAGGCAACTACCTCAATACACAGACTGAGATAATATTTTTTTATAGGCTAAAGTTTTATTAAAAAAAGCTGGGAGTCAAAATAGCTAAAAAACAGCTGGATAATACAGAGTACATAACAGGCCTGCTGAAGATACTATAATAAAAATAAAAACCCAGTCTAACCAAAGAAGGACTACAGCCAGGAACAAACTATAAAGTCTAAATCTAAAATAAAATTCATGTACAGAGGAACAAAACTTCTATATCACAACCAAATCAATAGACAACAGTTATAAATCCTCTTTATAAACTATGTTTGGCACTCCTCTTTAAAAAAACATTAAAAAGAATTGATGTAGCACAAATGGCTAAGAAAGAAGCCACTTATTCTTACTAGCTAGCTGCTATTTTCATGCCTCTTAGGTTAAGAATATAACAATACAAATGAGTCTATTGTACTGTAGAACGTGATTATTTCTAGCTTACTTTTTTTATAAGCAGATGTTTTATTAATGAAAGATAACTGGGAGCAAATTAGCTACCCCAGCAACTAGAAACAAGCTATAACACCAAGAAGAGAGTAATAACAGGGCCTGGTACATCACCAAAAGCTAACAACTAGCAAAAAACTGCAGCAGCATGTAACCATCAGCATGCCTCACTCATGCAGGTAGCTGCCACCTATTAATTCATCTATCACACAAAGTGTATCCTAGAATTCTTTACACCAGTAATAAATAATAAAATCAAATGAGACAATACTTAGAATATTATAATACATGGAGAATATTCTTATATTTGAATATTATAATTATTCAAATTTTACCAACCTATTTTTTTAAGTCTCTAAAATAAAAATATAACAATATAAATGAGTATGTGTACTGCAAAATATTCAAATATAAGAATATTATAATTAATTTTTTTTTAGTGATAAAAGCATCAATTGACAAAAAAAAAGCATCAGAGCCAATTCCCTTTCAGTTCTCAATTGACCGGTGTCTAGCAAGTGTACTAAATCGGCTAGTAATACAGGGAAATATAGATTAAGACCCCAAATATCATACCAAAGGGAACATGGATTGCTAAGAATAATATCTATGTATGAATTAAATTAATCTGAGATTGTTTCCCAAATTTTTTTATTTAAAAGCAAAAATTTAACAAAATAAACAAATAAGCAAAACAAAAACTAAAGTTAAACTAACATGAATTAAAATCAAAATAATAACTGGAATTCTCTTGCTAAAGAAACTATCCACCTTAACTTTCATTGTAATGACTTAAATTCAATATAAACACCAGTGATTATGGAAAAACTAGTAATAAAGCAAGATATCTTTATTCAAGTATGTCATTTTTAGTATTAAACTCATAGACAAATCTAATACTTAGCATGAAAATCTAGTTTTAACTTTCTAAATATTTATTGAAGCCTTTCTCAAGTGATTCAACTCTAATTTATTCTTAGTTCCTCCTCTCTTTCTCTTAGTAGATCATTCATTCGTTGTTATAAAAGAAACAATTCATACTCTTGGACCTCATCTTGCATCATCTTGAAAGATGTTTAGAATTGTTCCTGTAAAGAACAATCACCAAATTAAAAACAAAATAAAAATAAAATCTCAGACTAACTCAATAAAAGATATTAAACAAACAACACCGTTGTTCCCTAATAACGGCGCCAAAAACTTGACCGGTGTCTAACAAGTGTACTAGATCGGCTAGTAATACAGGGAAATATAGATTAAGACCCCAAATATCGTTCCCAAGGGAACATGGATTGCTAAGAATAATATCTATGTATGAATTAAATTAATCTGAGATTGTTTCCGAAATGTTTTTTGATTTAAAAGAAAAAATTAAACAAAATAAACAAATAAACAAAACAAAAACTAAAGTTAAACTAACATGAATTAAAATCAAAATAATAACTGAAATTCTCTTGCTAAAGAAACTATCCACCTTAACTTTCATTGTAATGACTTAAATTCAATATAAACACCAGTGATTATGGAAAAACTAGTAATAAAGCAAGATATCTTTATTCAAGTATATCATTCTTAGTATTAAACTCATAGACAAATCTAATACTTAGCATGAAAATCTAGTTTTAACTTCCTAAATATTTATTGAAGCCTTTCTCAAGTGATTCAACTCCAATTTATTCTTAGTTCCTCCTCTCTTAGTATTGACCAATAAAATTAACACATAATCATCTCATATTTCTGATAATAATCATGCATAAACATTAAAGAGTTAATCCAAGAACATGCAAATCATTAACTATGTCAAAACCAATTTTTAATTATTTATTCAATAAACCAACAATCAATCTCAACACAATCAAAGATAAGAATATACTTAAAACCAAGAAATAATCAATCGATATTGAAATTAAGCTCCAAATAAAGTCATAACAATGAAAATATAAGATTTCAAGGATCCATTAGCAAAAGAAGAAAAACTACTTCCTAAACATAATTATGAAATAAAGCAAAGTTGAAAAACTAAAACAAAGTTGAAAAGAAAAATAAAAACAGAAAAATAAGTAAAACTAAAACGAAAGCAATTAATCCCTTCTAATCCCTAATTGATCCTCTTCTTTGGTGTTAGAGTTGTCTATTTATAGGCAAAATATGTTGTAGAAGCCTTCCAAACTTTTCAAATTGGAGTAGGAAAAGAATCCTTCTTGAATTGGATAGAATTGGGAATCCTTCGCTTCATAGGAGACTCAATATGTGGCCATATGTTTTCTAGTGTAAATCTACACGTGGCCATATGTTGTTTCTTGAAGAAAATCATGTGGCCATGGGTTTCCTTTTGCTTTCCTTTAGCATAAGTCACTAAATGAAGTCTTAAACCGAAAAGACTCAACTAGACCATGCCAACAAATCTCTTTGTATGTGTGTGCTAGGCAAAAAAAAAATTTAAAACAACTTTTAAAACAAAAAATTTCCAGTGCAATCCAATAATTGAGACAATAATTTGTGTACAAAAGATTGCACACGCGATTTCGCTCTCGAAAATCAAGAGATGCCATAAGCCTCTCCTTTAGCTCCGAAACCCAAAGGTCATCTCCATACATAACTCTCAATAAGAAAAGATCCTTAGGACTTAAAAGGTTATAATGTGGCTAAGGTATGGCTATCAATAAAAAAGATTAAGATACACAAGTTTAAATTGCCATTTCTACCTCAACTCACCCTTTTTCTTTTAAAAATAAGACTCAACTCTACCTTTATTCACTCATCATCATTGCTAAGCTTCTAGGTATCAAAAAATGTAGAATATTTCTCAAGGAAATAGCACAAGAAATAAGAAGAATCCTCTCCAAATATTTTACCAATATTTTAGCTCAATTGATGTTTAAAGAGCTTAGAATCCTTCTCCTCTATACATAGAGTACCCCACACTTAAATGAAACCAAGATTGCTAGCTTTATTCTTCTTCTTTTTTCTTTTTTTTTCTTTTGTTTTTCCCTTTTTTTAATAGCTAAAACAATCGATTTTATAATTTATAAGTAGGGACTCACAAAAATTCTTCTTAAAGGGGAACTACATTCTAAAAATTTTCAATCTCACTCAATATTGGCAATGTATCCCCAATACTAGAATCTAACAATTGAAGAACAACCATTTACTCACTAGCACTTCCCAAGAAAAACTTATCTCACCTACTTCTAGAATGGACAGTTTAAAAAGGGTAAGACAAAGGCTTTTTAGGCTTAAGGGATCAAAATAAAGGTATAAGCAACAAATATAAAATAAACACACATTTACCATGCTCAAATAGGCTCAATAGGGCTTGGAAGGGAAATTATAAAACAAAGGTTGGTCAAAGGTCTTTTCAAAATTCGATAAAAAAATTATCTAAGTCATTTCTAATCTCATTTTTGAGTCATTATATTGCTTTGAAGGGTGATGAGGAAGGTTCTAGTGCTCTAAAATTCCAATTTAATCAACTTCATGCACTGGTTTTTATTTTTTATTTTAAAAAAAAAGGGCCAAAGTGTACATTTATTAAGAGACTTACTAGTTTTGATCTAATTGAAAACTACCGAAAAAAGAAAAAATTCGTTCAACAATCAACCACTCTCTTGCTGTTCTAACTAATCCAAATAAGGCTTTCTAATTCTAAGTTCAAGATTGTTCACAACAGGAACAACTACGAGGGTAAGCTATCTAAGGTGGAAAAGCATGTAATAACAAACAAAAACAAATATCACAACTAAACTAAAATCAAAATACAAGTGAAAGTTAAACTAAATAATAACATAAATCTTAAAATTAAAATTAAAACAATAGCAAAATAAATGAAATACAAAAATTAACACAAAATATAGAATTACTAGAAAATAAAACTCAAACATAGCTAAATGAGGTGAATTCATGCTCATCATGCAAAAATTGATACAAATGCATACTCACTTCTAATCTTATTCATGCAAAAATCACTATTGCTAAAATGAATCACCAAACATTTAACAAAAGCACACACAAAAACTAGAAACTTAAAATAAAAGCAAGCAAAATAAACAAACTAATTAAAGAGTAGATAGGGAAATAGTTCCATTTTAATGAGTCCTAGCTTGACTCGTTGTACTATCAGGCTGCCAAGTTTGTGGCCCAAATGTTGGTCTCTCCGAATTTTGCTCCTCGTTTTTCCCCATCAGTAGGAGAAACCTATCGAAATTTACCAAGGTAAGCAATACCATGTCTTCGATGAAGTACCCCACCACCTCGGGTTGTTCATACACGTACTCCTCTGGCTCTTCTAGCCTTAATAAACTCTTGAAGTGCATTGAATTTAGTCCTTCCACTTGAGAGTTACATAATTCTTACTCTTTTGGTGAAACACCCTTCATAAGAGATTAGAATTCATTCTCTAAGATACAGCTCTTGTCTTCAACAATGATTGATCCTTTTTCCAATGCATGCACCCCACACTTGATTTCTTCATTATCTAATGGTTGTGCATGACTCAATTTCTCCTTATCACCATCTCTTTATCAATTGCTTGCTTAATCTATATCTCTAAGGAAATCTTAAAGAAAACTTCAAGCATGTTAATTATTCAAGAAGAAATTGGTAAAGATTATAAAGGTAAGGTTTAATTTTGGATATCTTCATCCCCTTCTTCTTCTTCTTCTTCTTCATTTCCTTATGTGAATTTCAGATGGGCTTGGTTGCTGGAAATGATGGACTGGGGATGATTTGTGTTGTAGTTAAAGAAGGAGGAGATAGAAAGGATAAAGGGAAGGATATTGCAAGGGATTGAAAGCTAGGGTGAAATAGGAGTCGGCCAAGGTATGGGATGGTACTCACATTGCATGCATGTGATTGTTGATTGTATCATGAAGGTGCATGTGTGTGATAGATGAAATAATAGGGATGAGATATGAATTTAGAATATGTTACAATATGTGTTACATGAAGATTTGCTGAAATTATTGACTGTAATTAAGCTATAAAATGAGCTAGGGATCTTAATTTAAAGCTTTGGTAATTTTGATAGTTCCATATGAGATATATGTATAAAAGTGTGTTTGAAAAATATCACTAAATTGGCCTCTAAATTAATCCCTACATTGATGGAATATTAGATGCATCTTTGATGCTAATATTGAACAGCTTGGGTAAAATCTTAATAAAGGATTGTACAAGGATCAGAATGGCATGAGGTCAATTCCTAATTAAAATATACTTCAAGACCTACAATTTATATGAAGAAAGAAAAGTCAAATAATGCCTATAAGATTGCTTAATGTTCACTTGAAAATCGGAGATTCTGTGTTGCTTATTATGATGAACAGCCCTTAGTAAATTGTACATATCTCGAGTTCTAGACATGATATTGGAGATATTTTTGATGTTTTAGAAACTATAAACGTAGGGAAATAATGTTTTAGAAGACCACTTTTGCTGAAAATATCGTTTGGAATGTCAAAAATGTTGTACAAGTTGAAGTTGTAAATCTGTCTAGCAGAAAATTTTTAAGGCCTTAAGGGTAGTCGCGGTCGAGACCATTTGTCTCAGCCGTGGCAACCTTCTGTGGCCAAATTACAGTATTTGGTCACGGCTGAGACCATTTGTCTCAGCCGTTGCCACCTTCCGTGATTGATTATAGCCTTTCGTCGCGGCCGAGACGAAATGTCTTAGCCGTGGCCCTTTCCTTTTGAACTTAAATGCACTTTTTAATCAAATAAACTACCAATGCTTACTCTAACATTTGAAGTACATCTAAAATATGTATTTTATATTAAATTGTGGCATGAATATGTGAAAGTGTGAAACTATAAAATGACCATTGAATTATATGTATGATATTATGATTGAAATATGATGTGATGCTTGAAGAATAACATGCTCGAGTATAAGTTAATTGAGAGGTATGTTCAATCACTGACACTTGAACTTTTACATGTGAGTATAAATACATGTTTATATAGTGGAAAAATGTTGTACTATAATATGAACATATAAGTGTACAGGGTGTATGAGACAAGCACAAGAATGATATATATATATATATATATATATATAAACATGAAAAACTATATTGCCTGCTACTAGAGTTTAATTGTCGATAGATAGGCGCCTATAGGGAATTACAGCTGCCACAGTCGACCTTTTTAGGTCCACAGTATAGTTGATCCTGCTGGATCTTGTACAACTCATTTGGGTTGTTGCTTGGCCCTTTTGGGTCTTTGACCGGTCCACCATATAGTTGGCCCTGATTGGGTCCATAGTTTTGATACCCTCGGGTATCCACCGATCCTGTTATCCACTTTTAGAACTTAAGAAGGCTAAAGTAAAGTAATAATGTTTCACAGTTAATCACAGTATGAACTATGCATCTGTTATATGATTTATCATCTGTAACAGTGGTTTCTTAAGCATGTATTGGTATCTATTTATATTATATACATATCTCATTATAAATTGTATTAATTCAAGTATGCTGAATTAATTGTGAAGGGTTATCTTGTAATGTAAGTTATTATTTTTATTCATTTGTTTTGTATATTCTATATTTTGACGACCACTGTGAGTGGTTGTCCTTCATGTTTAGAATCCCCACTAAGCTGTATAGCTTAGTACGGGTTATTTTGATCCGTGTAGGTTTTTGGTAGTCAAGGCTTTTGTACAGGAACTATTTATGCATCAGGATAGGCCAACACCAGTCTATAGAAGTGGATGTAGGAGTCTTTTGATAAATCTTGTTTAGTTCCTTACATGTTTAATATGTATAAGGGTTGTAATATATGTATATGTAAGTTATATGGAAATGAAGTTTGTAATAAGCTCATAGTGAGAATGCTGGTTTATACATGTATCTAGAAGCTATAATACTCTATATAAATGTGCTGAAATGCCGAATGCTACACATGAAAGAAAAATGGCTAAAGTATGATGATATAGTATAATTATTAAGATATTAGGATTGCATATGAAGTCAATATGCTTATTCAAATTTAAATGTACAAGAAAGATGTGAGAATCTTGATTAGTATATTAGTTATATGATTATTTGGATAAAATGACGTAGATTGTATCATTTATAGTAAAGATGTGGTTTAGGGTGTTTCAATACTAGCATACATCATAACATGTGCACATAAACATTCCCCATAGCATATACCATATGCATGTTGGGCTTGTATATGTAAACATTCACTATCACATGTGCACATTGACTTGTGTTCGAGCATATATTATGACACACAACTATATCAGTCAAGCATGTGCTTGTTGACATGTGGTACAATATGAGCATATAGACATGCATCCTGGCACATACATAGTGACATATAAATATTTATTATAATATGAACATAATGTATAAACATCCATCATCTATTATAACTTGTACAAATGAACATATATGATACAGGGCATGTATGCAAGAATATCCATCATGTACTATAACATGTACATATTAACATATACCATGGCATGCACATTATGGCGTACAATATAACATGTGTATGCACACATCCACCATCACATTGGCATTTCACCCATCATTGCATTTACATATTAATATTCATTATAGAAAAATACATCCACCATTGTGAATATGTATTAACATATATTGTTGCATATGCATATAAGCATCCATTATCATATGTGCATACTTGACATGTATCATAGCATGAATATATCAGCATGTGTCATAACATGTACATATTAGTCATTGAGTTGTGCTTCATGCATCCTGCCCGATGCATGTGTAAATTGACATCACATTTACCCTATGTTGGATCATATATACAAAGTAAGTGTCATGCATATCCCACGTTAAATTACATGCCATGTCATGCACATTTCACCATGCTATGCTATTATTTCTCACGCTATATGTATGCATACCATTATACTACATACCATTATACATAAGGTATGTCTTAAACATGTGACTTATATATCATGTGTATAGTATTATACCATGTGCCATATGTAACCTATGTTATAGGCATACATGTCATATATCATGAATACTTGTTTTTGTGCCATGTTGTTCATCATGTATACATCCCATTCATCATATATCTGCATGCCTATAGCATGACATCATTATATATGAATGCTACTTATCGTATGTGCTCATTCATACACCATGTCGTGTCATATGCCATGGGTATTTTTGTATATATCTTGTACTTTTTTGTATGTGATTTTTTACCATACTGTGCAATTTATTAACATGCATCATCATGCTATATTTTATGCATCTTATGTCACATCACATACACACACTATCATTGTGTAAGTCATGTTATGTATACATATGTCGTATCTCATGGGCATTCATTCATATACCATGTCATACCTTGTGTATATAAACCATCATGCTTGAAACATGACATGTACGTATACATCATATGTCATGTTCATTTATGCTTATAATTATGACATACTCTGTACACACACCCTCATTATATATATGCTGTGCACGTATGTATTGCTTGACATGCCATGTTATACTTTATTTTTATTTCCTAATTGTATGTTGTATGTGTTCTCCATATACATGTGCATCATAAGAAAGCATCTTGAAAATAAAATGTATGAAAATAATAAAGTTTGTACATCCCATTTTACGTGTGTATTTCATTCTATGTATATAATTTTTGTATAAATTCTTGGCATCATCATTCTGACCCTTTGATTTTTTAGCCATCTAACACTACATGCCTAGGTGGTTTAAGGAATTAGTTGATTGCTCTATTAGCAATTTTTTAGAGAAGCCAAAGTCCAGCAAGTTAGAACTTGGTTCAAGGTAAGATTCAAATTCAAATAGGGTCTTCGAGCAGTCAACAGAGTACTTAGTAGAAACAATAATGGCAAACCCCTCGAAGAAAGTTGGTATCTCTGATCCCCACAATCTAGATATAAGATTTTAGAACCTTGAGAGGGGAGTTATGTTGACAGTAACTGAACTTGTAGCTACACTAGATAAAAGGATTGGCAATCTTCAAAAGAAAGCCATTGCCGAGCCTACTACTAATCTAGCTTCAAATTATGGCACTAAGCCTTTGATACTAGATTGTGTGATAACCCCAAACAATTGGTGTTAGGGAACTTTACATTACTCAAAAAATGTCTTACTTTTGGTCATTTCATGTCTATAAAAGATTCTTAAGATCTCTTCATATTCTATTATCTATAAGGAAACAATGAAATTTGAATTAGGCCAACACAAACAAAAAATAATCCATAACCTTTTATTCTTAGACTTTTATTGGCCAAAACTGACAAAACCTTTGCTCTGATAACAATAAATGTAATGCTCCATCTACGGGCCTTTTCTATTCTCATACATACCATATTGGAAATAATTGTAGCCTAACTACTGGTCCTTTACATCTATTATTGAAGAATATATTAAGTTTGATTACAATAAATAATTGTTACTATACATTTTAGATATCATAAGTTTATATAAATACAATAGTACTATTACAGTTTTTATTTTTTACACTTTAAAGAAAATTATAACATCTTCTTTTTGTGTTCGCCTTCGATACTACAGATGGTCCCTGAGCCTAAGTTCTTTAACCTGAACCTTTTAGCTTAGTGGGGAACATAAAACCATAAAGACAACCTCTCACAGAAGTCGTCAATGACACACACATGTATGAGCATACCATTATCATACAATAAAATAGTATTAACAATAGGTTATATGTTCATAACATTATAGAGTTTTAAGCATCCACTTTTTATCATGTTCAATCAGTACATCATCACAAGAATCTTAATTTGTTAGTTAATTGCATACATATTAAATTAATTCACTTATTAAAGCAATTATTCATATATGCAAGATTCACCTAAGTTACATAATTATGTGGGTTCACAATGTTATCTAGCATTATCACATTAAATACTTAAATTATAGCTTTATCGCCTATTACCTATCCATTTCTTATTTATTTTGAAGCATTTATATAACTTTTAAGTATATGTATGTGTGTGTGTGTGTGTGTGTGTGTGTGTGTATATATGCATCAAATAGATTCACTTTTTTCATGTTTATCATTCTTAGTTAGTCTTAGTGATTCTCATAACTTTCATTTGTATGCGTACATGCAAACAATTTCATAGTTAATTCCAGGCAATAGTCTATATGTGATCAGGCTAATCAAATTGGTCTATGTGTGTGCCTAATTGAACTCATAAGCCCTATATCATACCTATATTTATATTATAGTCTTTTATTTTTCATGAATTTTATTATTAAACTCAAATTTGTTACTATCATTATGTTTTTTCTTCATTTAACATGTAAGTTTCTAGTTTATTAACACTTAATAGTTATAGATTGCAAGCAATCTTTATATCAAAACAAAGTGGCACACAAAGTTGTAGATTCTTACATTGAATGATCTTACATACAATGAGTAGTATTATTTCTAAATTAGTCATGAGTCTCAACATATTTTACTAGTGTCAAATGTGCAACACAACTATAAATAAAATAGGTGTTCATAATGTGATTATTGACAGCCCATCAAATAATTATATGTGTTCATATTTAACCTATGGTCCTAAGTGCATAAAACATTATGTAATTACAGCAAAAATTATATTCATGTGATACTATAATACTTTATAATTCATGTTAAAATATAACTTCAACAAATTTCATGTTTTCCATTTACTATGAATAGATTCATATAAAAGTAACATGTAGATTATGTCTTGAAATATCATGTTATCTCTATCCTATTACTTTTCATAATGTTGTACTCATATACTATAGTAAGCCTACACCTCTTTAAGGATGCGGATAACAAGAGATATTGTAGTACCTAATGGTATAACAAAGATATCCAAAGGTATCAAACTATAGACCCAAATGGGGTTAGCTTTGTACTATGAACCGGTCATGTAGACCCAAACAAGGTCAAATTTATACTACGAACCAATTATACATACCCAAATAGGGTTAATTAGTGACATTTAAGGACCTAAATGGGGTCACTCCTATGATAGTTGCAATATACCCTTATAGGTATGCCTATCTATCCATAACTTAGATAATGACACTGTAACACCCTGAAATTTCATTTATTATGCATAGCATGTTGTAGAGCATGCACAGTAACCTTAGCACCGTTATCTGAGTAATTGTACTAGTATAATATAGAGAAAATCACAGAGGCTCAAAGGTTAAATGTGCTCGCCCTTAAGCAATAAAAGGACCGAACTAAAAAGTAAAGTTAAGTAATTAATGAGGTAGTATGAGTTAAATGGAGTCCATTGGTACAATTTGAGATGAAAGTGAGCTTAAATAGATCCCTGAATCAAGTAGAGAACCAATTGCTCGATTATCGTAAAAGGGTTGACCAAAAGTTTGATTGAGCTCTAGAATATTCTACGGAGCTCCAAAAATTATTCTGATCACATAGACTCATTAGAAATATCATAAATAACCTATTAAAAGTGAAAAATAAATTTTCAGACATTTTTAGAATTTCAGCTTTCAGATTGGCTGAATTTGCCTCCAAAGCCAGAAGCATACAAAAATGATATCAAAATGAGCTAAAATTTTAAATAAATGCTCCTACCTATGCTAATGCATGTGGGGAAAATTTTTAGAGCATTTTGAGAAGCAGAACATCAATTTCAGAAAAACAGTTAAAAATCGATATCAGATTACTTTATGGACTTAATTGCCATATTTTTAATATTTAAGGACATCAAAGGCATTAAATATAATCCATGATCACCTATAAGTAGTACCACAATTAAAAAATATGTAAGGATCAAGGAAATAGTGACAAGTGGCTTAAAAATAAGCCATTAAATCAAATAGTAAATGGAGGAATTTAGACCTTAGATTTGGTGGACTTAAATACAATATAGAGGGGTCTAGAATAATCTATAATTCTACCCAAAATTCTATAATTCTCTCCTCCATTCTCTAAGAAATCTAAATTTCCCATTTTCTCACCCATTTCCACCATTTTCTTCATTTCTTCTTCCTCCCACCAAATCTCCACCCCAAATTTTAATCACATACTCCTAAGATCCTCCTTTAAACCTTATAAGTTGGATTGTATCAAGGAGAAGCTTGAATTTGGAGTTATTTTAAAGAGAGAGAATTGACCTAATTAGGTAACATCTTATGTTTTTGTTAGAATTAGTTGGGAAATTTGTTATGGGCTTGTAGAGCATGATTAGGAGAGTTAGGTAGTAGCTTTGAATTGCTTTAATTAATGGCTTAAACTTACTATTTTCTCTCTTTAAAATTTGGCCTAAATAGGAAGAACAAAGAAAAGACAAAGGCAAGGAGAAGGAAGGAGAGAAGAAGGAAGATTAGGCTATTATCAAACTAATATAAGGTTAGTGGATACAATTTACTCTTAATTTCATTTATTTTGATAAAATTTACACAAATTTTACATTATGTAACTAGGTAAACCTATGTAGAAATGAGAAATAATTCAACCTAACATGACAAAATGATGATGTAAGATGATTTGAGCATAAATTGATAAAGAAAACCAAGTGGAACTAAATGATCTTAAGTGAATCGAATTATGTACTAAATGGTAATGTGAGCTAACTTGATGATAAATTACATATTTGATGTAAAATGCATAATATTATAGGTAGAGAATATAATATCATTGATTAGAGTGAAAAATGTTAAGTGTACATAATTAATCATAACAAAGCATAATGATGGAAGTTAAGGAAACTTAGAAATTATAAGACAATTTAAACATGTATGGTTATATAATTGCTTAGAATGATATTTAAGGCATATTTGGCATGCAAATGAAGAAAGAAACAAATGATATATAGTAGTTCCTACTGAGGCTGAATGATGTTTGCATGTATATTACTATGTTTTCTTTATTTTCACATGATATATTATGCATTTATAATGAATATATGATGATTAAATATAATGGGATACAATATGAGCATGTTGTGCTTGTGACATAATGTGATTAGTAAGGAGAAACTTATGAAAATATGACATAAGTTATAACATATGATTGCCCTTAGTGTACAGTGGATAGTCTGAGAGACCCTAGGATATAATTACTAGCCATATGAACACATATACCGCAGTAGTATCACAGGATTCGATGAAAGGTACACATATTGGAATGTCGGCACACACAAAAATAGTGGAGTAGTAGGATCACGGCAAGTGGTCCCTCCACCCACACTTGAGTAGTCAAATCACGACAAATGATCCCTCCAGTCTATTAGTGGCATTGGAGTCCTCATCCTATATATCCAGTTCGACGATTTTCACTAGTCATATTAGGGGAAAAATTGTAATTTGGTGAAAAATTGAGGACAAAATGGCAAATTATGCTGAAATAATGTTAAAAGATGAAGTAAAAGAAGGAATAAGGTGAACAATGGAGTTAAATGGGTATAAAAGGCAAAAACATAATTACATAGAAAAATAGGGTTAAAATGGTAATTTGACATTAAAAGTGCGATTAAAAAAGTTAGATTGGTTAAATAAGTGAAAAGGGTAAAATGGTAATTAAAGAAAAGTTTAGGGACTAAAACGTAAGTTGCCAGCTTATAAGTAACATAACGACTAAACTGGTAATTTACCATCTAAAATGAAATACAAGACTAAAGAAACAGATATGACCAAAATCAGAGTTAAAAAGTGTAAAATATAAAGGAAAAAAGAATTTAGGGACTAAACTGTAATTTTCTACAAGATTAAGAAATTTATTAAGTTAAATAAAGAATTTAATTGTAAATTTAATTAAACGACAATTTAAAGGAAAACAAGAATTAATATTTAACCAATGTGGCAATATAACACTAGGGGTATAATCATAATTTTCCTTAAAGTATTTAGTAAGTGAAATTCTGTGTAGATGTATCCACCACTAGGCAACAAAGTTGCTTAGCACGTGGTTTGTTCTAACTGCTTGTAGAGATAGGTTAAAGAGAAGGTAATGAAGGAGTACAAGTGGCATGTACATATGAAGACTTTTTGGACTTGTGGTCTTATGCGTATATGTATATATGTGCATTGTGTAACATAACTGGATATTGTATTTTGGGACTTGATGTGTACAATATGGCATGTAATGAATATTAAATGTTAGTGAATGTGACGAATTATGTAATGTGAATCTTGTATTGTGTTGATGAGTTGTGACTAATAATAGAAGTGCAATGTATGGAATTAGGGTACTAGAGGAGGAGACTACTATTTGGGAGTGTAATTTGAGCATTTGTAGGTTTGGGTAGCATAAATTATAAGCCGTTATACTGCCGAAAATTTTACCAAACGAATAGTAACTTAGAGATAGTAACATAATTATGTGATATTAGTAACATTAACTTGGATTCGACCTTGCATATAACCTAGTAAGCGAACTAAACAGTTAGGCAATTTTATTGGCAATGCCATTCAAATATATAGTAATAAGAATGATCATAGGGTGTCACAGATACAGGAAACTATAACCACATTCCTTTAACTTCCTTTACTTTTTTATTTTTTAACAATATAAGTCATTATCTCAATTATATATACACATCTATGAGCATAAAATTCATATACATGCTCATGTGTACACATTATATAATTTTAATTAATACAAAAGCTTAAAACTCATCATGTGTATATGAATGAGATACTTATTCTTATGCTATCATATGTTTTACTATCCAAATGATATGTGCATACATACCAACATCTCACTTTTTTATCAAGGCATACAATATGATCAAAACATTTATTTATGTATGCATAAATCTTCACATTTGCACCTTAATTCATGTTTAGGGTGCTCTAAATATGTTTATAAGTGTTCAACTAAGTTTTGGTAGTGTTTCGGGGCATAAAACTCTAGTTTGGTTTAAAGTAGGGGTGACTTGGTAGGGATATGGCCTATCCCAGCGGAGCTTATTGATTTTGGCTATTTCGAGAACTTATGACTCGGTAGGGATGGTGAATAACTTGGTGGGGATGGTAGGTAACTCAGTTAAGATTGTGGGTATCCATGCTAAGTTGATTGGATCTATCCATTCCAAGGACTTATGACTCGATGGGGTTAAAGAGTGTCCCTACCAAGTTGATTTTGGCAGCTATTCTACCTTACTATTTTGTGAATTTTTGACATAGTGAACCAATTTTTTGGGTGAAGTAATCTTCTACAAAGTTTTTCCCTTCTATCTCTGGTTTATAAATCATTAAAAATCATCCTATTTTCACTTCTAAATCTCAAGATATTCACAAAATACTACAAACTACTCCCAATGACACACAAATAGACATGTCCCATTTTCAAACTATATTTTGAAAAGCTTAAAAAAAGTTAGACTTTGTCTTCTATATATAAAATTTAGTCCTAAGAGTCTTGTTTCTATCCCAACTATAATGACTCAATTTGAAGCTCTAAAACTAAAGTTATAAGCAAAATAGTCCTGATGGGTCAAATGAACCCTAGGACGGATTTTGCTATCTTAAGAACAACTCCTATATTTTGGTTCTCATGCATAACTAAACATCATATCTAGGTTCCCAACTCCTTAATACATCTAACTTAAAATCTCAATGCATTAAATAGCAGCAAACAGAATAACAAAAATGCTAGAACTTCCTATACCTTATTGATGCATTAAAAACACTTTCTTCAATCCCTCTCTACCTCCTTTTCCTTGCCCTTACATGCTTTTCTTTCTACATAGGTTAAGCGCCACATATAAACATCTATTTAGATCCTTCAAATTTAGTTCTTATCATGCGAAACAATAGAAAAAGAAGAAAAAAAAGGATTGTTACCTTGAAATTGCCTTACCACTAAATTCTCTCTCTACAAATATTATAACTGAAATTAAAGTTAAATTTTAGTGATAAAATGGATGACTTTTGGGAACAGGATGGCTGAATTAATCCCCCTAGAGAGGCTAGCCATCACCTCTTATGTATCTTGATTTTTTTCCCTTCTCAAGAGATCTTTAGAGAAAGCTATATGTCCTTATCATATTGGCCCACTTGCGGGTCATAGGTAAATTGCATTTAGCTCCTTTCTTCCTTTAATGTTTTATATTTCCACCCCAACTTAATTTCTTTTTTTTAGTTAAATCCATGTATTACATTGTCTTCTAACTATACACATACATGTCTTAATGTGAAATGCCCATATTGCTCTTTTCTCTCAAAACTATTCTCTTTAGGTCTTTTCCCACACTTCTAATACTTATCTCTTTTGATTATATTCCTTATGCATCCTTGACATACCAGATTACCACTAGATTTATGTTGGGGCCTTACACTATTTAGTAAGAAAAGGGGGAGATGTAGATTTTCATTTTGTTTGTATTTTTCTTTAGAAGCTTGAGGGTTGTTAAGCTTTCTTCTACATTATGAATACTACATTTTATTGATTTCAATAGTTTTAGTAGATTAAACATTAGATATACATTAGTTTATCATAGTTTTTATGATTTTACATATAGACTTACTAGGATTTGAGAAGAGAACTCATTAAAATTTAGATCCCAATTTCATCAGTGGGTTTAAGAGTTTATTTCTCCCTTATCTTTTGATTTTATTCAATGTATAAAGTAGTTATTTTTGTTGTTTAGGGATCTTTGAATCCCCATGCCCATGTAAACTTTGATGCTTATTTGTTATGGATATGGTCAAATGTTTTGTTTCTCCTTGTGATGACCTTGATATTAATTTTCTGCAAGTATATAATCGTTCTCTTTTTTAAGTTGAATGGGTTTTGTGCTTGTTTGGATTAAATATCATTATTCTCTATTTTTGCTTACTTTGGCTATATATTTGATAGCGATTCTGAAATTTTGGCTATTAGATCTAGAGTTAATGCATTATAGATCTATAAATAGGTGGGAAATGATTAGGTATTGGGTTGATTGGCTATAAAATGGGAAATCAATACATATATAAGATTTATTAGACTTGTGCTTAATCTAGTTATTTGATTGGCTCTAGAATGCAAAATTGTGTACTTAGGGTAATTGGCTCTAGAATTGAAAACTTGGGTTTCGTTAGGTCATCCATATCTGATTCATATTATTTTATGTTAACAATATGTTTTTCATTGGGTATGGGGAGGAATTGATCCTTTAATAGAATTTTTAGTAATTGTTTCATTCTAATTTTCATACTCTATTTTTATTAACATTGATTTCTCTACACTTTCAATTTAAATTGCTTATAATTTGTTTAGTTAAGTCTGGTAGTTAGAACTCTAATCAACAAAACAATTGGGAAAATTATTTACATACATCACTAATTAATTGATTTTATTATCATAACATAATCTCTCGGGTACAATAATTTTGAGGTCTTAAAAATATTCCTCTATATTACTTGCCAATTCAATACACTTGCTAAGTGTTGCTCACAATCCACACTAATGAATTGAGCGAAAAACTTACAAATTATCCTTTTAACTTTTTTAGTAGCTTCCCCAAGGAAAATTGATCTTTCCAAATAATTTTTTACATCATAATACCATGGTTTGCCATAAATTGCTTTAGTGTCCATCACCTACTAGATTTCAAGGCACAACCTATTAGAACTGGTAATTAGTAATGGCTTTGTAACTACCTTTAGCAGGTTATCCCACATAGAAACTAACATTGCCAAGGCATCTGCCGGCGGATTTTCATCCTTAGGCATAAAGCTAAAGGTGAAAACTTCAAACATCCCAGCCAAACCTTTCAAGTATTCTGCCTAAGGCAACTACAGCTCTTACTTGATGGCCTATTCACCACAAAGGTGGTAGACCACCAATGATAAGTCTCCAAACATTTCTACTATATTTACCACTAAAGCCGGTAATACCTCTAACCTATAAACATAGGCCTTATATTTTGTTTCATTATTGGTAGCTTTATATCTCAGTTTTTTAGCTGAAGGGAGCTTTTCTTCATTTAGTGTGAAAAGGATTATCCCTACCATAACACCTTTGCTATTAATAACTCCATCAAAATACATCTGCCACCCTTGAACCATAATGGCTACAACATTTTTGTCGAGGATTTCATACTCCACTTGGTCAATTTCCAATGCGTGATTAGCTAAGAAGTCAGCCACTGTATGGCCTCTAATGGTTTTCCTAATGACATATTCAACCTCAAATTCTTGCAACAATATTAACCATCTTCCCATTTTACCTAAAAAAGATGGTGCCGTCTAAAGGGACTAAAGAGGATTGTGCTTAGCTACTGCTTGAACTCTATTGGAGTGAAAGTTGTGTCTCGGTTTTTTTGCATCCTAGATAACTGCTAAGAAAATTTTCTCAACTTCTTCATACTTTGCTTCATAAGTCAATAACTTTTTTCTAAAGTAGTAAATCACAAATTCAACCCAAAACTCATCTTCTTAGGCCATTATAACACCTATCGAGCTTTCCTTAATTGCTAGATACAAGATTAGGGGTTTGGGTGGTTATGGCAGTTGCAGTACTGGTGGATGTAACATATATTACTTGTTAGTGATAAAGGCCTTCTCACCTTCTTCATTCCATTCAAATGACTGATCTTTCCTTAGTTTATTGAGAGTTGGCTCATAGATCAAAGTAATCTTAGCAATGAACCTGTTGATATATTGGAGTTAGCCTAAGATTCCTCTTATTTCTTTCTCTTTTTGAGGCATTGACATCTCCCCAATTGCCTTTACCTTATCCAGATCTACTTCAATCCCCTTTTGGCTAACCACATGGCCAATCAACTTTCCTAAGGTAACCCCAAAGATGTACTTTTTCTAGTTAAGATGAAGGTTGTACAAGCTCATCTTTTGGAAGAACTTTTATAGGGCTTCAAAATGGCCTTCTCTAATTACTAATTAAATTGTCATATAATCTATATAAACCTCCACTTCTTTTTGGATCAAGTCATTAAGGATCTTAGTCGCCATTCTTTGATAAGTGGCACCAGCATTCTTTAATCATAAAGGCATCATGTTATAGGCGAAAGTTCCCCATTATATGATAAAGGCCATCCTAATTCTATCTATAATCTTATTGGTGATTTGATTATAACCAGTGTATCCATCAAAAATGTGGCAACACTGTCAATAAAAACATCTATATTGGGTAAAGGAAAACCATATTTTGGATAGGCTTTATTCAAGTCTTAGTAGTCAACACATATGCGAAATCTTCCATCTTTCTTGGCCATAGGAACAACATTGGCTAGCCAAGTCGGATATTGAACTTCTACCAAGAACTTTGCTTTAATATTCTTTTGCACTTCTTCTTTCACCTTTTCTGCCCATTGTGGCCTGAGCCTCTTGAAGTTCTATTTGACAGGCTTGTAATCTAGGTAAGTGGCATTTGCATGCTCAGCAACTTCATGGTCAATACCTAACATGTCTTCATAGGTCCAGGCAAAGACTTGTTCATATTGTCTCAAAATATTTTCTTTCCTCAGGGGTTATATCTTATGAAATCAAGATTTTCCCCAAATTTTTAGAGGTTCCAAGATCAAATAAAGTAGTATTTGTTTAATTACTATCAAATCTAAATGATATTTGATCGTGATCATATGTAATGAGTCATGAGAAACATCACACAAATAAACAAATTCTTTCATATTATTAATATAAGTAGAACTACAAACATCATCATTAAATGGTTTTGGTACAAAAAGTACATATATAAAGGCATCTTCGTCTACTTCTGGTGACACTGGTGTCGCGGATAAAACCTCCTTTTTTTCTTTACATAGGGGGCCCCTTTATCTGCCTCTACAATAACTTTTAGAACATCTTCATTAAACTCTAGCATTGGGACTTCAAATTCCACTTTCCCTTTTCTTTTGGCCCTAGTGGCCAACAAATCTAGAATCATGATGTCCTTAGGAGCATCATAATCCCAATCAAACAACTTTATCATTATTTTCTTATCCCAAAATCCTTTGATTGGCTTGATAGTTCCATTGTCCCAATCAAAGACATCATTGAATATGTAGAACCTAGGGACCATTTCTTCTTTGACGATGACGGGCTCAATTTCAACACAATATTTAGGCTTTATAGATGTAAGCACAAAGCTATCAAGAATATGTGAAATGCCCTTTGAGTTTTTCTAAACTTTTTCCCACAAGACTCAACATAACCCAGACCTCTTCTATCCTTTTGACCTACTATGGTAATCGTTTCATGGGGACCTTGTTAATCTTTCCCCGAACCAACACTTGGTAGAAAATTCATTTTCTTTATCATATTGACCAATAGAGGCATTGGTACATGATCACCCTTATCATTAGCATCAATAGTTGTAATATGATGACCATTGAAAGATTGATTTGCAATCTCCAACAAAGATATTTGATTCTCCCGAGCAACTTTAATGGTAATTACATGACCTTCATGTGGGATCTTTATCATCTAATTTAAAGTTGAGGGTAGCTTACCTAATTTACGAAACCATAAACTCTCAAAAAAACGAAGAAGTCAGTTGGGATAGGCAGCATTGCAAATTCAACCTCAGATTCAATTGGTCCCATTTTAACTAACGCCTTAAAAGTTCTTGATGCTTGTCTTCTGGATCATCATAACTTGTTATAGTTAGTTGGGATTTATCTAACTTTGATGCATCCATTCAAAAGGTAGCGAGGGTTGTTAATGTGCATATATAAATAAAAGACCCATCATCAATCATAACATAGGGAGTATGCTTACCATTAACCTAAGCCCGAATATATAGCGGATAGTTGTGTTCATGCCCTTATGATGCACACCAAACCCCGTAGGCATCTAGTGTACTATTGAAAACTCACTTTTAGAGCTTGAGATTAAATTAAGGTTCTTTTAACTCATGAAGGTCAATTGCTTCGTAATGGATAGTGATTCAACCCAATCTATAATGCCTCAAGCCTTTAAAAGGCTTTAGATAGCACCTTAAGGTATCTCCATTGCTTTGCTAGCAATCACCCTATGAGGGCATCTGTTGGGCAACACAAGGTAAGTATCATGGAGTTGCCACCTAATAAAATGTTGGGAAAACGAGTTCTCAACTTATGAAGCCAAAACTAGAGATTGTTCGGACTTCACTCCTATTTACATACTAGGTCGATGTTTGCATAAATGATCGCTTATGGCTAGACATTATGATCCTCTCATCACACATTACAAGGTAAAGAAATTAAGTAGTGCATTGCAAGCATATGGAAAGAGATAAATTGCATAAGATATTTAAATAAATCATACATAAATTAGGGAATTGATTCATCTCACTTTGATAAGGACATTGGTCCTTCCATGTAGATTTACAAAAAAGAAAACTAGAGTTTTGGGTGTATTTTGGATAAAAATAGTACATTGGACCCACACAACTTTTAAAGAAAATAATCATGTTAATTAATTTTATGGTAAAAGAATCATTTGTATTTATAAAGAGAGCTTTATTTTTACATGTTATTTTGGAGATGAAAATCAGAACATTAGCCCCTTTATTATAGAAAAATCTCACTCAAACATATATAAAATCATTTGGTGACTTTTAAACTTAACGTTCAAAAAAATATTTATTTATAAAATATAAGAAAGGCATGAATAATAAGAATGCAAGAAAAAAAGACATACATAAATCAAGCGATTTATTAAATTGAGAAAATTTGTTTCCCATGCATATTAAAAAAAAAAACTTTTTATGTGACTTTTAGAATAAAAGAACAAACATTGATCCATTTCATAAAAAACCAATTTATTGAGTAGAAAATATTTAATATAAATTTCCTTAATTATCGATGAAAAACCCTTTTTACTAACTATTACAAATTATCATTCAAAAGTAAAATAAACAATAAAGTACAAAAATAAATGAATGAATAAATAAATAAATAAATACATAAAAGCTAAAAATGATATCGAACCGAATGGGCTCAATCTCCAACTCCCAATCTCTTTCATGCAAGCTCATAATGCATTTTATCAAGATAAAGCTAAAAAACTAAAATTAGTTAAACAATAAACTAAAATTTTAAAAAAGGAGAAATTTTAGTAAAGTGATAGAAAATAAGCCAAAATGGGGGAAAACAAAAGAAAAAAGGAAAATAACACATAAAAACCAAAGGAAAAGGTTATGGTCTCACTAAGAAGGTAAGGAGCGAGTCAAAACCCCAAAAAAGCATATAACAGCTTTGAGTGGGACAAGTGAGTCACGACCCATTCCAGAGTGTGTCACCCCGAGTCAGGTGTGAGTCAATTCCTAGGGCCATGACTCGCTCAGGGTTTAAGGCCGTGAGTCACCTCTGGAATGCCTAGTGGCTAATAGAATTATGCCATAACCAATTTTAAACTGCCTCGGTTACCTTCTAAAGCTCTAAAATGCATGAAAATGCTCTTAAACTCCCTAGAATCAACTCATAGTCTCAAAACAAGTATTAAAAGCACAAATAACATTATTTGCATAAAAACACCATCTAAGAGAAACATGCTCAAGAGAGAGAAAATTAGAACTAACAAACATCAAACTTGAATTCTTATATAGGTATGATATTCATGTATAAAACACAATATCACACATAAATATACTTCTAAAGTATCATTTTCATAAAAACAACAAGAATAGCATATTACATAGAGAGAAAAGACAAGAAACAGAGCATGGAGAATTTATAGAAAACTCAAAAACACAATTTGTAAGAACAAAAGTCCTAGATCTACCCAAGAGCTATAAGTTTTCCTCTTACATTACCATCAATAGAGCTACTTCAATAATTTAGTGTATGAATCTCTATCTCCTCTTTTTGCTTTTTTTTTTCATTTGCCAAAAGCCAGATGAAAAACTATAAAGTGTTTTCTTTATTTCCTCTTTCTAGATTCCTTGGTGTGTTTTTTCGAAATTTGTTAGTATTTGTTCAAGAGAAATCATTACCTTTAACTTCCTTAGATTAGGACTAAAAAAAGTAAAAGATTCTTATCTTAAAAATAATCCTCTATTTCACAGAAAAAATCTTGGCATTTTTTTATGGAAAAAACCCAATTATGGCCTTGATTGGTGAGTCATGACCTTGCTCAGATGTGGGCCCCTTAAAAATTCTAAAAACTTAGTTTACTGGCAAAAAAAGGTGAGTCATGGTCATAGGTTATGACTCACTAATAAGTCACAACCTTGAGTCAAGTCAAGTGACACAAATCACAGATGAAGGGAAGGGGGAGTGAGTCACCACTTCATGCGATGACTTAGAAGCAAGTCACGCTCTTGATTGGTGAGTCAAGGCCTTGATTCATTTTCTTAGTCAACCCAAAGCCTATATATGTGCTCATTTAACACATTTAAAAGAAAGAAACACATGTATGTTGACAAAACACCATTTTTGACTCTCAAAAGCTATGATAGAATATTTTCAAAAAACAAATACTGGAGAGAAATAGAGTGCTATTGCTTCCTAGTTGTTTTTGAAATAGTATTATCCTCATTAGGTAACCCTGATAGAGGCTGATTTAGGCCTAGTGTCTATAGTTTGCCCCTATGTTTGGTAAAATTAGTGCACTAGTGTATAGGTTTGCCAAAGTTCAGAGCACAATGATGAAATATGTGTACCTGAGGTAACGAATTTTGAATTGTAGATACGTACTACTTATGGTAGTGCATTTCTAGTTGAGTAATTATTGCCATCTTATCGACATGTTAAATTTAGCTTGAATAGGTACCGTCAATTTATCGATGTTTTAACTCATAATGGGGTGATTATTGCCAATTTATCAACATTTTAATATTCATTTAGGTAATTACCATCGGCTTGTCAACGTTTTAACCTTGGATTGTAACACCCTTATCGTACACCTAAATGGACTCACTTTCTCTTAAAAGCTTAAACATACTTTATTATTTTATTGAGCCATGAATTATAAAATATAAAGATCTTCTAAAGAAAACAAATCTAACAAAAGTGTTGTATAATTAAAAACTTTGCTATATACATTTGAGTCTTTTAGAACATTCAAGATTTACATCCAATAATTTTTAGCACAATACATAATTTGACAATACAAATAAATATTCTTATAACAAAAAAGAGGACTTAACATCAAAAACTATACTTTCAGAGTCTCTCTCTTGTGTTGGCCCACCAGCTGCAAACATTAACCTTGAGATGATCTCTTAACTCAAAACCTACATGGATAAAATAACATGTGCTAAACAATAAAGCTTAGTGGGGATACTAAATATGAAAGACAACCACTCACAGTAATCGTCAAAATCATATAACATACATTAATTGAAGCATTAAAAATGACATGTCAGAAATATATATATTAGAAGATATACAATTTTAAACAACAATGTAATCCTACATTTAATTCAGCATCTTTAAATATCAACATTGATTAAAATGATATGTACTTTAATAAATATAATTCATACATTAGAAACTAAGTTAATCATGTTGTTTCATATATCATAAGTAATAGTTATACTATAATTAACTGTGTTGTATTTATACTCAAGATTAGCCTACTTACAAGTATAAGAACATTCAAAAACTGCCATCTATAATTACACTCAGCACATTTTATGTATATATATATATATTTATTTAACATGTAATCAATGGATTAGAAACACTACAAGAAAAATGCAAAATAGCGATGACAAAAGTCCTTGCTAAATGATGATTTTTCGTCGCTAAATCAGTTTAGCGAGGATTTAGCGAGGACACAAATTTTGTTACAAAAGTTATCCTAGCTGAATTTAACGAGGACTTTAGTCCTCATTAATTTTGGCGAGGATTTAGTCCTCGCTAAGTTTTGCGAGGATTTATTCCTCGCTAACTTTTGTGAGGTTAGCGAGGATCAAAGTCCTCGATAAATTTAGCGAGGATTAAATTCCTCGCTAAGTTTTGTGAGGATTTAGTCCTCACTAAATTGTCACTAAATTTTAGCATGCATTTTATGACAAATATTATTCTTGCTAAATTTAGCATGAAATTTATCCTCATTGAATGTTGATATGAAATTTTTTATTTTCCTAATTTAATATGAAAATTTTATTATTTAAATAATAAATAAAAAACTAAAAAATAACAAATTTATATTCATTCAACATTTAATAAAATATATATATATATATACACTACAAGAAAATCCTGAAATAGCAACGAAAAAATAGCAATGAAATATATTTCGTTGCTAATTTAGCAACGGAAACATTATTCCGTTGCTATTTAGCAACGAAAAATATTTTCCGTTGCTAAAATTGGTTGAACTTTATAAAATTAGCAACAGAAAAATATTTGGTTAGCTTCCGTTGCTAAAAGTGGAGGGAATTTCTGGCGCCATTATTTAGCAACGGAATTTTTATTCCGTTGATAATTAAGGCAGCAACAAATGGCGGGACGAAAAATACCAACGGAATTTAGCTAAAATTAGCATGGAAATTTTCCTCGATAAAATTAGCAAGGACTTCATTTGTAGCTAAATGTCAGCAAGGGAATAGCAGGGGACATTTCCTCGCTAAATTGGTAAGGACAATAGTCTAAGCTAATGCAACATGAATTAAGTATCAACGAGGGATATGTCCTCGCTAATTCCAAGGTAAATTAGCGAGGGCTATTTCCTCACTAAATGGTTAAAACTCACACCACTTTACAAACCATTGGCGAGGACTAGAATCATAGCTAAATTAGCGAGGACAATAATCCAAGCTAAATTAGCAAGGATAATGTCCTCGCTGATGATTAAACCTCACACCCACCATGTCCTTGGAATTTATTTCTTTTATTATATAATTAATAAGAATTAATATTAATAAATGAATATAAATATAATATTATAATTTAATTTAATTTAATTTAGTTAATTTCAATAACAATAATTTAGTTCATCTAAGTTTTTATTATATAATTAATAATAATTAAAATTATTAAATATAAAAATAATAATTTAATTTAATTTAGTTAATTTAAATAATAATAATTTAGTTTATTTAATTTTTGCTAAAAAAATATATTAACTAAATGTACTAAATTAAATATAAATAAAATTTAAATTATATAAAAAATAGTTAAAATATAATTATCTAATTTTTGATAAATTAATGAGGATTAAGTCATCGCTAAATGGTTCATATGTCAAATGCCAAACTATATAACCATTAGCGAGGGTTTTGTCCTCGCTAATTTAGTGAGGGTTTTGCTCCTCGCTAAATTAGAGAGAATTAAGTCATCGTTAAACGGTTCATATGTCAAATGCCAATATATTTACCAGTTAGCGAGGGTTTTGTCCTCGCTAATTTAGCAAGAATTTGTTCCTTGCAAAATTAGCGAGGATTAAGTTCTCGCTAAATGGTTAATATGTCAAATGCAAAACTATTTAACAGTTAGTGAGGGATTTGTCCTCGCTAATTTAGCGAGGATTTGTTGCTCGCCAAATTAGCAAGGATTTAGTCCTCATTAAATGGTTCATATGTCAAATGCCAATCTATTTACCCATTAGTGAGGGATTTGTCCTCGCTAAACATTAATCTTTACATAGGTATATACAAGATTATATAAATAGACCTATCAAAAATCATATTACATGGCATATATAATTTAATGTGTTTTCATATAAGCGCATATTTAACATAACGACATGTAAATAAGATATATATATATATATATTGTAGCACCTAAATTCTATACTTGGCTATTACCACTAGATCTTGTATCATAATACATGTTTTACTATGTTTTAAAATCGAAAACATTTCTTATTAGATAACTCATAGAAGAAATTAAAACCATATCATGTGAACTTAAAAGTCCTCAATACATTACAATGTTTTCTCAAACAACACATTTGTACATATATAAAAATTCCATCATAATTAAAAATTTACATATACACAAAATAAAATAATAAAAAGGAGACTCTACTTTTCAATCTTCTAAGATTTGTGTTGGTTAACCTGCTGCAAATATCAGTCCTGCGAGAAAGTCCTATCCTTGCAACCTACACGGATGAAACACCCATGCTAAGCTATAAGTATACCTTATGTTCAAATGAAAGAGATACCAATTCAAAATGAATAAACAAGAGTCCACATATGATACCCGAATGACTTTATGATAGTAAATTTGACATTGGTGCTTTATCTACACAACATTTAATCATATAAGCATTTTTATCTTTTAGACCTACAATTCATTCATTGAATGATATACCACTGTTTACATTAAGTCATACTTTCTACATATCAAACACTTTGACATATACTAGGAATATATATATATATATATATATATATATATATATATATATACATTTTCAAATATAAGCATAGGATCAACAATAATATATGTATATTCATAAGGAAGAAAGAGCATTACTACAATGAAAGTTCATCATTTATCGATCTAAGATGTATTTGTGATATTTAATGTACTAATGCATACATTGAATAACTAATTTACTTTTATCTTAAATACCAGTATCATATTGAGTTTATCACTTATAGATCTATAAATATTTTATGTTGCATACAAGACATTGTACATCATGTCCTAGTAGAAAGCAAGAACGAGTAGCTATAAGGAAAACTTATAACCCAGTGTGTTAATTGAAAGGCAATCACCGACATGAATACCTATACATAACTCTTATATTTCATTGCAAAGAAAACACTTATATTGACAAACATTTTCATAGATTTCATATATGACAAATCATACAAGCCATTTAACTAGCTCAAACAAGCAATATATTACTATCGGGAACATACTATCTTTACTATAGTCTATAATCAGATATTAGTGATGCATCGGTTCATTCATATAACTCTGTACATATAATTTTTATATGAAATATTTGTGCATAAATGTATATTTTAAACTCTTTTAATTTCATAATTTCCATATGTGATAAAAAGAAATTTCATATATAATATATATTATGAAGTCACTTTAGGAATTGTCATGCTTTATGAAACTTTAATATCGAACTTTTCTTAACTTTGGTGTAAAGCCTTCATTATTCTAAAAAGGTGGATAACGGGTTATACGGTAGTACCCGAAGGTACAAAATTGTTTATTATAACGGTGGCACCCGAAGGAATTAAACGGTGATCTCGTGTAGGGATAAAACTGTATGATAAATTGGTGGACCCAAACAGGGTCAAACAAATAACTTGGACCGATCAAGTGGACCCAAATGGGGTCGGCAACAACCCAAATAGGGTTGTTCAAATCAACTCTAACTTTTAAACCCAAACAGGGTCTTTGTAACTTTTAATTTCAAGTGGACCTAAATAGGCCAAAACTATTCAGAAGCAGCTGCAAGGTACCCTTATACGCATGCCTATCTATCCACATCCTAGACTCAAAGCAGGCAATTAAATCCCTTTACTTTATATTTTCTTTAATTCATTCATATTCTTATATGCACATGTATACTCTTGTGTAACTATGAACAATGTACTTATATACATATTCATGTGTAACTTTCTGTAAACCTATGAACATGTTCACTATTGGGTATTACTATTTAATACTTGAAATCCTATTCAATCATGTAACAATCACATGACAAGATACTCTCTCTCTAATGCATACACTTGTATACATAGCCTCATATAACATTGCCATTATATACTTTAATAAGATATCTATAATTGAGTCTATAGCACTGTAGATCTGTATTTTAACATCCTAACATGTGATAGCACATATGCTTAATCATGTCATTTCAATTAAATAAATACATATTCATACATTTCACTTTAAACATATTCTTTAAATCATTACTCTAAAACATCTTTCAAGCTTCAAACTCAATCATGTAAGATCATACCGCATATATATATATATATATATATATATATATATATATATAACATGACATGTTTTCATTTTCTTGATTCATATACTCCAGCATCATATTCATTTAAAATATCATACTTGTACTAATCATACTCCTTACACATGCACATGATCATATTATAGTAAACAATTCTCCAGTGTATAAACATGCATTCATACATTCATATAGTAATTCGAATACCGGTAATTAAACATACCTCTCATCATAAACTTATACTTGAACATATGATCTTTAAGCAACACATCATATCACAATCATATTATCATACATACAGGATCAATGATAATTCAATAATTTCATACTTCCATATATTCATCTACTTCATTGAGGGTTCATCTATATGGTAATAATATATCTTTACAACTTTATTTCTATAAGTTATTATATTAATTTCATATTTTGATGTTACTTAATACTCTCATATTTATATTTTAAAATGTTCTAAGCTCACATATTAGTGCAATATTTTAAGTTTAATTACATGTTTTAACATGCTTTAGATGTGTTTCAAAATGTTAGGGTAAGTATTGATATTTGATGAGGATAAAAGCCAAGTATAACTGTAAAAGGAAAGGCACATGGCTGAGTCCAATTGGTCCCAGCTGAGTCTAATGGCTGTAACTGAGTACAAAAGGTGTGCACGGCTGAGACAAAAAGGTCTCGACCGCGCTTACAAGTAATGCTTTATGAAAATTCTGCAGATAGTTTTTCTAAAGCTAATTGCACATCATTTTAGACCTCACAAACATCATTTTCAGCAAAAATGGTCTTCTACAACTTTGTTCCCCTATTTTATAGTTTTAAAAAAATCAAGAATCCTTGCAATATCTTTTCTAAAACTCACAATAAATGGAATTTACTAAAGACTATTGATTAGGGTAGGCAACACAGAATTCCGGTTTTCAAGTAATGTTCAGGAAAATTTAAAGGAATTTTTAAACTCTTTTTTCTTCATTTAAATTGTTTATTTTGAAGTATATTTTTCGTAGGAATCAACTTTATGTCATTCTTATCATTGTACACAAAGATATCCCATATTAACCAAAAACTATTCTAGAATCATATTTAACAGTTCATCTAAAATTTAATTACTCATATAAATAATTTAAAGGCAAATTCATGTCTAGGTTACTTATACAATGTTGTATATATATGTTTCTATGTTCTATACAATCAAACCTCATCTCAATATCAGTTCTAATTTCAAAGATATCGTCCAAATACTGTAGACTATACATGAGTATGAGATTGCACACTTATCCGATTTTCAAGCTAGGTTATGACCCATTTAGAGGCAGAACTAAAATGTGATTTCTCTTATGAAATCTTTTTCTGGAAGTATATTTTAAAACCCAATTGGAATCATCTAATTATCTATTCTAAAACTCAAGATATTACCAAAAGAATACGACTAGGTCCAGTGAACCTAAACCCAGAATTTTAAAACTTACATGCATGTAGTTTTAAACATCAAAGATTGATGTTTATTTTCAGTTACTCATCAAATATAATTTAATACATTGTATTATAACCTTTCTATATTAACATCACTTTAAAATAATCTCAAATCAAGCTTTTAACAATTTATTTTTCCTAACTTTATCAAATAACATATACAAGAGGTAAATCTCTAAAATCTCCTCTTTTATAGCTATAACACTATATCAAAATGCATCCATATCATTTTATAATCACATATTTCACTCAAGGAAAACACATGCATAAAGAGTAGGTTCCCAAACCTGAGAATGCAACTCAAATCTTCTTCAAAATCCTCCTATTTCTTTCTCTTCCTTTTTCTTCCAATCTTCTAGTTCTCTTATGCCCTTGTAAGCCTCTTTAATATAGCCTTCCATCCATATATAAGGTAGAAATATGAAGATGTTCTTTGAGTGAAAGGGAGGGCCGGATTAGAGAGATAAAAGAGATGAAAGTTACAGATTTTCTTTGTTTTTTTGAATAGAAAAGAAAAGGGAAATTGAAACAAAATAGGTTATTCTTTCTACTCCCTCTTGCATATGCTGTCCACCACCTAATTCCCATTTTTATAATTGTCTTGTATGTGAGTTTAAGTGGAATGTGACACCAGCTTGAAACCTCACAATTCCTCTTTTAATCCTCCTACTAAATGTATGTTATAAATTGACCCCCACTTAAACCTTCTCATCCATATTGATCCCAACCTTTCTATCTTCTTTCAATTGCATCCCAATTTACTATTCTATTATTACAATTGGCCCAATATTTAATTATATCAAAAATTGACCACTTAACTAATACTTCATACTTCAATTACACCCTTGAATATTATTAAACCAATATAAATAAATATTTTATTACCTTATAAAATTCATACCATATAATTTACACATTTATCACATAATTAATTATAACTTAATAACACTTTTTGCACCAGTCAATATCTTAACTCTTAATAATTCGTCCAATAATACTCAATTAGATTTTAATAACATGTAATTACCCTTGAATTCTATTAGGGCCTATTTTGGGTCCTTATTTATATATATATATATATATATCATAACTCAATTTATATTCTTTAATACATGTATTTCTATATTAATAATTGCTTTATTTATATTAAAGATGGTTTATATAACCTTTACTATCAATTTGGAATCTTTAAGTGAACTTTAGGTGAAGTGAAAAAGGGTCACGGTCATTAGGTAATACCTGGTAATGGTGACATAGGTTCCATTTCAATTCTGGACTGAAAACTAGACTACCTTAGGGTCATAAGCTAAAATCTAGTAACCGTGACCTATATTCTGCTCGGAGATAGAATTCCAGATTCAATATGTATAATGTTTTTGACCTAGAAACCATCATTTTTAGCAAAAGTTTCCTTCTACAAACTTTTTACCCTATGTTTCTAGTTTCCAAAACATCAAAAATCATTTCAATATCATCTTCATATCTCAAGATATTTGCATTTTTCTAAATACTATCCCCAAGAGCAGTGTTGTGAATAGGTCCAAATACAAGCTAAATTTTGATATGCTTAAATACAGAATTAAGCTTAACTTCCTCATATGAATTTTAGATTTTGAAATGTATTTTTCATAGAAATTAACCTAATATCATTCTAATCAGTACACACTAAAATACATCATTTTTACTACAACCTGTTCTAGAACCGAAATTAACAGCTCACCTAAAATTCAATTAATTATATGGATGACTTAAAAGTAAATTTAATGCTAGGTCCCTTCTAAAAATTTATAGAAATATATCTTATATAACATTAGAAATTGTAATGGTCTCAATTAAAGTTTTGTAACTCAAATTATATTTGAATTACAGTCATTAGTTCCTAAGGCTTCATGTCTTCTCTTTAAATAACACTTCTTAAAACTTATTTCTCTTTTCAATTTATCAAACTATAAGACATTTAATTCATATTTCTAATAATATCATCCACATAAAAGTATGAGACTCCTAATCCCATACCTTGGTGGAATTTTCCCTAGCCTTCAATCTTGCACCTTTCCTTTCCCTTTGTTCTTTCTACCTTCTTCTTCTCCTTTAACAACAATTCATTCTTTAAACATAAATTTCTAGCATTTTACTCAATCAAACCTCAACAAAATAAGAAGAAGATGATGATGATGATGACGAAAATCAAATTTTAAAGCTATTACCTTAATGATGTACACCAATTTATTCTTAAATAATCAATATGAAAGAGTTGCTCTTGAAGAGTAAAAATATTGAAATGAGGAATTCTTTGAGAGATTGAAGAAATAAAATGTGAAGAAGAAAGGAATTACAAATCTCCCCACTAATAATGCCATCCCTGTCTCCATCCATTCTTATTTTCAAATTTTATAATAGAAGGGGAAAATTCCTTCGTTGGTCCCTAAAAAATTTGCATGTCACAGTTATTTCTTTCTAACTTTTGCATGTTACTTAAAGACCTCTCCCTTCTATGCTTATTTTAAATCAACCCCACATTTCTTCTCCTTAATCACAATTGACCCTTCAAATGTCATATTGACAAATTAACCCCTAAACTAACACTTTATGCTTCAATTACAACTTTGAATATTATTAAACCAAAATAATAATTTAATCATACCCTTATAAAATCCATACCATATAATTCACACATTTATCACATAATTAATTACAACTTAAAAAAATTTATGCCCTAATTAATATCTTAACTATATTTTATTCCAATTATGCACACTATATACTATAATATCAATTGACTATTGTATCCTCAATCACATAAGACCATGAATTTATTAGATGTTAACTACTAATAATTCAACCAATAAAGCTTAATTAGACTTTAATAACATGTAATTGCCATTGAATTCTACTAGGGACTATTTTGGGTCCTTACAAATGTAATGGACTAAATGCCAGGTTAGCCATGAATAGTATTTTTCGATGGTAAATAGCATATTCGGGCTAAAAAGTACACCCGAAAGTGAAAAATATTTTATTTGACTGTCGAAAAATATTGGTGATGGTGAGTCCGGGATTGAAATTTGAAGTGAAATTGAGGGCAAATAGACCTCTAAAAGTCAAAAATACGAGAAAAGCAGCGAATCAATTTTTATGCTACAAAGGTTGACTTGAATTTCACGGAATTTTTAAAAATAGCAAATAAACTCCAAAAATTGCCAGAATTTGCAGATCATAATAAAATTTTATGTAGATTATTTTGGTTATAAAAAGTGAATTTTTCGGTGAAACCGATAGTTGTTGAATCGGATCGATAACGAACTCCGATTGGGCTAAAATTTTGTGTACAGTTTATTTTTGGTGTGATAAGAACAATGGAATCAAAATTGAAGTGATTTAGAGTTAGAAAGTGAGAGAAATAAATTAGGGCTTTTATTAGGTAGTTAATAGGCTTTTGATTAATGAGTAAGGCCAATTAGCTTAGCCCATGAGAGGAAGTATATAAGGTGGAAAAATCTGTGAATTTCCAAAAATCTCCAGCCTCTCCTTCTTCCTCTTTTTGGCCAAATCCTTCATTGTCACTTCCTCTTTCAAATTTCTTTCATTCCACTTAAAATTCACACCAAATTCAAGCTCAAAAAAGGTAATTATATCCCTCTAGAAAATTATTCAGCCCTCTATCCTTTGATTTGAGAAAAAGAGGCAAGATAAATCAAGTGAGAAAGACTTAGGGGTCAAATTAAGGTATGTAAAATTTAAGGTTTTAATTTTGTTTAAGAGTTCCTATAAGTGCCTAGAGTCTACTTTTTAGGTCAAAATGGGCTAAAAGCATTGATATCTTAGTGTTTCTTTGGATAGGAATTTTGGCCTTTTATGGAAGTTCATGGTGATGGATGATTATCTAAGGTTTAAGGCATGAAAAAGGAAGCCTATGGAAGTTAAAACAAGTAAGAAAGGTAAGTGACTATGAAATCTAACTATTTCCCTTGATTTAGCAAAATTTTCTTTTAGGTATCTTAGGGAATTATGGGAAAAAGATGTGTAAAATTGAAATTGGCTTTATTGTAATGGAATTGGACCTTAAAAAAGCTTAATTATAAGCTTAAATTGATTGGAATGATTTTGTAAGATGGTATTCTCGCAGTGGCCAACTTGATGCTTAATGGAAAACAAAGTGTATTTTGGTTATTTTTGATAATTTACGTTTTAAAATGATAATAAACATAAATTAACATGTCCATAAATTTTTAAACAATTTATGGAAATGATTTGAATATTTTTGAGATAAATAATCGATTATGTAAAATATAAATTCGATGAATTATGGTGAAAAAATTCATAAAACAAGTAAAATATGTACCTAAGAATTTTTGTAGAATATATGAAATTTTTTTGAATATATTAGATAAAATATTTGAATATGTACAAAATGAATTTATTGAATAATAACTCAATAATTCAATAAATACATTTTGTACATATATGAATAGATATGCATACATATATATGTATGTATACATATGTATGCATACATAGATATGTTTATATATATATATATTCAAATATATACATATTTGAATATGTACAAAATGAACTTATTGAATTCTAACCCATATATATTCAATAATTCAATAAATTCATTTTGTACATATATGCATAGATATGCATACATATTTATGTATGTAAACATAGATATGTATACATATATGTGTATACATACATATGCATGTATGTATACATATATATGTATGTAAACATATATATGTATACATACATATATATGTATGTATACATATATATATATGTATACATTGATATGTTTATATATATATATATATATATATATATATATATATATGTATGCCAACATATATATGTATACATATATATGTATGTATACATTGATATGTTTATATATATATATATATATACATATACGTACACATATATATGTATACATACACACACACACACACATATATATATACATATGTATACATACATATATATGCATACATATATATATATATGCATACACTGTACATATATATATATATATACACACATATACACACACGCACACTTACAAACACACACACACACACATATATATATACTAGATAACTTCTAAGGAAAGGAATGAGGGACACTCCCTTCCATTCTCAGGCATCCAAAAAACTATGTTAACTCTTATATGCTTGTTTACTTATTTTATCTATGAAAGACATGTCAGCACTACTATAAAAGATCTTATTAACTCTCTAAAAATGTGAGCTTGTTTCTTTTGATGTTGTGATTCTGTCAAAGCCATTCAATGGTTTCTTCATTCGAAGTTCTCTCGAATTTGTTTTGCACATATTCCCAATTATATTTATATACATATATATATGTATATATGTATTTATATATATATATGTGTTTGTTTGTGTGTAATATGTTTGTATATATAATATGTGTATATATATATGTGTGTATATATTTATATATGTATGTATGTATATATATGTATGTATATGTGTATATACATGTACATATATATATGCGTGTGTGTATGTGTATACACACATACATACATACATACATACATACATACATACATATATATATATATATATATATAGATACACACATATATATGTATGTACACTTATATGTATGTATATGTATATATACAAATATATGTGTGTGTGTGTGTGTATATACATACATACATACATGCACACACACACATATAAATATATATGTGCATACCTACATACCTACATACATATATATATATACACACACACACATATGTGTGTGTGCGTATGTATGTGTTTATGTATGTATAATAGCATATGAAGGAATATAAGTGTAATCGATAAATGATAAATGTGCATATGCAATGTTTTTGTATGGATATAGTGGAGATAAAAATGTCATATGAAGATGATTGTAATTTATGTGTGCATACATGATTGGGATCCAAACTTGGAATAAGAATGACTTGTACAATAGAGCAACTTTATTGGCTATAATATCTTAATCATATATGCTTAACATGTTTAACTATTATGAATATGTGATGATGTGTGTAAGCATAAAAATGCATGAGGGACAGATATAAAGAATCATAAAGGCATGCATGTATGATGTTTCGATGCAATCTTAATTCTTATGATTACAAGCACATAATTGTTATATTTAATTTTGTACATGATAGCATGCTACAGAAATTTTATACATGAATATGTATATGACACCGTGCTTATAGATATACATAAATATATATGTATGAACATTTATATGCATATGATGAGAAAATAGAAAATTACAGAATAGCAATCCTTAATAGTATATATGATCACATGTTTATAGAGACTTATACATGAACATGTATATGGTTACTTTGGACATAATTATACGTGAGCATATATGTGCATATATTTATATTATTAAATAGAGTAAGGTAAAGTAAATGAAACATAAAGTAAAGAGATTTAACTGCCTACATTGTGTCGAAGATGTGGATAGATAGGAATGCGTATAAGGGTACCTTGCAGTTGCGATAGTATAAAATTAGCTCCATTTAGGTTGCAGCTGACGTCGTTTTGGTTCACTTTGAAGTTTAAGTGTAGTTGACCCCATTTGGTTCAAAAATGGTCCTGTTTGGATCATAAATAGTCCCGTTTAGATTGAAGCCAATCCCATTTGGGTTCACTTGATTGGTCAGAAAGTTTTGTACCTTTGGGTGCCACCACATAACACTTTGTCCATTTCTTTAGAAAAGTGCAAGCCTAGTTCAAGTAAGAAAAGCATCATATGAAACCAGAAGATGAAGGAGACATCAGTGATCTTAAATTGACTTTCATATTACTGTTATATGAAATTCCTAATTTGTATATTGAAAACATGTAGTGAAAAGGTGGTTACATTATAATTATGTAACTAGCATTGTAATATCACATGAGCATGCTAGACATATAGATTATGCATATGAACTAGCACATAATGGATGATTTATTACTAATCATGTTGGTCAATACATGATCTTGTGGCCGTATGTTTTACTTGATTTTACTTATATATCCTTTAAATTTGCATCAATATACAGTATATGGGAAAATATGACATAGAGGAAAAAGGATATTTTATTGTTGTATGAATGAAATTATTAATGTGATTCTAGGGTATTTTCTATACTTAGGAATCCAAGATATATGTTGTTGGACTTGAGCAATGTGATGACTTACAATTGTTAAATCGATTAATATGTATTTCTATAGCTATTTGATCCTTGCTCAACCATGTAATGATGCGTGTGACTCTATACATATTAAAATAATGGATCATGAATACATAAGCATGGGTATGTAATATGTGCATGAGATAGAAATTAATTAGTTTGTCAATGTGTTAGCAAAATGGAATGGTATCTAATTATGAATAAAAATAAAAGAATGGCATGTTATTAATGGCAAGAATATAAAGAATAATACATAAATTGGATACTTAGGATGTGTTGCCTATAATTATGTTATGTTAAAATGATTAATATTTGTTATACATAGGAAGTAAAATTTTATTAACCTAAAGTTATATGAATTATGACTTGGTCTTTTTGTGAATCTAAGATTGATATTACATGTATTGAAAGCAAGATTGATAAGTCAAAGTAATTAGATAAGAGTAACTTATAAGGATCAAGAAAGTGAACATAAAGAATAAGAATTCAAGTGCCCTATGAATATTTCTAAGAAGCTAAAGTGATAAATAAGAGGAATATTAATAGGCTTTTGATATTGGTTATCAATATAGCATGAAATCAAATAGTACCTAGAGATGCTATAATTATTATTTTATATGATTAGATTTGTATGCTTAAAGATATGTTTTTTTGTGTATGCATATTTGAGGTACTATCTTCCTAAAAGGCAACTTTATAATTTTGACTCATCATAGAATGGCTTTGTATGGCTGCTGACAATAGATGACAGTGATATCAATTTCATGTGTGTATGGCTAGTACCTAACTATGTAACTTAGGTTGGACATTCTAGATGTGTACCACTATACAAACTGTATAGAGCCACCTTCTGTGTAGTCTCTCATTCTGCTTGCCAATTTAGGGAAGGACAGGATATCATAAGGTACCCATTATCATTTCAAGGAGGTACCTTATTTGTTGCTTTTGTTTTCAGCTATCATCGCCTCTAGGCTCAACTATATGAAAAGGCTAATATTTGGAGACTAATTGACTACGATTTTACCACTTCTGCTACATATAAAAGATGGGTATCCAGCTCCGCGGTTGATAATAGAGCAAATTGGCTAAGACAAAGCTCAGGCGAGAGCAACAGAGGATGATATTTAGATTTAAACATGCAATGTAAGAAACTATGTACTACATTTTTTATTGAACAAGACAACTCATAGTATGTATAATAAACTATTTTTATTTATATTAACATATGAGTTTGCATTACATGTGAAAATATTTCCACACATTTTAACTACACATGATCACTACTTTAACATTGAGTTTAAAAAGTACAAACTCTACTCATTCTCCGGATTAAACCCTGAAAGTATATCTCCCTTGTTATCAATCAGCCCTCTCAGGTTTTCTTGATTGAACATTTACACTTGGCCTCTAACTTTTGCCCAAGATGCCCTTTTTTGGTTTTCGCCTTGGCGAGGTGCTAAATTTTTGTAAGGCCACCGTTTTAAGATTTTGGACCTCAGAGCTATATTCTCTTCTTTTTCACATTTATTTTATTTTTGTTCTTTCTTCCTAAGTCTAGCAATGAAACCTCTTTAACCTATTGATGTTGATTGGTTCTTTGAATGCATTTCCATCACTATAACTTAGGATTGTAGCTCCTTTGGATAATAACTTCTTTAATACAAATGGGCCTTCCCATGTTGGTCTGAACATGCCTCTACTATTGAGAATGCCTGGCCTTATATACTTGAAGACTAGATCTCCTTCCTTTAGGGGGTCCTTCTTAACTTTCTTTCCAAAATATCATGGTAGCCTTTTTTGATAAACCTGTTTATGATAATAGGCTCACATCTTATTTCCATCTAACCGATTAAGCTAAAGTAAGCTTTACCTTGCCTATTCTATTTCTAGCAATTCAACATCTAAAACTACCCTCAACAACTAGTGTTTGATCTTTACTAGCAGTACAACTTTTGTTCGATAAATAAGTGAGAAAGGAGTAGCTTTAGTTGAAGTTCTGGCTGTGGTTTTATATCCCTATAATGCAAAAGGTAACTTCTCAGCCCAGTCCTTATAGGTTTTGACAATCTTGGCTAAAATTCTTTTAACATTCTTATTGGCTGCCTCAATCACTTTATTCACCTAAGGAATATATGGTAAGGAATTATGATGCTGAACTCCTTATCTTTTATGCATTCGTTTAGTTTCTCCTTTATAGTGCAACTTATTATCTGGCACAATATGTTTTGGAAGCCCATATCTATATATTAAATTCTTTTTAATTGATCTTGCAATCTCCCTTGCACCTAAATTCTTGAATGAGTTTACCTCTATCAACTTCGAGAAGTAATTAATAGCCACAACAATAAAGCTATGCCTATTTGACACCGATGGATAAAGAATCCCTATGATATCAATGCCCAAAGCTGCAAATGGACAGGATGAAGTAAGATTACACAATTCTTACATATGTATATGCCTTAAATCTGTATTTTACTAGCATAGCTGACATTCCTTTACATATCAATAAAAATTTGTATCCATAGTAAGCCAAAAGATCCCCTGGCATATTATCTTTTTAGGCAAGGTTAACCCATTCATATAAGCATCACAAACTCCAACATGTACTTCTTTTGTAACTTTTTTGGCTTCTTTCTTACCTATACATCCCACTTGTAGAACATTTGATTGTCTCTTATAGAGTACCCTGATGGGATATCACATGGCATATACATGATGATCACGCAGCGGAAAAATAAAAAATTTAGATCATATATGCCACGCAATATACAACAAAGAATCGAAACATGCAATTTAAGGGTTTTTAAAAACTTACAAGTTTGGATGCGCATCAAAACTTGATTTTAAAGATGACCAGCATATAAGATGAACTTATATACCTTAGATCTTGATCACCAAAGCCAAAGGAGCAGCCTTTATGGCCACCACTCTGTACTCACACACAAACTCACAAAGATGACTTAAAACCTAGAGTGCTAGCTTTATGTTTGTGTATTCGGCAATAGGAATGGTTTAAAGCCATAAGTTCTGATCTTGCTCTTCTTTTTGGTTGCTATTGCTACCCAAGAACACAAAAGATGAAGAAAGAATTCTTTCTCTTGAGAGTAGTGGCACTAGAGATGAGAAAATTGTCACCTAGGTCAAAAATACAATTAACCATTTTATATCATCAATCTAGGAAAGATGTGAATGCCGAAATTCCCTTAGAATTAGGAATATTTTCAGTGTCTATCACTTCCTAATTAAGTAATTTAAATTGATTCAAATTCTATTAGGTTTTTAAATTTAAATTAATTTAAATTTGCATTAGTCATTTAATCAAAATCAACCACTTCATTAGGCATTAATAGTTGTCGAAATTCACTAGGATTTTTCCTTGAATTTTCGGTCACATTATCTCCCTCTTAAGTGTTTTATTTTGATTCAAATACTATTTAGGATTTAATACTCAATTACATTAATTAATCCAACATAATTAATTAATTGAAATTAAACCATGTGGGCCAAATTTCTCTCTCATGGACCAACTGTTTAATAGATTTGCTGTTTAAGGAAAAAAAAAACTGATTAACATATTTCCCTTAAACAACTAGTTGTTTAAGGCATAAAAAAAACGTTTTACAGACTAGCTGTTTAAGGAAAAAAAACTCTTTTACAGATTTGCCTCAAATAGCTAGCTGTTTAAGTCAAAAACTGTTTACGAGAATCAGTCTAGCTCTGCTGCATTAGTGGTCCAATTAACAATTTTAATACCCATTACATACATTAATTTGACTTTGAATAAAAGCCCAAATTAATGCCCAATACACTATTTAAATATTTTAAGCCTAATGCTTTGTGTGCGATCCTATAGGTCCATTTAATATTGGCAATGAATTCATAAATTAATTCAAAGGCTATATATATTCTCTTGCAAGATATTATAGCATTCCAAATTAAATGAAAATGCAAATGACATTTAGTGACCTAATGTAATTTTGCATAGTCCCTTACCCATAAATATCAGAATTAATATAAGGCATGGAACTAGTCATCCTTGTATATACTAATTCCTTTCTTGGTATTCCAGTGACACTGAACTCTCAGATAAATAACGATTTCTCATTATTTCATCTCAGTATGGCCATACACTTCTCAGTTTACTAATCAAGTGGCTGATGATATTTTCTCTTATTGAGAGGGGTAATCCCTTCATTTCCCTCATGCTCTCTAACATGAATTAGTGTATACCCAAGCATACCCATACTTGTCACCATGTTATGAGTACGTTAGGTGTTTGTAAAAGTACACAGTAATTCATAAAGAGTTTCATAGGGATTTCAGGTCTAAGAACTCCGATGCAAAACTTGCACATGAGAAACACTTATGACTTGTACCATGTAATGTTCTCATAAATGGATCGAATCCAAATGCCATGTTCTAAACATGTATTTATGATCTTTGTTTGACACTCTAATCCTTATGATTTGTAAGACATAACTCAACTTATCAGAGAAAGCATACTAGTCTTAATTCATTTGTTATTCCCTTAACTATGACTGACTAGGGATATTTAGAATGAAATCTCAATTATTTCAAGGTCTTAAAATCATTTGCCTCGCACATGATAACTTAAACTAAAACAACATTCTTGGATAGTTCTATCAATTGATATACATAGGAATACAATATATAAAACAAATGCATCATTTATTAACTTAAGTATTTTATAACAATGCATTGGGGCTAGGGCTTACACTAACAATCTCCCACTAGCACTAGACCCAATTGGGAATAACCCTAATACCGAATGCTCTCAAATGAGCTTCATGAAGATTTGGACATAACTATTTCGTCAAAGGATCTGCTACATTGATTTCACTTGCTGTCTTGCTAATCTTAATGTCCCCACGATCAATGATCTCTTTGATCAGGTGGTACCTCCTGAGTATGTGTTTGGATTTTTGGTGTGACTGGGGCTCCTTGGCCTATGCGATGGCCCCGTTGTTGTCACATAAAATTTTTAATGGATCTAGGATGCTTGGGACCACTCCTAATCTAGAAATAAAATTTCTAATCCAAACAGCCTCCTTTATAGCCTCACTTGCTGCAATATACTAAGATTCTATAGTTGAGTCAGCAACGGTCTCTTATTTTGAGCTTCTCCAGCTGACAGCACCACCGTTGAAAACAAAAACAAAACAAAATTATGATCTTGAGTCCTGAGTGATGGTCTGAAAAGTAGCATCGACATAACCTCGTATAACGAGCTCTTCTTGACCACCATACACCAAGAAGTGATCTTTAGTCCTTCGTAGGTACTTAAGAATCCCCTTTACAGTAGACCAATGCTTCTCACCAGGGTCTTGCTGAAACCTACTGGTTATACTTAGTGCATGAGCAACATCTAACCTAGTACATAACATAGCATACATGATAGATCCAATAACAGATGCATATGAGATTCTACTCATGTTGTCCCTCTCCTCTTTGGTTTTAAGACATTGTTCATTAGTCAAAAGAACTCCCAAAGCCAAAGGTATGTACCCTTTCTTTGAGTCTCCCATACTAAAATGCTTTAGTACTTTGTCTATGTACTTTTCTTAACTTAGTCCTAAAAGCCGATTCGATCTATCTCTATAAATCTGAATACCAAGTATTTTCTCAGCTTCACCTAAGTATTTCATTGAGAAACACTTCCCCAACCATTGCTTAAACTTTTGTGATGTTGGAATGTCATTCCCAATGAGAAGGATGTCCTCCACATATAGGACCAGAAATATTATTATGCTCCTACTAACCTTCTTGTACACATAAGGCTCATCTTCATTTTTGATGAAGTTAAATTCTTTGACATCTTCATCAAAATGGAGATTCCAACTTTGGGATGGTTGCTTTAATCCATAAATGGATTTTAGAAGCTTGTAAACCTTCTTAGGATGCTTGGGATTGACAAAAACCTCAGGCTGTGTCATATACACATCCTAAAAATAAACCATTGATTTTGGGGATGAATTTTAGGCAAAATATTCTCCTGAAACCCAAATAATTCAAGAAAAAAGTTGGACTCGAAAGCCATTCTCCTTCTCCTCTAAAAATATAACCCAAACTTAGTGAAATTCCATAATTTTCACTTGATTCAAGCTCTTCAACCATAATTTTTAATGATCTATCAATTGGAAACTCTCGTATAATCTCTTATCAAACCTAAATAAAGAAAAATTCAGATTTGGAGTGGGCAAAATTGATGGAATTATGAAGAGAAGTTTGAAGCAAAAATTCAAGTAAGTTAATTTCTTGAGATTTTGATGAATCTAGTAGATTTCTAGGTAGATTTTGATGTGGAGATTTATATTTTGAGTTTATTTTGAATTATAGATAATGAAAAATTGAGAAAATAATTTATGAAGAATTCAATTCACATGGAAGTTTAAGGGAAAGCAAGTGGAATCAAGGGAGAGTAGAATAAAATAATGTAAAACGGAGAGAAAACAAGGAAAGAGTGTGCAAAATAGGTAAGTGGAGATCTAAACTAATTTATTTCATGTATTTAGGATTATGTAAGTTAGGAAGTTTGTAGTGAATTGAATAAAAATTTAATTAATGGTACATTGATGAAATTAGATGTTAATTAACGAGATTGATATAAGAAATTACATGAAATTATGCTTTAATGTGAGAAAATAGTGTAGGGAGGCATTATATCACTTAAAGAAAAATTGTATAATGTGAGTATTAAATTAAATAAATGGTAAATTAAAGAAATTAGAGGATGGATAATAGAATATTTGATGTCATTTGTATGAAAATATAATTAGAAATAATATGTTAGCTATGCAACCTATTATGTTCCCTAATAATAAACTAAACTATGTTTGTTTTTAATTCAAATTCATGGTGGATTAATGTCATTAGTGGAAAAATGATGAGATATAAGATGTTAAAAGTAGGAATATGTGGCTAGAAAATATACATTAATGGTGGAACCTATCATGTTAGTAAATGAAATTAAGGTTAGATAAAGAACCAAATTAATGTAAGGTTAGATTTATGTTTAATATATATGAAAAACATGTTGAGAAGGTGTTACATGAATTAAATAAACTTACACATGCATTATCAAATAGTGACCGAATGTTAAAGTATAGAAGTGGAGAAGAATAAGTAATGGAAATAATGAAACAATTTAGAAAAAAAATTGTAAATAGTGAATTAACTTGAAATAAGTAGGAAATAATGAAGAAAACAAGCATGAAGTAAATTAACCTAAAGAGGTTGAATGGTACTCTTAGGGTTAATTGATGATAATTATAAAATTAATTACATAATTGACATAATTTGGATATTTGGTTGACAAAAGAATTTAATGAACATAATTAGAGCCTTGAAACAAATTTGGACATAATGTATGTATGGTAGACATGATGATGTTCATTCTAATACTAAAGGGACACAAGTGTAATTTGAATATGTAATTACGTGCAAAGGTTAGAAATGATTATAAAAGCATATGAGATATGATATTGCATGAAAAACCATAATGTATGCATGTGCACTATTTATGGCCGAATGATATTCATAAGAAAAATAGTATGTCTTCATTAAGTTTGAATCATATCCACCATGTTTGTTATGATTTCATGCATGATATTAATGAGAAAATGAGAAATGAGAAAGTCTGACATGTGACATAATGTGAACAGCATGACAAATTATGAGAAATATGGTATGATGTAAAAATTAAATAATTATCCTAAATATACAGTGGATAATTTAGAAATATAGGATATAATGGCTTACCATAGGGTCCCATATACCATGGTAGCAACGTGAGATTAGATTTACCATTGCGGTGTTGGCTACATCAAGTAGTCACCTCACACATGCACACAAACAATGTAGAGCAGTAGGATCATGTCAAGTAGTCTCTTCGGTCCATCTACATCATTGAAATCCTCATCTTGCATATTTAGTTAGTGTTAGAGAGTATGCCCTAGAGCCTATGTAAAAGGGATGAATTTCATATATATGAATTTATATTCTTAATAAAAGGCATTATTCATTTATTAATGTTATGTTTAAATACATGGGTTTGTAAATCTTAAATTAATAAATGAAGTCCTTGATATTATAAACACAGTGCAAAGGCAATCATGAAAGTGTTCATGATATGAGGTGTCCATTGCATGCAAATTTTTTAATATTTAAATATCCCTAGTCATAGAATTAACAAGATAGGACATTGTTAATTCGAACAGACTAACACATGTTATGCTTCTTTAATGGTTCAAGCAGTGGTTCTCATAACTGTGATTATGGAAGATAATCAAAGCTAACATGTGGATGCTTTTTAGAATAACAACTTCATTGGATAACTGCAAAGAGAATCCTCACATAGATATTAAATCTATGTTAGTGAGGAATCTCTTTATAGCGATTGTGCAAGTATCCTTAGACTTGAGATCACCAAAGTTATTTTAAGTAGCAAGTGGTATACTTTGACTCCATAACTGATTACTTCCAACTAGGGGTGAACATAGTTAGGAGGTTGGGTATATCATGACGTACTTGAAGATAGTTGAGTGATTGACAAAGGATTCACCATCCCAGATTTATTAAGGGAAGTTATCTCGTATGATTCTATAATTGCCTTGTTCAGAGAATCTCTGGCAAGAGTAATATGCCAAGATGGATATAGATCCATGAAGGGCATTTTGGGAACAATGGTTAAATTAATATAACATACATAATAAGATTTATATGAGTTGATAGAAATCCATACTCAAAATCTTATTGAGATAAGAGTGGTGAAAGGAGTAATTGCACGGTAACTGTTTCTATGGAAGGGTATAGTCAAACCACTTGACTTTCCTGACATTTGGGTAGTCATGATGTCTAGCTGGAAGCCACTCATGAATTGCATAATAGTGTATCATAAATATCAATTGGGATTGATAAAATGATTTAAAGGAGTTTAAATCATGTGAGTTTTGAATAGAATTCACAATTACATATTATACTGCCAATATGGACAGGAACCCAATAGGCCACACACATATAGAGAAAAGGATAAAATGGTAAAATGACAATGATAATAATATTTGATATTATTATGTGGATAGAGAAGTGAATAAGAGAATAATTAATTAAAGAGTTTAATTAATTATGATCAAGTAAAATTATTCGCAGAACTTTTTAGAAATATTCTCTAAAATGGATCTAATTGAAATAATGTATTTCATAATTAATTATTATTGGACTATAAGTGTTATAAGGCTGATATAATAATTAATAGATCCATTGGAGGAATTAAAGAGTCCCAAAGAAGTGAAGTTGGCGCAGAACCCTCCAAAGGAAGGGTTACATGCCAACTACAAAAGGAAGGCCTCAGAGGCCTAATTCTTGGACCAAAATAAATTAAATATATTTCATAAGTGTTATGGAGCCTACATATTTAATTTGGTTGGATTTGGAATTCATTTGGATAATTAAATCCAATTATATGAACAAAGGGCCTAGTTTGTGGGTTTTGTGCATAGTCTTTTGTGAAAGGGCTTAAATTGTATTTAATTAAGCCCAAATAAATTATTAATAATTCCAGAATCCCAATTAATATTTCTCCAGCAATTTTAATGAGCCCAATCCTATTATAAAGTTTGATTTTTAACCTAACTATAAAAATCCAATATATAGGGTTTTACAGTTAAGGGTGAACAAAAAAGAGAGAACAATTTTCTCTCTTTTCTCTCAACCCTAGCCGCCACTTCCCTTGCTAGCATCTAAAGAATTTTGGCTAGCCCTTGTTCTCTTCTTTAGTTAGTTCATTCAATCATTCTCTAATGTGGATTTCTCATTGGAGGTGTTCGATTTTGGACACTGTAGTTTGCAACAACCCGATGAGAAGGAAAATCAACTGTTCAACAAAAATCAAAGGTGATTTTTCTTATTTCCATTAATATGTATATTATAAATTCATGGCAAGATCATATCTATTGGTTAAAAATTTTAAATTTCGCTTAAGTATGAGATGCATGTAATCGATAAATCCCAACAGTTAGAGGATCTCTAATGGGCTCTACTAGGGTCAAAATTATAAATATGCAAGAAAAAAGGGAATAAATAGTAAATTATGCATAAAATATGTCATACATGTGATAGGATATTAAAAAAAGTAAAAAATGTGATTAATATATTAAAAGGGATAAAAATGTAATTATGCAAGAAATTAGGAGTAGAATTATATATTCACATTGAAAATGTTGTTAAGGAAGTTAAAATAGTCAAATAAGTAAAGAATGGTGAAACCGTAATTTAGTAAAAGTTTCGAGGATCAAATTATAATTTACTATTACATGAGTAAACATAAGGACTAAAATGTAAATTTTTGACCTTACATGGAATAAAAATTAGAAGAAACAAAAATGACCATAATTGGTTTTAAATAAAGCATTATATGCAAAAAAAAAAAAGATAAGTTTTAGGGGCCAAACTATAATTTGTCACCATGTAGAAAGAATTTGAGAACTAAAATGTAATTTTGGAGCTAAAGTGGAATAAAGACCAAAAGAAGTAAAAAGAGTAAAATTAGTGAAAAATAACCAAACATGTATGTGTTAAAAAGAAAGTTTAGGGATCAAATTGTAATTTTTACCCTAGAAGAGCAAATAAAGGAGAAAAAGACATAAACATGTGAAAGAAGGATTAGATGGTAATTGGAAGAGTTAAAGGAGAAATTGTAAGACAAAATATAATATTAACTAAGAATAAAAAGAAAGAAGATGCAAGACAATAAAACTTATAAGGACAAAATGGTAAATTACCCTCACATAAAAGAGTGATTAAAATTAAAACATACAAAGTATCCATTTTGACATTAAAATTAGAGAATTATTTAATGAAATAAAATTTAATAACTAAAATGTAATAGTTATTTAAAGGTAACAATAATAATAAAAGAATAAAAGGCCAATTAGAGAATCAAAAAAAATGATTAAAATTGTTAAGAAGGAAAAGGTGCAAGAATAGAATTAATAAGGTTTATAATATAGTTGCCATCATAAGGGGCTATTAAGGAGAATTAAAAGTACCAACTGGAAAGGAAAGATAAAAGAAAGGGTGAATAAAGGCAATTATGGAAATAATGATATATCATAGTTAAAAATTGTAAGTACAGAAAGGGTAAATAAAGTATAAACCAAGAAATATGAAAATAGTGAACGATAATTAAAGAATGGATTGTAAACATGTTATAATTTATATAGATAAGGAAAACAGAATTGGTGTGAAAAAAATAAAAGAAATACTATATAAATTTAGTAGAAATCTTACAAGTGACTAAAAAGAGTTAGGAACCAAGGTTTATAATTTGGGAAAAACTAGTATGTGACCTAATTTAATCGAACAAAGAAATGTAAATAAATTTAAGGATAAAAACGTAAGAAAACATATAAATTGGAAAAAGAGATTATAAAATTTGTGAATATAATTAAACATAAATAATGAATTAGGTAAAGATGAATAGCAATGTAAGAGAAAGTATCAAGTGAGAAGCAGATAACAGATTAAAAATTTGATCAGGAATCCAGTTGTATAAGCATACCAAATAAACATAAGGATTGAAAAAATTATTAAATTATAGACTCAAGCATAACCAAAATATTAAATTATAGACTAAAGTCTAGACAAAAATATCAGTAAATAACAAATATAAGTTGTTGTGCTATGATAATGGTGAATTATATGATGTTTTTAGTATGTTTCTAGGTATTTAATTAAGTTAATTTTGTGTTAATTAGGTTTAATTTAAGTTTAATTTGTTAGTTTTGTGTTTTTGGAGTTAATTGTAAATTTTGGTGTTTTTCAAGGTTAATTTGCAAGACAAAGGACTTAATTGTAAAAAGGGCAAAGATTTGGGCCAAAACTGCAAATATGGAAAATTTATGCGAGAAAGTGATTGTGAGGTCCAGAAGATCGATGCATGGCCACGTGAAAATGAATGAAGAAGGAGACGTGGCCACGTGAAAGAGTTTTTTGAAGAATGAAGTAAGGACACATGACCATGTGTGAAACAAAGGAGGAAATTACGTGGCCACGTGTGAGAAAGACCAAATGCAACACATGGCCACGTGTGAATTAACACTAGGGAACACATGGCCATGTGATGGCAATTCCCACTTCACGAAGGATTCTCGAACTTCCTATTTTGGGCAGAAATTACTTCCTATTTGATTCTAAGAGTTTAAGAAGGAATCCATGACATCTTTTGCCTATAAATAGCAGTTTGAAATACCAGAAAAAGGGGAGAATTAGATAAATTAGTAGAATCAATTAGAGAAATCTTAGAATTAGGCTTAGTTATTTTACGTAATTTTTATGTTTTCATTATTTTTCTTCAACTTTGTTTTAGTTTTTAATTATGTTTAGGAAGTAGTTTTTCTTCTTTTGCTAATGGATTCTTGAAATTTTATATTTTCATTGTTATGACTTTATTTTGAGCTTAATTTCAATATCAGTTGATTATTTCTTGGTTTTAAGCATATTCTTATCTTTGATTGTGTTGAGATTAATTGTTGGTTTATTGAATAAATAACTAAAAATTGGTTTTGACATAGTTAATGATTTGCATGTTCTTGGATTAAATCTTTAATGTTTATGCATGATTATTATCTGAAATATGAGATAATTATGTGTTAATTTTATTGGTTAATACTAGGAGAGGATGAACTAAGAATGAATTAGAGTTGAATCACTTGAGAAAGGCTTCAATGAATATTTAGGAAGTTAAAACTAGATTTTCATGCTAAGTATTAGATTTGTCTATGAGTTTAATACTAATAATGATATACTTGAATAAAGATATCTTGCTTTACTACTAGTTTTTCCATAATCACTGGTGTTTATATTGAATTTAAGTCATTACAATGAAATTTAAGATGGATAGTTTCTTTTAGCTTTTGTTTTGTTTAATGGTTTATTTTGTTTAATTCTTGCTTTTAAATAAAAAAAAAATTGGAAAACAATCTCGGATTAATTTAATTCATACATAGGTATTATTCTTAGCAATCCATGTTCCCTTGGGTACGATATTTTGGGGTCTTAATCTATATTTCCCTATATTACTAGCCGATCTAGTACACTTGCTAGACACCGGTCATGCTATATAGATGAACACTAACTAAAATGTAGAAATCAACCAATATGAGAGAGATCAAAAGTAAGGATAAGAAAATGAAATAATATAAAGAAATCTAGACAAAATGATAATGATGATCATAATTCTAACAAGTTTGATTAAAAAAATAATTGTGTTATGGAAAGCAACTTGAAGACCAAGGCCTTAGTTATGGAATATGCAATTGGTCATCAACAAAAGTAAAACTAAAAAAGAAAACCAAGTTGAACACTGGGTGAGAAAAGAAAGTAATCAAATGGAAATTGTAATATGAGAAAAGTCATGAGATTAATTATAGATTAACCACAAATTATGAAGTCAAATAACTAAAAATGTAATATATATTAAAACAACAACAAAAAACTAAAAGAAATTGTAGAAAAAGGCACATATGTGTATAAAACAAATGGACACCTCATGATAAGAAATAGAAATGAGAATAATAGAATAAAGGGAAAAGAAAAAAACTAAAAGAAATTGTGAAAAAAGGCACATATGTGTATAAAACAAATGGACAGCTCATGATAAGAAATAGAAATGAGAATAATAGAATAAAGGGAAAAGAAAGATACAAATAAGAAGTAAAAGAAATCAATTCAAGTTAATTAGAGTGTTAGATGATATTTAAATAAAAGAAATAAAAAGAAAAAAAATTTACTTGTGTACTTGTATGGTGAAATTTATTAGTAGAGTATCCACCACAAAGCATTATATGCTTAGCATGTAACTTTTTGATACACGTAGGTTTTAAAGGATATAGGTCGATACACGGAAAGGAAGACGCTAGATTTGGGCAAGTTACACAACAATAAAGATAAATTCCTATATTTTGTATGTGGCATGTATGTGTAGGACCTTACTTTGTATGTATGTTACACTGAAACTATTGTCATATTGCACTATGATATTGATAGAATATGGGTTTTACAATAGGTGGGAATGGCATGCTCAGTGACCAAACAATCAATTCCAGTCATGTCTTCATAGGTCTACGTGAAGACTCTTCCATATTTTTTCAATATTCTCTCTAATTCTTTTCTCTCTTCAGGGTTAACATCAGATGCTATCAATATTTCTCTTAGGTTTTCAAGAGCACCAAGATTGAATGGAGTAATGTTTATTAATTTAATGTCAAACATAGATGGTTTATGATCATGATCATATGAAATGAAATTATACAAAACATCTGACTGATGTCCAGCAATTATACTAGATCGGGTAGTAATATAGGAAAATATAATTAAAACCTAAGAATAATGAACCGAAGGGAACATGGATTGTCAAGTAAAATATCTATCTAATTGAATTGAATTTATCTAAGATTATTTCCAAAGTTTTTAATTGAAAGCAAGAACTAAGTTTAAGCGAATCAAAAACTAAAACTAGATTAACATCAGTTAAAACACTTCTGCTAAAGGAACTATCCACCTCAACTTTCATTACAACGACTTAATCAAAAATAACACAAGTGATTTTAGAAAACAAATTAAATAAAAATAGATATCTTATTCAGAATATCATTCTAAGTACTAAATCCTCTATTTAGGAACAACATAATACTTAATATAACAATCTAGTTTTTAACTCTTAAACTTTCATTAGACCCTCTCGATAGAGATCTAACTCTAGCCTATCCTCAATTCAACATTCTTAAATTTAAATCAACTTATGAACAATAGATCACTGCCTCAATTCTCATAACATAACAATGCATTGACATGAGAAGAATAAGCTAAGAACATGCACATCCTCAATTAAAGTCTTAATTAGTAATCAACCATCTATTTGATACACCAAACATCAATCCAACCATAACCAAAGATAAGATTTAGCATAGGAATTACGAAATAACATACTTACATTGAAATTAAGGCTAAATGTGAGTCTCTATAGTAAAAGTATGAGGACCTCCTCAAGAAACATTGTCATCCTATTGAAATAGCTTAATCATGATTTCTTCATCCCAAAACCCCCTGGCAGGCTTGATGGTTCTACTAACCCTATAAAAAACATCATTGAATATATCAAACCCTAACTTTTCCTTCAATCAGCATAGGCTCAATTTCACCACAGTACTGAGATACAGTAAATGTAAGGACAAAGCTATCCAGAATGTGTGGGATGCCTTTTGGTTTTGATAGACTCTTCTTCTTAGCATCAAACTTTCTATAGCCTAACCCCTTTTAGCTTTTTTGTCTTGTTGTAGAAATAGCTTTAGATGGACCTTGGGAATCTTTACCCAATGTAGCTTCTGGCAAAAAATTCATTCTCTTCATCATATTCACCACTTGAGGAGTAAACTGTTGCTCACTTCCATCATCAGCATTAATGGCTGTTACGTAAAATCCACTAAATGGTTGATTTGATATTCCCAAGATAGAAACTTGTTTCTTATAGTAGCCGTTATTGTAAGCACTTTACCTTTATAGGGAATTTTAATCATCTAGTGAAGGGTAGATGGAACTCCTCCAAATTTTTTAAACCATGGTCTTCCTAACAACATTGAAAGTTGGCTGGCATTAGCATTTCCACAAATTTTTCTTTGATGTTAATTAACCTAGTCTTTACAATAGCCTTAAAAGTGTACGGCCCCAATTATGAACCTAATGGAAATGGCATGATTTTATAGAATTACATTTAATTAAAATTAAATTAAATAAGTGAATTGTGGACATAAGTTATGGGTCCAGTGAAAATTTTATTTTGTTATATGAATTGAATGTGAATTATTTGGCATAAAAATATTTAAGGGTGTAATTGAAGTATAGAATAAAAAGTTTAGGGTTAAATTGTAAAGGTGGCTTATTCGGGGTCAATTTTAAAAAGTAGAAACAAGTTGGAGTTAATTAGAAATTAAAGAATAAAAAGATAGGATTGAATCTATGAGAAGAATAAAGGAGACGGGATATTTTATAACATGCAAAAATAAAAGGAGCTAAAGGTGTTTTTCCTATGCACTTTATTCCCTCATTGGTTACATGTACTTGAGAGAGAATTATGAGAAAAAGGGGGATGGCTTAAGGAAGGCACAATTCATATTTTTCCCATCTCTCATTTCTCACTTATCTTTCATCTCTCTCTACAAGGTCCTTCATCTATAGTCCTTTCAATTCTTTAAGATAAACTCTCTTGTATGTGGATGATTTAGAAGTTTTTAATGGAATCATTAAGGTATAGATTTAAGACATTCATTTATCTCTTCTTTTTCTCCTTCTATCTTGCTGGATGGCATTCCTAAGGAGAATGAATGCTTTAATTTTGATACATAATGGTATGAAAACATGATTTGTAGAGGAGGAAGCTATGAAGAAGAAGAAAGGCAAAGAGGTAGATAAATATTATAGCTAGGTGGTGATTTGGCCAAGGCAAGGGAATGTGTCTCTTATGGTTGTTTTTAATGTATTTCAAGATATAAATTTCTATAAAGATGTGAATTATGGCATGAATTAATACACCTAATACAATGAAGTCAAATATTTAAGATAGGACTTGTAAAAAGAAGCAATGCACGTATAAAATTGCTGAAACCAACTTCTATAATTTTGGAATATCTCAAGCTATAGACTTTACAATGACTTGAATCCAGTTGGTACTTCTTCCTAAGATTTAGACCTAAAATTGTTTTTGAAGGAACCTATCTTTGATTCTACATCTATGTGCCCCTAAATCTAACTTGAAATTAATTTTAAGTAGCTACCTAGTTGTTAAGATGATATTGCTATATTTTTGCTATAAATTTTTGTACAGAAGTCAAAATCCTTTGAGAAAAAATTTTGGTTAAAATAAATTCATATGAGAACAAATTTCAAGAAGTAATGTTGTCAAAATTCTGTAACCTTTTTATACTATGATTTTTCTAAATGATGATAAAAACCAAACAGGGTACAATGAACTACTATTTAGAGAACAAGAATAGATTTTAGTAATTTAATTGTATCTCGTTTTATAGAGGTTAGAATTATATGAATGCATTTTCTAGTTACACTAGACTTATATCTCTAAAATTTATATGAATAAATCTTAATTTGTCTCTATTTCTAAACATGTCAAAAAATGACTTGAATCCGTAACTTTTGGCTGCATTATTTCCAGTAATAGTCCTTAATGTTTTTGTAAGATCTTGAAATGTAAAAATGATAATTAGATAATTCTAGTTGGGTTATAAAATAAATTCTCATATCTACACTTTTATGAAGAAAAAAGGTCTAATTATGCCTCTAAACCTATCTAAATTTACGTTGAACACTGAAATCATATGCTGCTTGTCACAATGAATAGTCATCAGTAATTTCTAATCATCTTGAGTTATAAAAGTGATATTGCAATGATTTTTAATGTTTCTGAAACTATAAACATATAGTATCATGTTTGTAGAAGATCATTTTGGCTAGAAATGGCTTTTAGTTAGTCAAAAATAGCTTTAAATATAAGCTTAAAAATCTATCTTTATGAAGGACCGTTGCAAGAATTTGTCACCATTTTTGCTATGTATTTTTGGAATATTATTATGCATTTAAATAAATTTAAGCATCTCTAGAACATTATTTTAACTTTATTCAGAAACGATCTTAAGTATTTTAAGCACATTTATAATGGAAAAGCAACACATTGAGAGAGATAAGTCATGAGTATATAAAATAATATCATATTGTGAGCATATAAGCATGACTACTTATTGAAGCATATCTATGATAAAAGGTACGTTATTATTCACCTCATTGACATAACATAAGCATGCTTATATGTTATAGTTGTATAACATCTTTATAAGTAAACAATGGCAATGTATATTTGTATGACTATCGGGATATAAATGCATCATGTACAACTTGATCATATTGTTACATAAAGATGAGAATATGTGTCTATGTATTAGGGACTATGTGTCTTTTTGATATCGCATGAATATATGATGAAGTATGATTACATGGAAGCATGTTAATTATAAATAAACTAGTAAAGTACATGATCACTTTGTTAAATAAGACTGTGTATATAAGTATATACACTATAGATGGTAATTTTTTATTGATTTTATACATGAGCAAATTGATCGAATTATGCTATAAGTCGTGTATACATGCTTATGTGATAGAGATGGTATGTCATTTATATGATTATACATGTCTATATATATTTGTTTACATACAAGAGATTGCGATATATGTATAGTAAAAGCACGTATATGTATCTTTTGATACCACATGATATTATATACATGTTTATATGTGTTAGTATACCAAATGTTTAGTCATAAGGATATTACTTGATTGAAATAGTATGGCTATGCATATGTGATGCCAAATGTTAGCATACTAAAGCACATGCATACATGGAATTATGTTTGATTATAGATAATATGACAAGGCATATGATGGCATTTTTACAAGATGGTGTATACAAGTATTACACTAAAGATCGTATAGTTTCCCATTGATTACTTGAGTAAAATTATATAAATTGTTATATGAATTATGCATATATGTTTATGCACTAAAGAAGGTATATTTTTACATTATTATGTACACTTACAAATAAAATAATATAAGTATAGTCTTGGTATATCAAATGAACATAAACATGATATTACCTGTAAATAGAGTTCAATTGTGGATAGATAGGTGTCTATAGGGATAATTGCAGCTGCAATAGTTTGGCTTGATTTGGTCTAGAGTATAGTTGATCCCATTTAGATCATGAACAGCCCTATTTGGGTCTGCTTGATCGGTGTATAGTATAGTTCGGCCTCGTTTGGGTCTACCGATTTGATATCTTCGGATATCCACCATTTTGATACCTAAGGGTATCCACCGTTCCCATTATCCACTTTTAGAACTTAAGTAGGCTAAATTCCAAACATATAAAAATGACTACAGTATTTGAATCAAAGCATGATTTGCTCAAATGTTATTGATGGACTATATGATTGGTTTTAATTACATAATTTGTATTTTAAATATAAATGTTGAGATTATATTAATCAACCATATAAATTATGTGTATTGGGTTATTTGTTTATCTTTGTTGCCGTAATGCTCATATACTTGAAACGTTACTAGAATTACAAACTTGTTATCATTGATATATTATGTTGCATACGATGCATGTTATTGATTAAGTATGTGAATTGTTATAATTATAGTAATGGCTGAAATTACGGGATTTGAATCATAAATGTATATCATTGATGCCATTTATGTTCTATATAGATAAAAATGAGACAATAAATATTATAAATGAATCAATATTTTTAGTTACAGATTATATTGTTTATCTTCAAGTTTTATGTATATATTGAGGGGTCAGCTTAATTGGTTACATTGCAAATCACATGTATTGCTATAGTGCTATTTTTGAGACATAGTATAGTTCCATGGACATGTATATATGCATATGTATGTGATTATGTATTACATGTTATTTTGATGACCACTGTGATTGGCCATCCATCATGATTTATCCCCATTAAGCTTTATAGCTTAGCATGAGTTATTTTATTCATGTAGGTTTTGTAGACAAGATTTTTTGCTTAAGGACATTCTCTGCATCAAGAAAGGCCAACACAAGACTGAAAAGAGTTGATGTAGGGAGTTTTTGTATAATTATTTTGTAATATTTTGTATTATGGTAGAAGGCATGTGATGATGTAGTTAATATATGTATGTTGAATTGTAACCAACTCACGATATGATTAAGCAAGTACATGTGCGCATGTAATACATAAAGTAACATATACATAACATGGTATGTATGAAGCTAAACATGAGATAAGGTATGGAAATAGTTAAAGTATCACCCATATGATTATATGATATAGCATGATATGAGTAATAGTAACATAAGGATCATATGATTGATAATATATAGGCATGATAGTGATGAAAAACATGATTAATATGATTAATTGGATATGGTTAATGGGGTATTAGTATGAGGGTGTTACAATTTGATATCAGAGCATATGTTTAGTCATTTTTGGGCTATAAGAGTTTAGAAATTGTTATCATAGGAAGTTTTAGAGTGTTGTCCAAAGCAAATATCCCTATTTTGCTCTGATTAGGCTATAAGTTGGATAATTTGATAGAATCTGGAATAGAGATCAGAAAAGTTGTAGCTTTGGGATTTTGAATTCAATTGTTCCTGATGCCATTGTTGTATTTTGAGATGAGATAATGGTTTCAAAGTAAAAAGTTTTCTGGATATGAGAAATAGCTTGACTTGGGTTTTTTTAGAGTTATTTGATTATAGGATATCGAGAGATATCAAGGGTAATGCAAGACTAAAAGAAATAGAAATAAGAGTGCAAGATGAAAACAAGTAAAGGAAAAGTGACATATTAGTATAGAGTAAAAAAAGTTTAAAGGTTTCAGATGCATCGCAAAAGAAGAGATACATTATAATATGAAGAGATAGATTTATAGAATTAGTCATATCAGTACAGACTGGCAAGACTGAGGTTTTAATAAAGTAATATGTCATCAAATGAGCTTTCAGTATTTACCCTCTCCTCTTTAATAATTATCGATATATATAAATATAATCCTGATAATAGAAATGAGTATATGCACTTTGGAATACTAGATAAGATGAAAGTTTTTGTAGGTGACTTAAATGTATGATAGTACATTTATTGGGATCTTAATATAAGATTGAATGTTGAATGGTATGCATATATGGCTATTGTTTTTATTATAGTACAAGTGTGTTAATAAAATATATAGAGATTATTTCAATATGGTACATAAGAAAGAGTTTATGTATGGTGGATAAGACTCCTTATATTTGAAGTTGTTGTGAAGAGAAATTGAGGTCAATTACGATGCTTTGTATACCTGTTAGTGATTCTTTAACAAGCATGGGCAGTTCACAAAACATTTCATAATTGGGATGGGGCAAAACATGTGCATTATATTAGAATATACATATGCATTATATTGCATACATGGAAACATCATTCACTCATAGCATAGCATCATATAACATGTATAGGACCCAACTAAAATCATAAGCTATGACTACTAGATCGAACTTACATAACATGGACTCATCCAATCCAATGGCTAGAAGTGCTACTACCGAATATATATTGATAGAGGACTTATTGTCCACCATCACACATGTTGTAGGTTTCCCATTAACCTAGGCTTGTATGTATAAAGGATGACTGTGCTCCCAATCTTAAACAGGTAAATCACCATTGGCATACACAATATTTTCCCCTGCATTTCCCTTAACAAAGTCTACTAGCTCTAAAGGAAAAATAGTTATAGCCATAGTAGATTATCATAAGGCTTTTACCACTTTTTGCCCATAAGAGGGTGATTTCCTAAGCAAATCCATGATAGAAATTTGAGTGGGAGTTTTCTTTAGCTGCTTAAGGATTTGATGTTCCTCTTATTCCTTTTCTGTAAGCAATGATTGAGAGTCTAGTTGTCTTTCTACATCCGGCACTACCTTGCCACTTTGGGTGATTAACTTTACCTTCTTTCCTTTTTCTTCGTTCTCATAATCTCATAGGTATTAGGGCCAACACCACCTTCATCTTCACTGCGTGACTCCTAACAATCAATCACACTTACCGCCAACTTATTCTTCTCTCTTACCTATAACTGCTCGGGGTAACTAATGGCTAAGTACTCATTACCATACAAATCACATAGAACATGGCATTCCGGTAAGCCCAAGCTAATCATCGATATAGGAGGTTGAATCGTATTGTAATTGTGAGACCCTTACTTGACCCTAAATGAATTTCATGTTTTGAGAGGAGTTTTTATTTGATTAAGATTAAGAATTTAATTAGAAATTCGTATAAAATGGTGGTTAAGGGATAAATTATGTCTTATTTATTTTAATGGCATGGGAAATAAATTGATTAGTGTGATTTAATTTTTAATTGAGGGTTTAAGTGGAGTATAATTATTGATTTGGGGTAAATTGGTAATTATGACATTTTAATGGGGTTAATTGAGAATTTGAGAATAATGGTGAGGTTAATGTAAGAAGAGGTTAAATTGGTGAGGTTGAATTAAGAATGAATTAAATGGTGGGGTATGATTTGTGACATGCAAGATTTGGTGGGAAGTCTTGGTAACATGCAAAAACTTGAAAGGATCACTAGGGGAATTTGACTTATTATTATATAAGTTGAAAGGTAGTGGATGGAAAGAGAAAATGGAGATTTTAGAGAGTTGTGTGGTCGGCTAGAGAGAGAGGGGAAAACCCAAAAAATTACTTCCTTGCATTTTCTTTAAAGCCTTTGAAATTTCAAGCAAATTAAGTGACAAATCTTGATGGATAATTAAGGCATTTAAGTGTTTAACTCTAAGGTAAGTGGTTTCTATTGAATTTCATCATCTTCTTCTTCTTCTTCTTCTTCTTTTTCTTCTTCTTCTTCTTCTTCTTCTCATCTTGGTTGTGGTAAAGGATGAACAAGTGCTGGAAATGATGGAATAATGGGGAATGAATTGTGTTGTAGTTAAAGAAGGAGGAGATAGAAAGGATAAAGGGAAAGACATTGCAAGGGATTGAAAGCTTGGGTGTGATAGGGGTCGGCTAAGGTATGGGATGGTACTCTCCATGCATGCATGTGTTTGATAATTGAATTAACAAGGTGTTTATATGTGATAGATGAAACAATGGAAATGAGATTTGAATTTAGACTTTGTATCAATGAGTATTGTATGAAGATTTGCTGGAAATTATTGACTGTAATTTAAGTTATAAAATGAGCTAAGGTCCTTAATTTAAAACTTTGGTAATTTTGATAGTTCAACATGAGATATAAGTATAAAGGTTTATTGGAAAATTAACACTAGTTTGGCCTTTAAATTTATCTCTACATGGAATGAATATTAGATACACCTATAATTCTAATTTTGAACAGCTTGGGATAAAATATTCATAATTGAATGTACAATACTCAGAATGACATAAGGTCAATTCCTAATTAAAATAGACTCAAAAACCTACAATTTCTATGAAGAAAATGAAGTCAAATAATGCCTACAACATTGCCTTATTTTCACTTGAAAATCGGAAATTCTGTGCTGCCTACTATGATGAACAGTCTTTAGTAATTTCAACATATCTGGAGTTATAGAAATGATTTTGAAACTATTTATGCTGTTCTAGAAACTAGAAATGTATATCTATAACTTTGTAGAAGACAACTGTTTCTAAAAAGGTCGTTTATTGTGTCGAAAACGATGTACAAAATAAAATTATTAAGCAGTTTGCAGGATTTTGGGAACAGGGTGAAAATTCGTATGGCCAAGCATACTGTCGCGAGCGCGACACTTGTTGCGAGCGCGACAGCATGATTTTGGCCATAACTAAGTTTTTTATTCTCCTTTATCAGTATATTAGACTACCCCCATGTGTTGCATATATGAATGACCAAAATTGACATTGAATGCATGTATATGAGAGGCATATACTAGTGTGTATATAGATTTGTATCACTTACATTTAAAATTTTTTTATGAATGTATGCCTATGCTATGAAATAGGAAACATAATAATATGACTATGTCTTATGCAAACGCTCATGTGTAATCATATCGATATTTGTCATAGCACACGATTTGAATAATGATAAAGGTATGCACACTGATGAACATGCTTATAAGAATAAGCGTACTATAAACGAATGTACCTACAGGTATATATATTTATGATTATGTATATGAGTGTATAACCATGAATAAAGTATTGCCTGCAATAGAGTTCAATTATGGATAGATAGGTGCCTATAGGGAATTGCAGCTGCCACAGTCGACCTTTTTAGGTCCACAGTATAGTTGATCCTGCTGGATCTTGCACAGCCCATTAGGGTTGTTCTTGCTCTCGTGTGGGTATTTGACCGGGTCCATAGTACAATTGGCCCTGAATTGGGGTCCATAGTTTTGATACCTTTGGGTATCCACCGATCCCGTTATCCACTCTTAGAACCTAAGCAGGCTAAAGTAAAGCAATAATGTTTTACAGTTAATTACAGTATGAACTTTGCATCCGATATATGACTTAACATGTTTAACAATGGTTAATTAAGCATGAATTGGTATCTATTTACATTATATGCAAATCTTATTATGAATAGTATGAATTTAAGTATGCTGAATTAAGTGTGAAGGGTTATCTTGTTATGCTAGCTATTATTATTTTCAATTGTTTTTTTTATTCTATATTTTGACAACCGCTGTGAGTGGTTGTCTTTCATGTTTAGAATCCCCACTAAGCTATATAGCTTAGCATAGGTTATTTTGATCCGTGTAGGTTTTGGTAGGCAAGGCTTTTGCACAGGAAGCTATTTCTACATCAGGACAGGCCAACACCAGTCTAAAAGAAGTGGATGTAGGAAACTTTTGATAAACTTTTTTTAGTTCCTTATATGCTTAATATGTATAAGAGTTTGTAATAAATATATATGTAAATTATATGGAAGTGAAGACTGAAATAAGCTCATAGTGAAAATACTAGTTTATGCATGCATCTAGAAGCTATAATACTTTATATAAATGTGCTGAAATGCTGAATACTATACATGAAAGATAAATGGCTAAAGTATGATGATATAGTATTAACAATGATAAGATGTTGGGATTGCATATGAAGTCAACATGCTTGTTCAAATAAATGTACAGTAAAGATGCGATAATCCTGATTAATATGTTAGTCATTTGATTAGATGGGTCAAATGGCATAGATTGCATTATATATAGTAAATATGTGATATAGGGTGTTTCAATTTGGTATCAGAGCCTAGGTTTAGCCTTTTCTAGGCAATGCAAGTATATAAACTTTAATATGAGATAGTGTTGTGTTGGCCTAATGCAGAAGTTCCTGTTTTCTTATAGATTAAAGATGGAGAATTCTTCTAGGAATACTATAGAAGAATCGGCTAAAAGTAATTTGCCGGTTAGATCAAATCCTCCTAATCCAATGACTTCCTCTTCGCATCGAAATGAAACTCCTACCGCAGTTCCTGGAGAGGCCTTGTTAAAAATTTCTCAGGACATGGTCCAGATTCTGCAAAGAATGACTATGCCCAAGGCTCCAATCTCTGAAATTAGAAAGCATGGGGCACAAGAATTTATGGGCACCAATCTAGAATAATCTGAAGAAGCTGAGTTCTGGTTAGAAAGGCTGGAGAGGATATTTGATGAAATAAACTGTCCTGCAAATCACAAGGTATCTTATGCTGTGTCCTTACTTCAAGGCATGGCGTATGATTGGTGGAAGTTGATTTTGAGACAACCTCAGTTACCTGACCCACTTACATGGGAATTCTTTGAGGGGGAGTTCAGAAAGAAATATGTTACTGAGGCTTACAAGGAGGAGAAATTGAAGCAGTTTCTGAGTTTGAGACAAAAAGTTTTATCTGTGGCTGAATATGAAAAAGAATTTAGCCGATTATGCAAATATGTTCCCAAGGAGATGTTGACAGGAGTATTCAAATGCAGGCACTTTGAAGATGGGTTGAATGATAGAATCAAAGAAAAATTGTTTGGATTTACATCTTTAAATGTGGTAGATTTTAATCAACTGGTTACAACTGCTATGAAAATTGAAAAGTATGAGATAGCTAAAAGAGAGAGGGAGCATAAAAGAAGTGGTTCCAGGGGAGGATCATCTACTGGAAAAAGATTTAGGGGAACTCAAGGAGGTCAGCCTGCAGAGTCCATTTTTAGTTCTGCTAATAAAGGAAAGAAACAAGAATCTTTTGCCAAGCTTAAAAATGAGAGGGAAACTTCAGGAAGACAAAGTGGGGATCAAGCACCTGAGTGTTCTCATTGTTCCAGGCACCATTGGGGTAATTGTAGGAAATTGGCTGGAGAATGCTTTAGATGTGGCAGTGCTGATCATTTCATGGCAAATTGTCCTTTGAAATCGGATCAAGGTTTTAAGCAACAGAATAGCAGGGGAGCTTCTAATGCACCCCCATCTGGAAGAGGTAGAGGCAGAGGAAGGTTTGGATCAGGTCATCATGGATCTCAGTCTTAGAATATGTCAGAAACAGTTGATAGACCTTCTACTCAAATGGTTGCTAGACGGGCTTATGCCATGAAGGCTCGGGAGGAACAGGATGCCACAGAAGTTATAGCTGGTACTTTTTCTCTTTATAATTGTAACATACATGCACTCATTGATCCTGGCTCTGCTCACTCATATGTTTGTATTGGGGTTTCGGGTAGAGATAGTTTTAAAACACAACAGTTAGATTTTGATGTATGTGTAACTAGTCCTTTGGGACATAATATGATTTTTAATAAGGTGTGCAAAGACTGTCCTTTAGTAATTCAAAGGAGAGAGTTTCCAGCAGATTTGATTGTGTTGCCTTTTCATGTGTTTGATGTAATTCTGGGAATGGATTGGTTATCCAAGCATCATGCAGTAGTAAATTGTGAGATAAAAACAGTAACTCTCAGGGATGATGAAGGAAAGGAAGTGGTAGTAGAAGGCAATTATTCTAAGCTATCAAATAATGTTATATCAGCAATGCAAGCTAGGCGATATCTTAGAAAAGTATGTGAAGCATTTTTAGCTTTAGTCCTTGACTCAAAAAGGGATACAGTGGAGCTTGACAAAATACCGATTGTGAAAGAATTTTCAGAAGTATTTCCTGAGGAATTACCTGGACTTCCTCCAGAAAGAGATGTTGAGTTGTCTATTGATCTGTTACCTGGTACGGCCCCAATCTCCAGGGCACCATACAGAATGGCTCTATCTAAATTAAAAGAGCTGAAGGTTCAATTACAGGAATTGTTAGACAAAGGCTTTATCAGACCTAGTGTGTCACCTTGGGGTGCTCCAGTTTTATTCGTTAAGAAGAAGGATGGGTCTATGAGAATGTGTATCGACTATAGACAGTTGAACAAAGTGACAGTGAAGAACAAATATCCTTTGCCACGAATAGAGGATTTATTTGATCAGTTAAGTGGTGCTGGTGTGTTCTCAAAGATAGATTTGCGATCAGGATATTATCAGCTCAGAGTTAAAGATGGGGATGTTCCTAAGACAGCTTTTAAAACTCGTTATGGGCATTATGAATTTTTAGTTATGCCATTTGGGTTGACTAATGCACCTACTGCATTTATGGATCTTATGAATAGGGTATTCAGACCCTATTTGGATCGATTTGTTGTTGTGTTTATTGATGACATATTAATTTACTCAAGAAATGAAGCTGAACATGCTAAACATCTGAGCATTGTATTGTAAACTTTGAAAGAAAATGAGTTGTATGCCAAACTGAGTAAATGTGATTTTTGGCTTAAGGAAGTTTCTTTCCTAGGTCATGTTGTATCCGCTGAAGGTGTTAGGGTCGATCCAAATAAAATTGAAGCTATTGTTAATTGGAGACCACCCAGGAATGTACATGAAATTAGAAGTTTTCTTGGGTTGGCAGGTTACTATCGTCATTTTGTGAAGATTTTTCTGTCATTGCTTCACCCCTCACTAAGCTGTTGAGAAAGAATATTAAGTTTGAATGGTCTGATCGTTGTCAAGCAAGCTTTGAAAGGTTGAAGAAGATGTTGACTGAGGCTCCAGTGTTGACTCAACCTGTGGCAGGGAAAGAGTATGCAATGTACAGTGATGCTTCTAAGGTTGGTTTGGGTTGTGTATTGATGCAAGATGGTAAAGTTATAGTTTATGCATCTAGACAGTTGAAAACACATGAACAGAACTACCCGACTCATGATCTAGAACTGGCAGCTGTGGTATTTGCTTTAAAGATTTGGCAGCATTACCTGTATGGGGAGAAGTGTAGGATTTATACTGATCATAAAAGTCTCAAGTATTTGCTTACTCAGAAAGAAATTAATTTGAGGCAGAGGAGATGGTTGGAACTATTCAAAAATTATGATTGTATAGTTGATTACCACCCAGGAAAAGCAAATGTGGTTGCTGATGCCCTGAGTCGTAAGTCAATGGCTGTATTGATGTTAAAACAGTGCAGATGGAAATTTGCTTCTGATGGTGCTTTACTAGCACAGCTTAAAGTTAGGCCCATGGTTAGGCAGACAATGACTGATGCTCAGAAGGATGATGCAAAGTTGAAACAGATTGTTAAAGCAATTGGTGAAGGTAATTAATCTGATTTTTCAATGAAAGAAGATGGTGGTGTATACTACCATAACAGGTTGTGTATCCCTGATGACAAAGAAGTGAAAAGAATATTGTTGCATGAAGCACATAATACTGCATTTACTATGCATCCAGGTGGGAATAAGATGTATCAAGAGTTGAAACAGTTTTACTGGTGGACTGGCATGAAGAAGGATATTGTTGATTATGTTTCTAAATGTCTAACATGTCAGCAAGTGAAAGCAGAACATCAGTTTCTTTCAGGTCTTCTGAATCCCATTCCGATTCCACAGTGGAAGTGGGAAGACATTACCATGGATTTTGTTACTGGTTTGCCTCTTTCTCAAAGGAAATATGATGCTGTTTGGGTAATAATGGATAAGTTAACAAAAGTAGCTCACTTTTTACCGGTTCGAATAGATTATTCCATGGATAGGCTTGCAGAATTGTATGTGAATGAGATTATACGGTTACATGGCATACCTGTGTCTATAATTTCAGATTGAGATCTAAGGTTTACATCGAGATTTTGGCAGAGTTTACAGCAAGCTTTGGGAACACAGCTCAAGTACAATACAGCTTTTCATCCTCAAACGGATGGGCAATCCGAAAGGGTTATTCAGATTCTCGAAGATATGATGAGGGGATGTGCTTTGGAGTTTTCTGGAAGTTGGGATAAATATGTAGCCTTAATGGAATTTGCTTATAATAACAACTATCAGAAGAGTATTCAAATGGCACCATATGAGGTTTTGTATGGCAAAAAATGTAGAACTCCAGTCTGCTGGACTGAGTTGACTGAATGTAAGTTAATTGGTCCTGATCTTGTTAGAGATACAGAAGAAAAGGTTCAAGTTATCAAGCAGAGGCTGAAAGAAGCGAGTGACAGGCAGAAATCATATGCTGACCTTAAAAGAAGGGATATCGAGTACCAGGTGGGTGATAAAGTATTTTTAAAGGTATCTCCTTGGAGAAAAGTGCTTAGGTTTGGGAAAAAGGGGAAACTCAGTCCGAGATTTATTGGTCCGTATGAAATTCTTCAAAGAGTCGGACCAGTAGCTTATAGATTGGCACTCCCTATGGAGTTGTCCAAGCTTCATGATGTGTTTCATGTATCTATGCTTCGAAGATATCGCTCGGATGAATCTCACAAGTTACAAGTTCAAGATATTCAGTTACAGCCGGATTTCACTTATGATGAGGAACCGAAGGAAATCCTGGCTAGGGAGATCAGGCAATTGAGAAACAAGCAGATCCCTCTGGTTAAAGTACTTTGGCAACATCATAGTGTACAAGAAGTAACCTGGGAACCAGAGGTAGCCATGAAGAAGCAATATCCTCAGTTGTTTAATTCAGGTATGAATTTCGAGGACGAAATTCCTTAAGGGGGAGAGAATTGTGAAACCCTTACTTGACCCTAAATGAATTTCATGTTTTGAGAGGAGTTTTTATTTGATTAAGATTAAGAATTTAATTAGAAATTCGTATAAAATGGTGGTTAAGGGATAAATTATGTCTTATTTATTTTAATGGCATGGGAAATAAATTGATTAGTGTGATTTAATTTTTAATTGAGGGTTTAAGTGGAGTATAATTATTGATTTGGGGTAAATTGGTAATGATGACATTTTAATGGGGTTAATTGAGAATTTCAGAATAATGGTGAGGTTAATGTAAGAAGAGGTTCAATTGGTGAGGTTGAATTAAGAATGAATTAAATGGTGGGGTATGATTTGTGACATGCAAGATTTGGTGGGAAGTCTTGTAACATGCAAAAACTTGAAAGGATCACTAGGGGAATTTGCCTTATTATTATATAAGTTGAAAGGTAGTGGATGGAAAGAGAAAATGGAGAATTTAGAGAGTTGTGTGGTCGGCTAGAGAGAGAAGGGAAAACCCAGAAAATTACTTCCTTGCATTTTCTTTAAAGCCTTTGAAATTTCAAGAAAATTAAGTGACAAATCTTGATGGATAATTAAGGCATTTAAGTGCTTAACTCTAAGGTAAGTGGTTTCTATTGAATTTCAACTTCTTCTTCTTCTTCTTCTTCTTCTTCTCATCTTGGTTGTGGTAAAGGATGAACAAGTGCTGGAAATGATGGAATAATGGGGAATGAATTGTGTTGTAGTTAAAGAAGGAGGAGATAGAAAGGATAAAGGGAAAGACATTGCAAGGGATTGAAAGCTTAGGTGTGATAGGGGTCGGCTAAGGTATGGGATGGTACTCTCCATACATGCATGTGTTTGATAATTGAATTAACAAGGTGTTTATATGTGATAGATGAAACTGTTAGTGTAAGCCCTAGCCCCAATGCATTGTAACGAAACACTTGAAATTAATAAAATGAGGCATTTGTTTTATCCTTTTTATTCCTGTGCATATCAATTGATAAAACTATCCAAGAGTATTGTTTCAGTTTAAGTTATCATGTGTGAGGCACATGGATTGTAAGACCTTGAAACAAATGAGACATCATTCTAAATATCCCTAGTCAGTCATTGTTATGGGAATAACAAATGAATTAAGACTAGTATGCTCTCTCTGATTTCATGAGTTCTGTCTTACGGATCATTAGGACAAGAGTGTCAATCAGAGATCATAGATACATGTTAAAGAACATGGTATCTGGATTCGATCCGCTCATGAGAACACTACATGGTACAAGTCATAAGTGTTTCTCATATGCAAGTTTTGTATCGGAGTTCTTAGACCTGAAATCTCTATGAAACTCTTTATGAATTACTGTGTACTTTGACATACACCTAACGTGCTCGTAACAGAGTGACAAGTACGGGTATGATTGGGTATACATTGATTCATGTTAGAGAGCATGAGAGAAGTGAAGGGATTACCCCTCTAAATAAGAGAGAAAATATCATCGGCCACTTGATCAGTGAACTGAGAAGTGTATGGCCATACCGAGATGAAATAATGAGTAATCATTATTTATCTGAGAGTTCAGTGTCACTGGAATATCAAGAAAGGAATTAATATATATAAGGATGACTAGTTCCATGCCTTATATTAATTCTGATATTTATGGGTAAGGAACTATGCGAAATTGCATTAGGTCACCAAATGCCATATGCATTTTTCATTTAATTTGGAATGCTATAATATCTTGCTAGAGAATATATATAGCCTTTGAATTAATTTATTAATTCATTGCCAACATTAAATGGACCTATAGGATCGCACACAAAGCATTGGGCTTAAAATATTTAAATTAAGTATTGGACATTAATTTGGGCTTTTAATTAAAGTCAAATTAGTGTATGTAATAGGTTATAAAATTGCTATTGGGCTTTGGTCCATGAGAGAGAAAAATTCAGCCCACAAGGTTTAATTTCAATTAATTAATTATGTTACATTAATTAAGTTAATTGAGTATTAAAGCCTAAAGGAATTTAAATTAAATTAAATCACTTATTTACTTAATGAAGTAGCCGAAATTCCAAGAGATAATTCATGGAATTTCGGCACATGGCATTTATTTAAATTAAGTGATTTCATTTATTTAAATGTCTTATGATTTATTTCAAATTTGAATTTAAATTCAAAGGAGTTTAATTCAAAATATATTACTTATCTTTAGGAAGTGATAGAGTTTGAATTAATCATCTTAGGATGGTTGAATTCAGATCAAAGACTTGCCAAAGGATAAGCATATATATTAAAAGAAATAAAACCGTAAACCTAATTTTTTTTGTGGCATGAATAGTAACTCGTGAATAGTAACTCGTGAATAGTGACTCTCTCTCTCTTAATTCTTTTGTTCAATTTTTCACAAGGAGAAAGGATTGTTCCTCATTCTCTTGTGTTATTGAGCAGTAATAGCAATCTAAAGAAGTACAAAATCAAGTTTTGTAGCTTCAAACTATAACCCTTACACAATACCGAAAAAGAGATCTAGCAATCTCGTTTTTAAGCCGACGGTGTAATTGTGTGTGTGAGAATAGAGGGAGTGGCGCAAAAGGCTATTCCTTGGCATTGGTGATCGAGATCTAAGGCGGACAAAGCCATCTTAGTTGCTGGTCATCATTGGAATAAAAGTTTTAAAAGGCATCAAAAGTTGTAAGTTCGATAACCCTAAAATTGCATGTTTCGATTCTATCTTTGGATATGTATGGTATGTATGATAAAATTTTTGTTTTTCCGCTGTGCTATCATGATTATCATACCATGTCATATTCCATCAGTGGTATCAGAGCCTAGACATGCTTATTTTAGTGCTTTAGATGCATGAAAAAATTAATTAAAAATCGTTATTTTGAAAACATGCAAATCTGAAATTTTCTGTTTTGAGTTTTTTGCATTGTTTTGGTGTAAAAACGATTTTAATTGATTAGATAGGTATTATAATTAATATGACATGTTAATATACTATCCTAAGATGTTATTAGGGCTGGTAATGGTCGGAATTAATTATTTATACCTGATGGTACATGTTAATTATAAAACTAGGTGCTAGTTGGCATGTAAATTGCTAGTTTAACAACTAGTTTTCAAAATTAAATGTAAAAACGTTTTTGGCATGTTTGTAAGTGATATTTAAAGATTAATTATCAGGTCTGGACATATTTTAAATTTGGTTTTAATTCTGGTCCATGACAATTTAATTGATTAATTTTAAAATCACTTAAAACTATAACTAGTTTGTGTTTGTTACATGTTTAATCAAGATTGTTTGTTTTGTTTTGATTAAAATGGTAAAAACACATTTAGATCAGATTTGTACAGAATATTAAATCAATATTTATGGACTTATTTAGAATATTAAATGACTCATAAAATTGATTTAAATGTTTGTGCATTTCATGGCATTACATAAGCATTAAACAACTAGTTTTGTTGTTTGTTTGTTTTTGCATGAATGCCATGTATTATTATATGTGTTCTTCATGATTTTATTTTTAATTCATGTTAGCACATATTATATGTATTTTTAATGTTTATGGGCTGTATGACATAAAATTAAAAATGGCAAAATTGGAAATTATACTAGAGTTGATTTATGGCACAAATCTAACTAGTTTGTGTTTTGGGCTTTTAAGAGAACTTATTCAATAAGAGGATTTAGTCCATTGGGCTTCGGCCCAAGCCCATCACGGGGTCTTCTCTTAAAGGTTCAAGTACACAATTTCCACTAATGGGCTTGGCTAAATTGATTAAAATTGGACTTTGTTTGATCCATTAATGCTATGTATATTTATTTGCTTGTTTGGTGTGATGAATGGATATGCATGGTGCATTCATGGGCCCTGGGTTTTTGTAATTAAATATGGCCTGCGTGCCATTATATTTTATTGTAAAAGTTTCATTTATTTCTTAGAATAGAGTTTATTTGAAGACTTTGTAAATCAAGACGAAGCCCACTGGAGAAGCCCAACTCGAAGATTCTTATGTAATAGTATAGAATCTTAGTTGTAGGTTTTTGGGCCCATGTTTGTCACGCTTTACTTTATGCAATTATATATATATGCATGCTATGTATGGATGACAAAGCGTATGCCATGTAAGCCGTAATAAAATGAATCCCTAAAAATAGTAAGTCACAAAGTTGCCTTCCTAATTCGAAACATGTCAAGGCATCGATCATCGGTCACGTAGACTAGGAGTCCTAGATGCGCCCGATTATCTTTGTGAGGCATGGGTTGTGAATGTAGGTTGGACTTAACATGGAATGGGATGCTCGGACCTAGGCAACTAATAAATGGGTTGTGCTATAACATCTTAAAGATGTTAGCCCATTTGATCCAAGAGTCATGTACGAGACATGATTGGAGTTTTCCTACCTAAGTAACTTAACTTGTTAGGTGTACAAGCTCAGCTTGACTAATAAGTTGTTGTGAAAAGTGGATCTTGGCCCACATTAAATCACTAACGCGAATTATTTAAGGGGATATTAATTCGGTTTGTGGGATCATTAAGACCTCATTTAATCTTGCTAAATTTTATTGTAGATTGAAAATGGCATCTTCAAACAACAATTTCTCATTGCGATCGGTCCTTGAAAAGGACAAATTGAATGGCACCAATTTCATAGACTGGTCTCGAAACTTAAGAATAGTTCTTAAGCAAGAGAAGAAGTCGTATGTTTTGGATGCACCCTTGCCTGAAGAACCAGGAAGGAACGCCTCTGCGGTTCAAAAGGAAACTTTTGAGACCAAGAAGAGTGACTCTAATGATGTGACCTGTTTGATGCTAGCCACTATGGTGCCTGAATTGCAAAAGCAATTTATGGATCAAGAGGCCTATGCGATCATGGTGCACCTCAAGGAGATGTTCCAAGAACAAGCTCGTCACGAGAGGTTCGTGACAACAAAGGCTTTAATTTCTTGTAAGATGGCTGAGGGTACTCCTGTTAGTACCCATGTACTCAAGATGAAAGGGCATCTTGATACTCTTGAGAAGCTTGAGGTACAAGTGCCAAAGGAATTGGCCACTGACTTGATCTTAGGATCATTACCTGCTGCTTATGATCCATTTGTGATGAATTATAACATGCATGCTATGAACAAGTCAGTCACTGAGCTTCATGGGATGCTTAAGAATGCTGAAGAGAACATTCGAAAGACCAATCCCGTACTAATGGTTCAAAAGGGAATTAAGAAGGGACCCGCTAAGGGAAAGGGAAAGGGAAAGGCAAAACCCAAGTCAAGTGGGAGTGCACCTCAGGCCCAATCCAAGCCCAAGGCGCCAAAACTCAAAGAGAGTGAGAGCACTTGCTTCCATTGCAACAAGATAGGGCATTGGAGGAAGAATTGTGCTCTCTTCAAGGAAGAACAAAAGAAGAATGGAGCCAAGGTGTCCAGTTCTGGTATTTTTGTTGTTGAAATTAACCTTTCTATTTCTACCACTTGGGTATTGGATACCGGTTGTGGTTCTCACATTTGTTCAAATGTGCAGGGGCTAAGAAATAGGCGGTTACTTGGGAAGAATGAAGTGGACCTCCGTGTGGGGAATGGAGCACGAGTTGCTGCCATGGAGATAGGCGACTATCACCTCACTTTACCTTCCGGACTTTGTATTGTTTTGAATAATTGTTATTATGTGCCTGCTATGAGCAGAAACATTATTTCAGTTTCATGTTTGGATAATGATGAATTTGATTTTGTTATTAAAAATGGCAATGCTTATATTCGTTGCCAAGGCATTTCTTATGGCAATGCCATGTTGCAAAATGGCCTTTATATCCTTGATTTACAAAACAAAGAGTCGATATACAACATTAATACAAAGAGGGTTAAATCAAACGAATTGAACCCTACTTACTTTTGGCATTGTCGTTTAGGACATGCAAACGAAAAACGCATTTCAAGACTCCACAAAACTGGAGTGCTTGGGTCATTCGACTTAGAGTCTTATGACACATGCGAGCCATGTTTGCATGGAAAAATGACAAAGAGTCCTTTTAATAAAAAAGGTGAAAGGACTAATGGCTTATTGGAACTAATACATACCGATGTATGTGGACCTTTAAGTACACATGCTAGAGGTGGTTTTAGCTACTTCGTGACATTCACAGATTACTTCAGTAGATATGGCTATGTCTATCTAATGAAGTACAAGTCTGAAACTTTTGAGAAATTCAAAGAGTTTAAGTACGAAGTAGAAAACCAACTTGGCAAAAGTATAAAAGCCATTCGATCAGATCGAGGTGGCGAATACTTAAGCCAAGAATTTGATGATCATCTAAAAGAGTGTGGTATTATTTCACAGCTCACTCCTCCTGGAACACCGCAATGGAATGGTGTGTCCGAAAGGAGAAATCGAACTCTGTTGGACATGGTTCGATCTATGATGAGTCAAGCTAATCTTCCTATCTCTTTTTGGGGTTATGCATTAGAAACTGCTGCGTTTCTATTGAACCGTACTCCAACTAAAGCAGTTGAGAAGACACCATACGAGGTATGGACTGGGAAAGAACCCAATATGTCTTTTTTCAAGATTTGGGGCTGTGAAGCACATGTTAAGAAATTAACATCTGACAAACTAGAGTCCAAATCGACTGTCTGCTTGTTTGTGGGTTATCCCAAAGAAACAAAGGGATACTACTTTTACTCACAAGCCGAGAACAAAGTATTTGTTGCTCGCAAGGCTGTTTTCTTGGAAAAGGAGTTCCTTCTCAAGAAAGACAGTGGGAGTAAAGTAGAACTTGGAGAAATTCAAGTGCCACAAGCTCCTATAGAGGATGAGTTGGAAATGGGATCAAGTTCACAACCAGTTGTGGAACAAGAACCCATTACACAAGTACCTAGAAGGTCTGGTAGGGTACGTCAGGAGATTGAGAGATATGGATTTCTAATCACTGACAGTGACACTATTGAGTTAGTAGATCGTGAGGATCCTACTACCTACCGAGAAGCTATTGAAAGCCCAGACTCGAAAAATTGGCTTGAAGCCATGAAATCCGAGATGCAATCAATGTACGATAACCAGGTTTGGACCTTGGTTGATCCATCGAAAGGTGCTAAGGTAATTGAATGCAAGTGGCTATTCAAACTCAAAGCTGATAAGACCTACAAAGGTAGACTAGTAGCAAAAGGTTTTCGACAAACTCATGGTGTAGACTATGACGAGACCTTTTCGCCTGTAGTCATGCTCAAATCCATTAGGATCTTGCTAGCCATAGCTGCATATCATGATTATGAGATATGGCAAATGGATGTCAAAACTGCTTTCCTTAACGGAAATTTACTTGAGGATGTGTATATGACACAGCCTGAAGGTTTTGTCAATCCCAAGCATCCTAAGAAGGTATGCAAGCTTCAAAAATCCATTTATGGATTAAAGCAAGCATCCCGAAGTTGGAATCTTCGTTTTGATGAGGCAGTCAAAGAATTTGACTTCATCAAGAACGAAGATGAGCCTTGTGTGTACAAGAAGATTAGTGGGAGCATAGTAGTGTTTCTGGTCCTATATGTGGACGACGTCCTTCTCATTGGGAATGACATTACAACATTGCAAAAGGTTAAGCAATGGTTGGGAAAATGTTTCTCAATGAAAGACTTAGGTGAAGCCGAGACAATACTTGGTATTCGAATCTATAGAGATAGATCGAATCGGCTTTTGGGACTAAGTCAAGAAAAGTACATAGACAAAGTACTAAAGCGTTTTAGTATGGGAGACTCAAAGAAAGGGTACATACCTTTGGCTTTGGGAGTTCCTTTGACTAAAGAACAGTGCCCTAAAACCAAAGAGGAAAGGGACAACATGAGTAGAATCCCATATGCATCTGCTATTGGATCTATCATGTACGCTATGTTATGTACTAGATTGGATGTTGCTCATGCACTGAGTATAACCAGTAGGTTTCAGCAAGACCCTGGTGAGAAGCACTGTTCTGCTGTAAAAGGGATTCTGAAGTACCTGCAAAGGACTAAGGATCACTTATTGGTGTATGGTGGTCAAGAAGAGCTCGTCATACAAGGTTATGCCGATGCTGCTTTTCAGACCAGCACTCAGGATTCTAGATCGCAATCTGGGTTTGTTTTTGTTTTAAACGGTGGTGCTGTCAGCTGGAGAAGCTCAAAGCAAGAGACCGTTGCCGACTCAACTACAGAATCTGAGTATATTGCAGCAAGTGAGGCTGCAAAAGAGGCTGTTTGGACTAAAAATTTCATTAATGGATTAGGAGTGGTCCCAAGCATCCTAGATCCATTAGAAATTTTCTGTGACAATAACGGGGCCATCGCACAGGCCAAGGAGCCCCGGTCACACCAGAAATCCAAACACATACTCAGGAGGTACCACCTGATCAGAGAAATCATTGATCGTGGGGACGTCAAGGTTAGCAAGATAGCAAGTGAAGACAATGTAGCAAATCCTTTGACGAAACAGTTACGTCCAAATCTGCACGAAGCTCATTTGAGAGCGTTCGGTCTTAGGGCTATGCCCAATTGGGACTAGTGCTAGTGGGAGATTGTTAGTGTAAGCCCTAGCCCCAATGCATTGTAACGAAACACTTGAAATTAATAAAATGAGGCATTTGTTTTATCCTTTGTATTCCTGTGCATATCAATTGATAAAACTATCCAAGAGTGTTATTTCGGTTTAAGTTATCATGTGTGAGGCACATGGATTGTAAGACCTTGAAACAAATGAGACATCATTCTAAATATCCCTAGTCAGTCATTGTTATGGGAATAACAAATGAATTAAGACTAGTATGCTCTCTCTGATTTCATGAATTCTGTCTTACGGATCATTAGGACAAGAGTGTCAATCAGAGATCATAGATACATGTTAAAGAACATGGTATCTGGATTCGATCCGCTCATGAGAACACTACATGGTACAAGTCATAAGTGTTTCTCATATGCAAGTTTTGTATCGGAGTTCTTAGACCTGAAATCTCTATGAAACTCTTTATGAATTACTGTGTACTTTGACATACACCTAACGTGCTCGTAACAGAGTGACAAGTACGGGTATGATTGGGTATACATTGATTCATGTTAGAGAGCATGAGAGAAGTGAAGGGATTACCCCTCTAAATAAGAGAGAAAATATCATCGGCCACTTGATCAGTGAACTGAGAAGTGTATGGCCATACCGAGATGAAATAATGAGTAATCATTATTTATCTGAGAGTTCAGTGTCACTGGAATATCAAGAAAGGAATTAATATATATAAGGATGACTAGTTCCATGCCTTATATTAATTCTGATATTTATGGGTAAGGAACTATGCGAAATTGCATTAGGTCACCAAATGCCATATGCATTTTTCATTTAATTTGGAATGCTATAATATCTTGCTAGAGAATATATATAGCCTTTGAATTAATTTATTAATTCATTGCCAACATTAAATGGACCTATAGGATCGCACACAAAGCATTGGGCTTAAAATATTTAAATTAAGTATTGGACATTAATTTGGGCTTTTAATTAAAGTCAAATTAGTGTATGTAATGGGTTATAAAATTGCTATTGGGCTTTGGTCCATGAGAGAGAAAAATTCAGCCCACAAGGTTTAATTTCAATTAATTAATTATGTTACATTAATTAAGTTAATTGAGTATTAAAGCCTAAAGGAATTTAAATTAAATTAAATCACTTATTTACTTAATGAAGTAGCCGAAATTCCAAGAGATAATTCATGGAATTTCGGCACATGGCATTTATTTAAATTAAGTGATTTCATTTATTTAAATGTCTTATGATTTATTTCAAATTTGAATTTAAATTCAAAGGAGTTTAATTCAAAATATATTACTTATCTTTAGGAAGTGATAGAGTTTGAATTAATCATCTTAGGATGGTTGAATTCAGATCAAAGACTTGCCAAAGGATAAGCATATATATTAAAAGAAATAAAACCGTAAACCTAATTTTTTTTGTGGCATGAATAGTAACTCGTGAATAGTAACTCGTGAATAGTGACTCTCTCTCTCTTAATTCTTTTGTTCAATTTTTCACAAGGAGAAAGGATTGTTCCTCATTCTCTTGTGTTATTGAGCAGTAATAGCAATCTAAAGAAGTACAAAATCAAGTTTTGTAGCTTCAAACTATAACCCTTACACAATACCGAAAAAGAGATCTAGCAATCTCGTTTTTAAGCCGACGGTATAATTGTGTGTGTGAGAATAGAGGGAGTGGCGCAAAAGGCTATTCCTTGGCATTGGTGATCGAGATCTAAGGCGGACAAAGCCATCTTAGTTGCTGGTCATCATTGGAATAAAAGTTTTAAAAGGCATCAAAAGTTGTAAGTTCGATAACCCTAAAATTGCATGTTTCGATTCTATCTTTGGATATGTATGGTATGTATGATAAAATTTTTGTTTTTCCGCTGTGCTATCATGATTATCATACCATGTCATATTCCATCAGAAACAATGGAAATGAGATTTGAATTTAGACTTTGTATCAAAATAGTATTGTATGGAGATTTGCTGGAAATTATTGACTGTAATTTAAGTTATAAAATGAGCTAAGGTCCTTAATTTAAAACTTTGGTAATTTTGATAGTTCAACATGAGATATAATTATAAAGGTGTATTGGAAAATTAACACTAGTTTGGCCTTTAAATTTATCTCTAGATGGAATGAATATTAGATACACCTATAATTCTAATTTTGAACAGTTTGGGATAAAATATTCATAATTGAATGTACAATACTCAGAATGACATGAGGTCAATTCCTACTTAAAATATACTTAAAAATCTACAATTTCTATGAATAAAATGAAGTCAAATAATGCCTACAACATTGCCTTATTTTCACTTGAAAATCGGAAATTCTGTGTTGCCTACTATGATGAACAGTCTTTAGTAATTTCAACATATCTCGAGTTATAGAAATGCTTGTGAAACTATTTGTGCTGTTCTAGAAACTAGAAATGTATATCTACAACTTTGTAGAAGACACTTTTTTCTAAAAAGGTCGTTTAGTGTGTCGAAAACGATGTACAAAATAAAATTATTAAGCAGTTTGCAGGATTTTGGGAACAGGGTGAAAATTCGTATGGCCAAGCATACTGTCGCGAGCGCGACACTTGTCGCGAGCGCGACAACATGATTTTGGCCCATAACTAAGTTTTTTATTCTCCTTTATCAGTATATTAGACTACCCCCATGTGTTGCATATATGAATGACCAAAATTGACATTGAATGCATGTATATGAGAGCCATATACTAGTGTGTATATAGATTTGTATCACTTACATTGAAAATTTTTTTATGAATGTATGCCTATGCTATGAAATAGGAAACATAATAATATGACTATGTCTTATGCAAACGCTCATGTGTAATCATATCGATATTTGTATAGCACACGATTTGAATAATGATAAAGGTATGCACACTGATGAACATGCTTATAAGAATAAGCATACTATAAGCGAATGTACCTACAGGTATATATATTTATGATTATGTATATGAGTGTATAACCATGAATAAAGTATTGCCTGCAATAGAGTTCAATTGTGGATAGATAGGCGCCTATAGGGAATTGCAGCTGCCACAGTCGACCTTTTTAGGTCCACAGTATAATTGATCCTGCTGGATCTTGCACAGCCCATTAGGGTTGTTCTTGCCCTTGTGTGGGTATTTGACCGGTCCATAGTACAATTGGCCCTGAATTGGGTCCATAGTTTTGATACCTTTGGGTATCCACCGATCCCGTTATCCACTCTTAGAACCTAAGCAGGCTAAAGTAAAGCAATAATGTTTTACAGTTAATTACAGTATGAACTTTGCATCCTATATATGACTTAACATGTTTAACAATGGTTAATTAAGCATGAATTGGTATCTGTTTACATTATATGCAAATCTTATTATGAATAGTATGAATTCAAGTATGCTGAATTAAGTGTGAAGGGTTATCTTGTTATGTTAGCTATTATTATTTTCAATTGTTTTGTTTATTCTATATTTTTGACAACCGCTGTGAGTGGTTGTCTTTCATGTTTAGAATCCCCACTAAGCTATATAGCTTAGCACGGGTTATTTTGATCCGTGTAGGTTTTGGTAGGCAAGGCTTTTGCACAGGAACTATTTCTGCATCAGGACAGGCCAACACCAGTCTAAAAGAAGTGGATGTAGGAAACTTTTGATAAACTTTGTTTAGTTCCTTACATGCTTAATATGTATAAGAGTTTGTAATAAATATATATGTAAATTATATGGAAGTGAAGACTGTAATAAGCTCATAGTGAAAATACTAGTTTATGCATGCATCTAGAAGCTATAATACTTTATATAAATGTGCTGAAATGCTGAATACTATACATGAAAGATAAATGGCTAAAGTATGATGATATAGTATTAACAATGATAAGATGTTGGGATTGCATATGAAGTCAACATGCTTGTTCAAATAAATGTACAGTAAAGATGCGATAATCCTGATTAATATGTTAGTCATTTGATTAGATGGGTCAAATGGCATAGATTGCATTATATATAGTAAATATGTGATATAGGGTGTTTCAGTAATTCCCTTTCTTTTTTCCCCTATTCTCTAGGTCAGTAATCTATTTGCTATAGACAAGATCTTGGATCTTATCCCTTAGCGTCCTATAGTGATATGTAAGATGTCTTGTATATTGATGATAGGCACAATATTGATCAACTTGATGAATAAGCTGATCTTGACTCCTAGTAGGCTTAGCTTGTAATAGTTGTAACTTCCCTTCCTTTATCAACCGATGAAGTACTCATGATAAAGACCTATCCAAGTTTGAATATTATCTTTGAGTGGTCTCGACAATAGACACCTCAGCTATCTTTTCTAATTGTACCCTTGCCACTAGAATTACTAATCATATCTCTATATCATCAACGATCAAAACCTGCACCACTAATAGAGTTTGCTTTCTTTTCTTGGCACTCGCCATTGGCTTCAATGGCGATATCCTTTAGGAACTCCAAATTTTTTAGCCCCTTAATCTTTAAAACATATCTCAGATAAGGGCTAGCATTTCTAATGAACAACCTAATTTTATCAGCAATGCTAGGCTTCATTTTCATCTAAATTACTCTATTCCTCCAACTCATCAAATGACCGTGGAATGATTCATCCTACTTTTATTGTGGTAACTCAAGTTCTTTTTAAAGTAACTTTTATCTGTATGCTATGATCATACTGCCGTAAGAAATTCTCTGTCAACCTGTTCCAATCTTTTTTGGTATCTCTATTTAGGCTATGATACTAGTTAATGGTAGGGCTTGTAAGATGAAAGCTAAAATACCCAACCTTTTGTCTTTTAGTAAGAGTGGTCCCCTTCATGACCAGGGTACACTGCTTGATATAGGCATATAGGTCAAAAGTGCAGATCAAACATCTTGAACCATTAAGGAAGTACATATTCACTCTCTATGTCCCTATCCTTTGGACCGACCCCCTTTTAGTTGATAAAACTTGGGCCATCTCTTCTTTCTTCTCTTCTATTTTCCTCAGGATTGGATCTTCAATTCTAGGTGGCCTACTCCTTGGGACTTGTGTTATTGCCTGCTCTTCCTCCTTTTCAAGAATGAAATCTTCTTTGGGAGAGAAACCCTTATCCTTTTACTAATCAACAAGAGAAACTCTCGACCTGGTACCTCTTAATTTAGCCATCACGGAAGGTCCTACAGCGGAAGTAGCTGAAGTACCTCCAACAACTATAGGTTCTCCATATATAGCAGTGGCTATCAGAGTTTGCTAGCTAATAGGCTGTGCCAGGAAACTCTTCATGTCAGTCATCATGGCCCTTATTCTTCTTTCAAGCTCGTCAAGCCTTTTATCCATCTCCTGACTATCAATAGGCCTAGTCTGTGTTGGACGTTTCATTGTTGCATTTTCTGAAGCTAGCTTAAAGACTTCGGGTAACCCTAAATTAGTTTTCGATGCTGACTCAAGTGACTCTGATAGGGATCTCCTAACCAGACATTCATCCAGACTCTTATACCACCATGTTGCTTCTATGGCAATTCTAATTACCCAAAACAACCCTTCAGTAAGACTCAAGTCTTCCAACTCATCCACAAGATTCACTACCTATAGGTACATTTCAAATAACATCGTTATAGCCTTACTCAAAGATAATTCCTAGAGAAATTCAGGCTCAAAGCTTGTTCAATGAACACTCATCTTTCCATGGTAGGTTGAACCCCTAAACAACTTAGATTAGCTGGTAATGAGTGAAAAGAAAACTTGATAGCATGATGCAAGATTATGCATGTAATGTGTGGGCATGTTGTGCATCATTTTAAAAACACATGTGCAACCCAAAAGTAAACCTTCAAACCTTATATCTCCCACACAAGTGGTCACACGGTCTCTTTCCATGGGGGGTTAACTTATAGGTCAATAGAGAACTGATAAACATGAATGGTGCACGACAGAAAATCGACAATATAACCTTTCTATATTTAAAGTGCAGGCACATGTATCTTTGATTGCTATATACTTGGGTAATTGAAAAAAACAAAGGTAGGCCTATCGGGGCATGATATCCTTTTATTATTACCCACCTTAATTTATGGAAATTTGATCAAGTGTATAGTTATCCATATAGCGTATAGGTATCCATATAGCAAACACAGTATTATGGTATATGATATCTAAGGAAAATATCACTATAAGAAAAAGGATTATTAGGGACCAATTATTAGTAACCACTCAATTTTTTTGGTTCTTAAAAGTGTGCTAATAAGGACCGATTTTATTTATTTTCCCTAATTCCCAATTATCCAATTTTAATAGGGAATAGAACTAAAATTCTGACTGATTCTTAAAAAATCTAGTCCTTGATCCCCCAATTAGTAGCTAGACAAAATTGCACAAAACTTAAAAAGAAAAAAAATAAATGAAAAGAAAAATTAGGGTTTTAAGTTATAATCTATATTCATTCCTCCTCATCTTGTGAATACCTAGAAATTATTAAATCAACCAAACACATCTCTCTCTCTCTCTCTCTCTCAATAGCCCCTACTATGAAAATGCCACCAGTTATTCCCTATCATTATTATCCTTCCTCAAGCTTCATTTCCTCGGTATGAGCAGCTCCTACTGTGAAACAACTTTATTCTCTAATTCTACCTTTATTTGCTACATTTCTTTTTTCATACTTTCTTTTTGCAGAGCATTGGATCATCATTTTGTTACTACTCTATCTTGTCCTGGTTTGTAACTTTCTTTTATGTTTTCTCCACTTTGTTGTTTCTTGGAAGCTTCATGTACTACATTGTCTTCTCATACCTTGTTTCAAAGGAGCCTAGGATTTTTGACATGGGTTTTGTGGAAATTAATTGTCCTTCTGTGAATGGAAGGGAATCTAAGACTTGAGATTTGAGTAAATTTGGTTGCTTTTTGGGGTTTCCACTCATAGGTTGTGGTGATTTTCTTATAATTCTTTTTCTTCTTAGTTTGTATTTAGAAGAGATAAATGAAACAAAGAGGAAAATAGCTATGTGTTTGGCTATAACAAAAAAGAAGCCTCACAGACCTGGTGGTTGTGTGGCGATTTTCTTTTAGTTGTTTAATTGGAATAGGAGATTTGTCCAATTTGAATGGAATCGGGTCTAATTTTTTAGGTTGACGATATCTTCATCTAATTAAGTGGATGGGATATTCTGTATTTCCATTTTTTTATGTTCTTATAGTTTCATTTCAAACTTATTTCCTACATCAATTTTTGTCAAACTGATTTCAAGGGACAATGTTTTTTTCCTTGTTGATTTGTTGATTTATCAATAAAGGTTAAGGCTACATCTTTTTTTGTTTGCAGCTTCGATTAGGATAGGTTCTTATATTTATAGGGGTTCTGTTCTTTGTATAGGGGATTTAGCTAATTCTTCTAGACTTGAAGCATGATTGGCTTCTTTGTAACTATCTTTCATTAATATACTTCCTAGTTTATTAAAAAAATATATGCAATGCAGATTTTAATGATTTTTGTTAATAGGTTGATGTTTCTTTTCATCTAATTAAGTAGGTGTCTAGATTTAAAATTCACTTCTACATTTGCTACTTAGAAATTTCATTTGGATATGATGCCATTAAGTTTGATGCTAAAATATAATGAGCCAAATGATATTTGTTATGGAACCAAACTAGATTTTTTGCTTACTGATTGCAAATGAATTAACAAAGTAGTATGAATGTCTCAATTCTGTTTTAGTAGTTAACAATTTTCAACATTTTTTCTTAATTTTGTGTAAATGGTGTGTATTGTTTACTATTAACTTAGCATAAGCAGATTTTTTTTGACATTATGAGTTGCCAATTTTTTACTTATTATGTTTACTTTCTATTGGAAGCTTTTATCGATTGCTGGCATGTTCCATTTTGTGGTGGTCTCTGGTGCATTAATTTATCATAATATCCCAAACGATCTTCAAACGATGTGCTCTTTTTGTAACATATAACCTTTTTGTCATTCTCCTTTGTCTTTGCTTCTTGCTGGTGATTGTGACCTACTGTCTTTGATAGGAAGATCAGAATCTTGTCCAGCTGTGTGCTCTGCAATTGTAACACTTGGACAAAAAGGCTAGTTTTGATTAGACAAATGACCTTCTAAAGCTCACTTTAAGGTATAGAAAATCCCTAGTTGTTTAGTAGTCCCAATTTCCTAATATCAAACAATTAATGTAATATAGTTGTAGATGGAACTGATTCTAGTTTCACATTCAACTTGCAATAAACTTTCCATTCTTTTCTAGCTCTTTTCCCAACATTTCTCCAATTTGAAAAGAGATGCAAATCTATTTGCTAACTTTTTGTTTCCTCCTAGGCTTATTATTGTTGTGAAATTATAATTAGAAGTAGGTCTTTCGAAAGCTATTTCACCACGTTTACTGATGCTCTTCAGTTTTTTACCTTTGTTCCTACCATTAGTGGGCTCTTGGATGAATTTCCTCATTTTTCTATTGTCTGATGGCTTGCCCATCTTTTATTTCACATATTTAGTGTCCCTGGCTATCTTAGTCCTTTAGGTGCACTGCCATCAAAACTTGAACTACGAGATCTCTCATTTTCCTTATTTTTTCTTTTTCTCTTCTTATGATGTACAAAACTAGTTTTCGAACAGATAAAACCAGTGTCTTTGTGCTTTTTTCTATCTATCCTCGTGCTATAATTAATGATGAATTTTGTTTTTTGATTTCGCTTACTTGATGCATTTGAGATTGTCCTTTGATCTAAAATTAATTAAGATGTTAATTTAGAAGCACCTGGTCATTTGATCTTCATAAGAATATTTCGTTAATGTTAATCCATAAAGAGATGCTAATTTATAAGATACTTGGTTAGATTGTAATCAAACTACTTGCATGGGTAAAGCTATAACAATTTTCAAATCAAATTCTAAGGTATCATCTATGAAGCTAACTTTTTCCTATAATTTTATCAAGAATTTGGTGCGTTAATTGGGTTTTTTAATATAATTTGAAATATATAAATTTGTATATTTTACATTTTATAAAGATAGTGGGAACAAAATTTTAATTTTATAAAGTGTAAAATCCACCTAAATTCAATAGGACAGTAGGGGAAAGTGCATTGTTTGGAACACTAGGATTGTGCTTTGGTAGTGGCTTTAAAGGCAAAAATGATGTAGTATATGTGCCTAATATAGTTGTTTATAAATGATTTCATCATTTTTATATGTTCTTCTTTGGAATTGGACCCTGTTGAAATCTTTATATATGACTTTTTGTTCTCGCATTGTTTGGATATTAAGCTGTTAATTCTTGTTATATTCTGCTTCATTGGTTTTACTTAGTTGTTTAGATTAAATTCCTTTAGAAATTAAACAACTTTTTGTTGGTTTGAAATTAAATTCCTTTATGAGTTTGTATGCTTTTAACGAATTGTTCTTGGAATTATTTTTATGCTAGAATTGTTATTTTTTTATTTTTGGAAATTACATTGACACTATATATACTTTTCCATTTGAATAAAAAAAACTCAATATAGTTTCTCAATTAATTAATTGAAAATTACAGGAAGTAGCTGAAAGGAGTATAATAGAATAGATAATTAATTATTAATAGATAAATCGAATCTAGATAAAAACTTTTTAAAAATCAAAATGGATTTTTTTTTTAAATTCAATAGTGGTACTTATCTTTCTTTAGGTACAACTCTAAAATAATAGGTAAAATGGATTTTTTTAGGTGCACAAACAAAGATTAATCCAAAATGAAAATGTTTGGTTGTTGTACTTCAGTAAACACTAATAGCATGTCCTTAACAACATATAAAAAAAAACTTTGATATCTAAAAATATGGATTCCCAAAGCATTTGTTGCATGTCAGTTAATACATTTGTTCTTATTCAATTACAAGTGGAGTGGACTTATTTGTTTTTTCTTTCCTATATATTAATATAAGCACAAGAGTATATATTACTGTTGCACCAATAACTAATAAATAGATATACACAAGAGTATTTGTTATAGTTATAATCTGATAGGTCACAAATTGCAATTAACAAATTAGATATAGTTGTAAGATTCTCTCATTAATTAATCTGTTATTCTTCAATATGTATTGTTTTAAATTGTTAGAATATTTTAGTTTCTAACTTTGCAATACTTGTTCTACCTGATGCATTCTTCATGGAAATTACAAATTTCTTATGCTATTCTCTCATTTTGAGTGTCCATTTACTCATAATAAACTAGGTAGTCAGTAACTTTGACTTTTACACCTCTTCTTTGTAACAATTGCAAAGTTTACAGTAGTTAGGTTAATCCCACCAAAAGCATTGCATTCATAATCGCTCTTACGCAATGTTTTCATATTAAGGTTTTTCTCAAGGAATTTAAGAGGTTTTAATTAAAATATAAAATGCAAAGTGAGGTAAAGGAGAATAATATTAGTTATGGTTAGATCAGGAGGTAAGGTAATTGGTGATAATTTAATACAATATCAAAAACATCTAATATCACTTCAAAATTTAATTTATATAAAAAAATAATTTTATCTATTTACTCGAGATAATTACTGAAATTTATCTTGCTTAATTGACTTTTGCCTGCTAATAATAATTTCCAATACCGCTAGTGTTTCAGCAACTCTCGCTATTAGCATAAGGGTTGGATTGAAAATGAGCCTTTGGTTGTTCAGTAGTTCTTATCGTTCTTCAAAATACCTAAAGTACCGCAAGGTACTTATTTCCTTTAGCCTTATAAATTAAGGTGTTCAACCAATTCATTATTCATTATGAGCATATCTGTGACACCCTACGTTCAATCATATTGATATAGGTCGAGTGATATTATTATAGTTACCATAGCATTATAGTAATACATTGTCCAATTTAGATAATGAGTTGGTAGCTTAATTTAGCACTTCAATTCATGCATTTACTTAATGTCACTAGGTTACTATTCATTTGGTAAAACTTTTGGCAGCATAATGGATTATAATTTATGCTACCCAAACCTACAAATGATCAAATTCACACTCCCAAACAGTAATCTCCATCTCCAATACTCCAATTCCATCCATTGCACTTCTATTTTCAGTCACAACTCATCAATTCAACATAGTAATCACATCACATAATTTGTCACATTAACTAACATTTAATATTCATTACATGCCATATTTCATACATCGAGTCCAAAATACAGGTATCCAGTTATATAACACAATCCATATAAAAATATATGTACAACTACATGTCCAAAAGTCTTCGCTACCTCTTCCTTTAGTTGTCCCTAGACGCAGCCAAAATAAACCACGCGCTAAGCAACTTTGTTTTCTAGTGGTGGATACGACTACACAAAATTTCATATAACACTATTTTAAGCAAAATTACCGTTTTACCCTTAGTGTTCTTTTTACTCGGTTAACTTTAAAATTTAATCACTTAATATATTAAATTATCATTTAATTTTTCTTTTATTTAATTCCTTCATATAAATTTATATAATTCCCTACATTTTTAAAAATTACCATTTAGCCTTAAGTCTTTTTTTTTATTACCTTTTTATCTTCTTTAACTCTAAATTTGGACCTTTTCATTACCTTTGACTTTTATTTCACTTTAGATGGTAAATTTTCATTTTAGTCCTTATATTAACTTATAAAGTGGCAAATTACATTTTAGTGTCTGAACTTTTACTTATTTATAATTTTGCCCTTTTTCACCTATTTAACTAATTTAACTTCTCTAATCACATTTTTAAGGTTAAATTACCATTTTACCCCTATTTTTCCGTGTAATTACATTTTTGCCCTTTTTAACTTGTTTACTTCAATTTTTCATCTTTTTCATTATTTTATTACATCTTTAATATCTTTTGGATAAAATTTGCTATTTAGTCCTCAAATTTCCACCAAATTATGATTTTTTCCTTAATGTGACTAGTGGAAATACTTGAACTGGATATGCGGGATGAGGACTCCAATAGTACTAATCAATTGGAGGGACTGCATTTGACGCAATACTATTACTCTAGTGTAGGTGGAGGAACCACAACTTAATGCAATCCAGCTAGCCCACCATGTGTCATATTATGTGCCGGCTAATCCTCAGTGTATGCAATAATTCAAATGTCATGGTAGCACCATGGTATATGTGTCCCTATGGCTAGCCATTATATCATAGGATGTTGGATTGTCCACTGTACACTAAGGGCAATTATATTTTATGATTTATGTCACATTTTACATGTTTTTTCTTTACTAATCATATTATGTTATAATTATTACATGTCTCATTAATGTCCAATAATACTTAAACAATATATATTATTGTAAACACATACGTTAACATATAAAAGAATGAAAACATAACAATTTCTCTACATTCATCATTCGACCATGTTAGGATCTTACACCTACAATGCCATTTTTTCTTCATTTACATACCAAATATGTTTCAAATGTCATTTATAACACTCATATAACCATACATATTCAAATTGCCTTATAATTTCTAAGTTTTCTCAACTTCAAACATTATGTTTACTTATGTAACATTATGTACATTTATTATTTTTATGTTCCATCACTTCCATTACATTTTATACCATTATGTTGCCTAAATCTCACTTAATACATCATTGATCACTAAATTCTCACAATTTATACATAGATACCTAATTCGGCCACTATAGTATCTATCATTTCCATGTTGTTTCTTCCACTTATTTGCATTCATATTAGGTTGTTTCATCAATTTATCAAGTTATATGAATTTATTTCATAATTCTACTCAATTTCATATAGTTACACAATGTAAAATTTAGGTTAAATTAACTAAAATATATGAAATTAAATGTATTTTGTATCCACTAACCTTAATTGAGCTTGGAATTCACTTATTATTCCATTTTTCCTTCCTTCTTTTTGCCTTTCTCTTTGCCTTGCAGTTATTCTTTAGGCCAAAATTGGAAGGGAGAAAATCATTAGTTTCAGCCATGAATTCAAACAAATAAAATCTACTAAACTACTCTACTAACCATGCTCTACTAGCCCATAACAAATTCCCTAACCAATTCTAACAAATACATACTGTTACCTAATTAAGTCAATTCTCTCCCTCCAAAATAACTCCAAATCCAAGATTCTCGTTGATGCAATCCAACTTTTAGGATTTAAAGGATGAATTTCTAGAGTTTGTGGTAAAAATTCAGGGTTTATATTTGGTTGAAGGAAGAGGAGATGAAGAAAATTGTAGAAGATGACCAAAATGAGCTAGGTTTGGATTATTCAAAGAAAAGAGGGGAAGATTGCAGAATTTAGGGCAGAATTATAGATGATTCTAGATCCCTCTATGTTGTCTTTTAGTCCACCAAATCTAAGGCCCAAATTATTCCATTTACTATTTGATCTAATGGCTTATTTTTAAGCCACTTTTTACCATTTCTTTGATCCCTATATTTCCTTTAACTATGGTACCTCTTGTAGGTGATTATGGCTTATTTCTAATGACTTTCATGCCCTTATATAATTAAAGTATGGTAATTATACCCATTAATTAATTTGATCTCAATTTTTTACTATTTTTTGATATTAATGCTATGCTTGTTAGAATGCTCTGAAATTTTTCCTTGTGTGCACTAGCATATACAAGAGAATGTTTTTAAAATTTCAGCTCATTCTGACATTGTTTCTATATACTTCCGTCTCCTGAGGAAAATTCAGCCAATTCGAAACCTGAAATTCAAAAACTATTAGAAAATTTTTTTTCACTTCTAATAGCTTATTTATGCTATTTCTAGTGGGTTTATATAGTTGGAATAATTTTTGGAGCTCTTTAAAATTTTTTAGAGCCCAGTCAAACTTTCGATCAACCTTTTAATGGTAATTGAGAAAATGATTCTCTACTCGATTCGGGGACCTATTTAAGCTCGGTTTCTTCTTAAATTATACCACTTGACTCCATTTAACTTATATTACCTCATCAAATGCTTAACTCTAGTTCCTAGATTTGTCACCCATCCCTTGATTGCTCAAGGGTGAGCACACTTAACCTTTAAAGCCTCTATGATTTTCTCTATATTGTAATTGTATAATTACTCTGATAACTGTCATAAGGTTACTATGCATGCTCTATAACATACTGCATATGACAAATGAAATTTCTGGGTGTTACAATATCATTCTCTATTATGTGTTTATTTATTTTCTATCATAAATCATCAAAATATCTATTTAATTTTTTTCAAAAGTGGCTCAAAAGCATTCACACCCATTTTTAAATCATCTGATAAAAAACTTTCAGAATTGGGTCCGCAAATTATCAAATTTGAAGTTCTTGTTGCATTTCTTCTTGCCATTTCTTTTCCATCTGATTGTGTAACCACACATCTTTTGTTGTAGCTCTATTTGTTTCCTTATTCTGAACCTTCAATTTCATCCAATATATCATCACATTATTAACTTCCTAAATATTTGTTTACCAATAGTTTGGAACAAATAAATTCATGGTTTTATTATTGTATTGTTTATGACATTTATATTATTTTTGTAGTAGATTTATAATATTTACTCAATAAATGATTTTTAACCTGCCCAACTTAACTCCAAAATCTAATTTTTGTAATAGATTTATAATATTTACTAAATAAATAATATTTATTGAATAATACCTTTTTTTTTTTGCAAAATTACTGTTTCTTTATCATGACTACCTAGTTTATATGAAAAGTCCCCATGCAAAAATGCTATTGTATGTTTTATTTAAGTTTTTTAATGATCATTCTAAGTATTTCATTCTTGTTATGGTAGCTACACTACAGGAATGTTACTGTTGAGGTAAACTTGTTTGTGGCAACCGAAAGACTTATTTTCAACGGGCACTATTAGAGGTGAATGAACTGTTAATTACATGGTTTTAGTTACAAACTATATATATAACAATTGCTTGATTTATTCAATTAGCATCTTAACTTATGAAAGCTTGAGATCTCATGAAGTCATTTTCATATTTCCTCTATACTTTATTGGTTTATGTATAAAAAATTATATTTTACTAAATTATGAGTTAAATAATTTTTTATCCTGTTAGATTAGGAATTAAATGTTATACTATTCTATACATGGAAATATAAATATCAAGGTTATGGCACTCGATAAGTAGATGAAACTTGTTGATGACTGACTTAATGAAGTATACTTAGTTAGGGTGCAAAAATATTTAAGTTATGCAATTAAAAGAATTGGAGAACAAGATGATATACATTGTCCATGTGTAAAATGTTACAACATAATTTTAAGAACACGTGAGGCAATCCAGTCACATTTTAAAGTATATGGAATAATTCAAAGTTATACCTTTTGGTATCACCATGGGGAAATGTTAGGTGAACTAGAATCAGATTGGGAAGATGAAGATGATAATGATTCAAGTAAGGATGAAATTGAAAAGATTTTGAGAGATTTGTATCCTGAATTTCATGTTGAAATAATAAACATTTGTAGTGATGATTTTCTTGAAGAGGAACCCAATGTTGAAACAAAAAAAAAATTTATAGGCTTTTGTGCGATTTTAAGGAGCCATTGTATATAAGGTCAAAGAGTTCTAAACTTTCTTCTTTGATTAAATTGCTTCATATTAAAAGTCTTGCTCATTAAAGTAATGAGTCCTTTACAATGTTATTAAAAATGTCGAAGGAAAAGTTGTTGCACGACAGATCCAATTTGCTTGATTCGTATTATAGGGCAAAAAAGATAATTCAAGATCTTGGGCTTTCTTATAATAAAATTGATGCTTGTATAAATGACTGCATGTTTATTGGAAAGAGGATAAATTTCTTGATTCTTGTAAAGTATATGGTGCATCTAGATGTAAAATGGTCAAATATAATGGAAAACCTAAGTGTATGAATGGTGAGAGAAAACCTTTAAAGACATTACACTATTTCCCACTAAAGCTTAGGCTTCAAAGGTTATTTATGTCTGTAAAAACATCTTCTCTAATGAGATGCCATCATGATAAAAGAGTTGATGATAGATTGATGAGGCATCCATTTAATTCAATGGCATGGAAATCACTTGATAAGCTTCACCCATCATTTGTTTGAGAGTCTTGTAATGTTTGACTTGGACTTGCTAGTGATGGATTTCAACCATTTGTAAACTCAAAAACCCCATATAGCATTTGGCCTATAGTTCTCATTCCTTATAATTTACCACCTTAGTTATGCATAAAGCATGAGAATTTCATTCTATCAATGGTTATTCCTAGTCCATATAGTCCAGGGGATGCAATTGATGTTTATCTCTAACCCTTGATATTGGAATTGAAGGAGTTGTGAGAAATTGGTATTGAGACTTACAATGCATCAACTAGGCAAAATTTTAAGTTGTATGCATCATTGTTGTGGACTATCAATTACTTCCCAACTTATAGAAACATATATAAATGGAGTACAAAAGGAAAATTAACATGCCCATCTTGCAATAAAGACACTTGCAAAATTAGATTAGCTAATTGTAAGAAGCAATGTTATTTGGCCCATCGATGTTACCTTCCTCTTAGTCACAAATGGAGGAATGATAAGGAGTCATTTGATGGCAGTAAGGAGTACAGGTTACATCTAAAGGTGTGGTCTGGTGATGAGATATTTAGTCAACTGCAAGACCTTGACGAATTAAAGTTGACAAAGGACCCTAAGAAAAGGATTAAGATATCACATGATGATGGAAAGGATAATTGGAATAAAAAGAGTAGTTTTTTTAACTTCCTTATTAGAAAACTCTTTTGTTATGGCATAATTTAGATGTGACTAATATCGAAAAAAATGTATGTGACAATATCTTGGGAACAATCATGAATGCTAAGGGAAAGAAAAAATACATTGATATGTGTGTATTTTATAATGTTTTTAAGTGTTTTTTGTTGGTTTGTTGGGTTAGTTTTATAGTATTTTAGTTAATCTAGAGTTTACTTTGTTGAATTTGTGATTTGAGGGCTTAATTGTGTTTATTTATGTTTTTAGGTGTAAAAGTGAAAGAAAAAGGAGAAGTTGAAGGACTGGAAGGTTAATTTTTCAAAGCAAGGAGCCAAAGTTGAAGAAGTGCATCATTTGGAGTCCAGTAAAGGACCATTCAGTGGAATCACATTGTGATTCTACCGAATGGCTCTTTTAAAGTGGAGAAGAAAGACCATACAGTGGAATCACAATATGATTCTACTGAATTAACTTGTTTGAAGACTAAACAGGGCTATTCGGTGTAATCTGATTCTCTACTCTCTAAAATGATTTTTTGCTAAGATTTTAGAGGAAGTGATTTGGTGGTTTCAAGTCCTATTCTAGCAGTTAAAGATAGTTCACTTAAATAGGAATTCTTTTGTCAATTAAATCATGAAATTTGCTAATGCTCGGTTTAGGAAGTTGAGGTGGAATAAACTACTTATTTTGTTGCCTCTGCTTTGCTTGCAAAAAGAAGACTCAAGACACAAGTTAAGAGGAAGGGATTTTAGAGTTGTTTAGTTATTGTTTTCATGTTAGGATTTAAGTTTAGTTTACATTTTCCGTAATTTTCTTTTAAACTCGATTTTTAGGTTTTAATTATGAAGTGTGAGTAGTTTTTCTTAACCTTTACTAAGGACGCTTGAATCCTTAATCTTTTGTTGTGATGACTTAACTGAGTTTTAATGTTAACCCAAGTTGATTATTTCTTAGTTTTAAGCATATTCTTATCTTTAATTTTGTTTTGATTAATTGTTGGTTTATTGGTTTAAATAACTAAAAGTTGATTTAAGCATCATCAAGGATTTGCATGTTCTTGGATTAATCTTTTGAGTCAATGCATGATTGTTTTCTATTTTGAGATAATTATGCCTTGATAATTTTGAATAATATTAAGAAAGGACGAACCGAGAATATACTAAAATTGAATTTTCTTGGAAAATAGTTTAATGAAAGTGTAGGAAGTTGAATTAGATTTTTATGCTGGATGTTAAAATGTTCTTAACAAGGAATTTAATATTCAAGAAAGATATTCTTGATTCAAGGTATCAGGTTTTATTCATCTAGTTTTCCATAATTACTTGTATTTTTAAGAATATAAGTCATTTAAAAAACAAAGGTTAAGGTGGATAGTCCCTCAGTGAAAGTTGTTTTTAAATATTGATTGTTACCTTATTTTAATTTAATCTTGTTATTTGTTTCAAGTTAATTGATTTGATTTGGTTTTTAATTTTCATCATAACTTCTGGGATTTTTTCTCTCTCTATACACATAATTTTCATTCTAAAACTCAAAATCTTGTCATACACATACAAGTTTTCCTTGGGTTTAATATTTATGATCTTAATCTTTATTTTCCTATATTACTAGCCAATCTAGTACATTTGCTAGACACCAGTCAAGATTTTGGCACCATTACCGGGGAATACATTGGCATGTGTTATTTATTTTAAGTTTTATAGTGAATTTTGTGTGTTTTTTTATCTTATTTTATCTATTTCTATTATGATTCTGTTTGTTATTCGTGCAAGTGTCAACAGTTTATGATAAAGAATCGACTAATATTGCCTATTAACCCTGAAATTGAGAGGACATTTCGTAAGATTAGAAAGTTGAAAGCTAACATGGATCTAGAAGATCAAGGAATCCTTAGAGATCCACCTCTCATCATAGATCCACCAGCTAGGGTGGAAGATCCACAACATTGGAATGAGCATGGCAATAATTATCAACCTCTAGGGGATGGGTTTAGACCTAGATCATTAGGGATTATACCATTCCTAGGTGGAATGAAGAACATAGGACTATTAGGATCCCTCATAACCAACCATTTGAGACTAAGAATGCCACCATCACTACGGTGCAAAGAAACCAATTTTCAAGCCTAGAGATAGAGGGTCTTGCACAACATTTAGATATTTTCTTAGAAATAAGTGACATGGTTCAAATACCAAATGTGTCTACTAATGCCATTATAGTTAAACTATTTCCATTTACCCTCATAGGTAAAGTTAGGGATTGGTTTGCAAATGCTTCCAAACCAATCTATTCAATCATGGCAAGAAATGTAAGAAAAGTTCATGTGCAAATTCTTTCCAGCAACCAAAATTGCCCTTTTTAGGAAAAACATCAATGAATTTTAGCAGTTATATAATAAGATATTTCATGAGGCATGGGAAATATTTAGGAGACTATTAAAAAGCTATCCACACCATGAATTTACTGTTTATTAATTGATGCATATTTTTTATGCCGGTGTGAATAAAGTTACACGATCTTTATTAAATGCAGCATCAAATGATAGTTTCATGAACAAAATACCTGAAGAAGCATTCTTGCTTCTTGATGAGATTAAAACTAATGATGCATAATGGGCTAGCTCAAGGGCCACTCAAAAAAAACAAGGAGTTCATAGCATAGATGATTTTGCCGTGATAAATGCTAAACTAGAATTGTTAACTAAATAATTAAATGGTTTGAAAGTTTAAAATGTTTATGCTTTGTCTAATGGAACTAATTTTTATGTAGAAAATAAAGGAACTATGAAGAATAGGGAAGGAGTAGTAGAGGATTTGAATGCCTTAAATCCATATAACAATACCTAAAACCCAAGATGGAGGAACCATTCAAATTTTTCTTGGAGAAAAGGTAATCAAACATCTACATCAAATTCTTAACCTAAACCTCCTTTCAATCAAAATCTAGCTTCCAATAGCCATCCACCCTACCAAAATCTAGCACAACCGTACTACACTTCTAACCATCAATCATTACCCTATCGACCACCGGGATTTCAAAAACCCCTAGCCCCACAAAAAAGAAACCAAACATAAAAGAAATATTTGCCAATTTTATGTCCACCCAAACTGCCTTTATGTCTAATTAAGATGCTAGGTGGAAATCTCAAGATATTTGGATGAGGAACCAAGATGCATCAATTAGGAATCTAGAAAACCAAGTGGGGCAACTTGCTAACTCAATTACCAATAGAGCTCAAGAAACATTACCATCTAATGTAGATCGAAATCCGAAAGAGGAAGCTAAGGCAATCACTTTGTGGAGTGGGAAAGAGGTACAAGAAACTAAAATTGCTAAGAATACTTCTAAAGTGATGGAGCCAACAACAGATGTAAGTATTTCTAACCCAAAAATTGTTGATGAAGTACCTCATATTATTGATAAGAATAAGAGTAATGAAAAATTGGTATCTATTGTGCTTGATGAATCTAAATTACTTTTTCCATCTTTAGCTAGAAAAGAAAATCAAAATGAGTAATTAAATAGATTTTTAGACATGTTTAAAAAGTTACATGTAAATTTACCATTTATCGAAACTTTGTTACACATGCCTAAATATGCTTAGTTTATGAAAGAATTGTGCTCTAACAAGAAAAAGCTAGTGGGCTTAGGAATGGTCCAATTATTTGAAAATTGTAGTGCAATCTTAATGAACAAAATCCCTGAAAAACTAGAAGATCTTGGTAGTTTCACATTACCATGCCAATTAAAAGGGAATTTTGTAGGATATGCATTGTGTGATTTGGGAGTTAGCATAAATTTAATGCCTTATTCTATTTGTAGGAAATTGAATTTAGGAGACAAGAAGAAAACCCGAATGACATTATAGTTGGTGGATAGATCGTTGAAGAGGCCTAAAGGGATTATCGAAGATTTTTTTGTTTAAGTTGGAAACTTTATATTCCCAACCAATTTTGTGATTATGGATATGGAAGAAGATAGAAGAGTGCCTTTAATAGTTGGAAGACCATTCTTGAACATAGCAAGAGCTTTTATAGATGTTCATGGGCAAACAGTTACTTTAAGATTTAATGAGGAGGAAATGGTGTTAAATGTAAACAAAAAATGAAACATCCATCCTATGATTTTGAGGAGTCAATTTATTTTGTTGATCAAGTTCAAGAGTGTATAGAAGCAAACCAAGAGGAAATCATTTTGGATGATGAGCTAAAGAAATGTGTAATGCACCTAAATAATGTAGATGAAGTGGAGACAAGAGAAAAAGAGATAATTTAGGATTTAAAAAGAGAACATAATGAAAAAGGATATATGAAGGATGTATTATCCCCTCCTAAGGGAGATTTTGAACTTAAAACTCTTTCTTTTCATTTAAAATATGTGTTTTTAGAGGAAAATACAAAACCAGTAATTATATCTTCTTTGTTGATAGGTTTGGAAGAGAAGATGCTGATTGAAGTACTTAAAAAGCATAAAAGAGCTATTTATTGGGAAACATCCAATTTAAAGGGTATAAGCCCTAGTTATTGTACACACTGGATACCAATGGAGGAAAATTTCAAGTTGGTGGTTCAACCCCAAAGGCAACTTAATCCCACTATGCAAGAGGTGGTGAAAAAGGAAGCACTTAAACTCCTTAATGTGGGTGTTATCTATCCTACCTCAGATAGTAGTTGTGTTGGTCTAGTTCAATGTGTGCCTAAAAAGGGGGAAATGACTGTGATCACTAATGAAAAGGATGAACTAATCCCAACAATACCGTGACAGGATGGTAAGTGTGCATAGATTATAGGAGATTGAATAATGCCACTAGAAAGGATAATTTTCCTTTACCATTCATTGACCAAATGTTAGAGAGATTAGCGAGAAATAAATTTTATTGTTTTTACATGGGTATTCGGGATATATACAAATGCCAATAGCCTCGGAAGGCCAAGAAAAGATCACATTTACATGCCCTTATGGTACATTTGCATACAGAAGGATGCCTTTTGATCTATGTAATGCCCCTTCTACATTCCAAAGATGCATGATGGCCATTTTTCATGATTTTATTGAAAAATATATGGAAGTTTTTATGGATGATTTTACACTATATGGTCGTGATTTTGAATCATGTTTAAATAATCTTGCATTGGTTTTAGAACGGTGTAAATAAACTAATCTTGTTTTGAATTGAGAAAAATGTCATTTCATGATAAAAGAAGGGATAGTTCAAGGGCATAAAATCTCTAAAAAAGGAATTGAGATAGATAAAGCAAACATTGATGTTATTGATAAATTACCTCCTCCTACGAGTGTTAAAGGTATTAGAAGTTTCCTTCGTCATTTGAGTTTTTATCATTGTTTTATTAAGGATTTTTCTAGGATTGCTAAACTACTTTCCCATTTGTTGATGAAAGATATTGCATTTAAGTTTGATGATGAGTGTTTGTAGGCCTTTAACTTGTTGAAGCAAAAGCTAATCATAGCACCGGTCATTGCATCAATGATTGGAGTTTACCATTCTAGATCATGTGTGATGCTAGTGACTATGCTATAGGATCAATTTTGGCCATATGAGGGAAAAGATCTTTTATAATATCTATTATGCAAGCCACACACTCACCAGAGCTCAAGTCGATTATACCACTAAAGAGAAAGAGTTGCTAGCAATTGTATTTTCTTTTGACAAATTTTGATATTATCTCTTAGGTTCCAAAGTCACAGTATGGACGGATCATGCGGTATTAAGGCACCTTTTTTGCCAAAAAGGACTCCAAAATAACACTTATCTGTTGGGTATTACTATTACAAGAATTTGATATGAAGATTAAAGACAAAAAAGGAGTTGAAAATTATGTGGCAGACAATCTTTCTAGACTTGATCATGCCAATATCGAAAAGGGAGAAATTGCTAATTTATTTCCTGATGAATATATTAGTGTAATTTATGCTTGTAACTTTGTGACTCCTTGGTATGCTAATGTAGCTAATTTTCTCGCAAGAGGTTACCTCCCTAAAGATTTCACTTGGCAATAAAAGAAAAAGCTACAAGCAGATGCCAAACACTCTCTTTGGGATGATCCATACATAATAAAGATTTGTTCGGACCAAGTACTTCAAAGATGTGTTCCGGAGGGAGAACAATAAGACATCTTGAGACAATGTCATGGAGGAGAAGTTGGAGGACATCATAGACCTAATCATACAGTATAAATGATTCTCAAATTATGTTTTTTCTAGCCTACTCTCTTTTCAGATGTTAAATCAGTCATTAAGCTTTGTGAAAAATGTCAAAGAGTAGGAAATATTTCTAAAAGAGATGAAATTCCTATAAATATTATACTTGAAGTGGAAATTTTAGATGTTTGGGGTATAGATTTTATGGGGCCATTCCCAAACTCATTTGGATTTGAATATATTTTAGTTGCGGTAGATTATGTGAGTAAATGTGTAGAAGCCATAGGAACTAGGACTTGTGATGCCAAGGTGGTGCTTGAATTTATTAGAAAACATATTTTTACAAGATTTGGAGCACCAAGAGCCATTATAAGTGATGGAGGCAAGCATTTTGTCAACTATCAATTTAAAACATTGATTAGAAAATTTGGTGTTAAGCACAAGATAACAACCCCATATCACCGTCAAGCAAATGGGCAAGTGGAAGTGTCTAATAGGGAATTGAAATCAATCTTAGAAAAAGTAGTCCATAGCTCTAGAAAAGATTGATATTATAGGTTGGATGAGGCTCTTTGGGCCTATAGAATTGCATTTAAAACCCCTATATGAATGTCTCCTTTTAGAATTGTCTTTGGAAAATCTTGTCATTTACCAGTTTAATTGGAACATAAAGTGTATTGGCCAACAAAGGTTCTTGATTTTGATTTGAGATGTGAAGGAGACAAGAGGAAGCTACAACTCAATGAAATCAATGAAATTCGACAATGGTCATATGACAATGCAGTAATTTATAAAGAGAAAAAAAAAACATTGGCATGATAAGCATTTGAAATTTAAAGAATTTATTCCTGGTATAATGGTGTTGTTGTATAGCAACAGGTTACATTTGTTTCCAAGTAAACTGAAATCTAGATGGTTAGGGCCCTATCAAGTTTTGTCTAGTAACAAATTTTGAATGGTAACTATAAAAAGTCTGAAAGGTGGCAGGGAGTATAAAGTGAATAGACATCGATTGAAGCTATACTTTGAAGGAAGAGTGGAGCTGGCTGAAGCAGTGTTGGTATTTTAAGAATAGCATTAAAGGCAAAAGTCTAGTTGAGGACTTGTTAAACTCAGAACTAAATTCTTTATCCATTGTAGTTTACTTAATGCATTTACATTTTTTGCTTTCATTTAGTTTTATAGTGTGTGCTTTGTTTTCACTTATGCTAGTTGTTCTAGTTTTAGTTTTAGGAAGTGCTTTGTGAAGATAGATCAATTTTCTACTAAAACAAGCAAGTGGTGTAGTTTCTAATGTTTATGTGTACGATGAGTGAGAGTTAACAACCACAAGAAATCCTAATGTAGGTGCATTTAGAGATGAAAATTTTGAGTTGTTTGATTGAGCATTTAAAGACTTAATTGAGAGCAAAAAGTTTACTGTGATTTAGATGAACACTTAAGCATTTGGTAGAATAATTTTTTATTTCACCAAGTGATGTTTGGCATGAACATTTTCTTTAACATTTGATTTTTGGTCTTGTGTTCCAGTGGTGGACCATTCAGCAGAATCAATTTTGATTCCACCAAATGAAAGACAATGATCCCATCGAATGCCCTTTTGATCCCACCGAATGGCTTTTTCCTTATGTATGCCTTATTTTTGTTGAATTTTGTCTTTAATATACAGAGGAGGACCATTTGGTAGAATGAGAATCCTCATACAACCGAATGGGTCTTCCCATTCCACCGAATCCACCATAAGTAGCCCAATTGCACACACTTTCCACCGATTGCTCTTTTTCCACTTAGTTTTACACTCTCATTCTCCCTCCACTCACTTATGCATTCTAACGAATCAATTTTACTTGTGTAATTTTCTTCTTGATTTAGTTGCTCGCCATCTATTTCATCACAAGTAAATTTGTTTAATTGCTTTCAATTCCATCAATTGGCGTTAAAATTCATGGCTTACATTTGTAAATTTGGGTTGTGTTCTTCATTTGATTTCACTTTTATTGCTTACTATTGTTCTAATTTGTGATGTTAAATGTCATTCGTGATAAATTATTTGTTGATGGTCAATTTTTGGGTTGCTAGAGTTTTGAGATTTCATATAATTTTGGCTTGTTAACTTGTGCACACAACATGTTTGATGAAATGTCTCAAAGAATAAATTCACTACTTAGGATAAGATTTTTAATCTCACTACTCTGATAAATCATTCTTGCATTGATGTATATGGCTATCTTGTTTCATTGATACATATTTTTCACCATCTTTTTGCACCAATTCGGTTGACAATATCTTTTGCTCATCTATTTTCCCTAATGGACTTTTATTTGTTTGTATCTTTTTAGTGAGTTCCAAAAAAGCAAAGAAGGATGACACATCCAAGATGTCAAAGAAGGATAAGGCGGCTAAAATTGTAGCACCAGCTGAGTCATCTAAGAAGTCTAAGGAAACTTAAGCATCAACATCTAAGAAGTTTATTCTAGCCTATATTAATTAGGACAGAGCTGAAATGTATGAGTATTTCAAGAAACTAAAATATGTCAAGCCTCTTTAATTGAAGGAGTTTTTTCTTGATATCCCTAATGGAAATCTTTGGAATGAGGTTTACCCTCTGATTTTTGGTATTGGATGGGAATGGTTTATTGACAAACACCCAGAAGTCTATCCATTTGTTGCAATTCAATTTTTTACTTCCTTCAAGCTGACATGTGAAGATGAGCAGGATGTTAGAAAAATGAGTTTTAAGCTATGAAGGAAAACTTATTACATGCAATCGGTGAACTACATAATGCTACACCATAAGAGAACTGGGAGTTCTTTAGAGATCCTCTGCATCTTGTACAATATAAACCTAGCAAGCTCAAGGCTCGTGCTTTAGGAAGTCATCCTCTCTGGATTCTTCATAGGTTCTTGTCTATCACTTTATTTAGTTATTTTGGAAGCCTTGGGAATATTAACAATGAAGAATGTATGTTGTTAAGATGCATGGTTGAGGAATCTAAAATAATGGGGCTATCCTTTTGTGTTAGAAAATAGAGGAGCTACAAAGAATAATCAACAAAATTAAGGTGACATCATTAGGTTAGGTTACAACCATTATGGCTAGAGCAGTAAACTACAAGGATATGAGGAAGTCTATTGGAAAACCATCTAACATGGATTATGCTATGTTGGCTCGAATAAAGATATTGATTAAGAAGCCATAGAGGCATTGGTCTGATAGGGCAGAATATCTTCATGAACTTACCATTAGAAGAAACAAAGCTGAGGCATCTGAATCCAAATATAAGCTTGAAAATCCAACACTGTGACCACATGAATCCTCTAATCAATTGCAGGCTTTTGCCACTCAAATGAATAATAGGATGAATAGGCTGGAGGGATGTACGGACACTTTGCAGGAACATGTTCTTAAAGTGAAGCATAATTTAGAAGTGTTCACTACCAATTTCTGGAAATGTTGGCTACCGCCTCCATTACCACTAACAGAGTGATGATAGTTGTTGTGGATAACAACATTTTGAGAGGGGGGTAGTGCTTGTCTAAAGCTCAATTTTGCAGGAATTCGAATCTTTCTTCTCTCCTTTTTGTTTAAGCACTTTACTTTTTGTTTTTAGTTTGTTGTGTTTTTACTGTTTTGTTAATCTTTAGGATTACTATTAATGTTTGTGTAAGCACTTTATCTTATAACTTTCACTTAAACTTTAGTATGTCCCAGTTGTTCTCAAATTTTGAGCATATTGAACTTTAAACATAGAATGTCCATGAGTTAAAATTCTTAGGTTAACAGTAGAACAAGTAAGTTGTTTAATGAATTTTAGTTAGAATATCAATTGAACTTGATGTATATTTGTTAGTTTCTGAAATTTTGAGCACATTAGATTAGTTTTTGAACTTAAAAAAAAACCAATGCATTGAAATAGTTGACTAAGGACTTTTAGAACCCTAGAACCTTCCTTATCACCCTTTGAAGCATAGAAATAACTCATTGCATCTTATAAAATGATCTAGGCAAATTTTTTGAGCCAAATATAGATTGTTTTCCTACCCTAATACATATTTTTTACCTTTGTTAACCCACGTTGAGCATAAAAGGACATGCTTAATGCATGTCACATTAATTTTTTCTTACTACCTCATTAAGTACTATATAACCTAAAAGCTTTTATCTTCCCTTAACGGAGTTACCACTATACCTTTGGATAGATTAATGGAAATATGATTGGTTCTTTTATGCTAATAGCAAGTAAGTGGGATTAATAAAGGAAGTTATTTTTAAAATCCCATTTTTGCACCCTTAGTTAAAAAAAAGAGAGAGAAAAGAAAAGAAAGAAAGAAAGATTCAAAATAATACAGTTTATGACAAGTTTTTAAATGTGGGGTGATTGTTGCAAATGTTAGTTTTTCTTCTATTAAGGGAATTGCAGTCTTGTTCTCAACTGTTCTTAGTAAGAAAAAAATGTGGGAAAAGAGCTATAATTATGAAGCAATGATCTATTTAAGGCATTGAGTGGCTAATTATTTTTGAATATCCTTTATCTCCTCTTTGTTAACCATTATCTTAGCCCTATTACAACAATTAAAAGACCTATGTAATTTTAAGTTTCTTTTGAGTTGTTTAGCGGAGATGACCTTCGGGTTCCGGTGCTAAAAGAGAGGCTTATTGTGTTTCTAGAGTTTCAATTACGAAACCATTTGTACATTTAGGTGTACATTCATTCTAAAACTTGGATATGTAATTGCATTGGTGTTTTGGTTTTGAAAAAAGCTTAAAATGTTTTGGTCTTGCACATACTGAAACACCCTATTCTCATGCCTTTATCATGTATTATATAATTCCTTTCAATCCTATAATAGAAGTTTATTAACCCAATGTAGTATACATTTAACATAATAAATAGTCTATTTAATTAGGCATCCTATGCATCAATTAGGGATTTCCCACAACTTTAGTATCTTAATTACATATGCATAATGACTTATTATGCAACATACTCATCATTTTCATGTTATTTATAACTATTTTAACTTTATTTCTTATCATGCATGACATTTATCAATTCATCTAGCATATATATTACTAAGCATTCTAGCTACTCTATGCATGCATGCTTTAGCATTCTTTCAATAAACTTATTACATCCCTTACTTCATATTACATACATATATTTAATAGCCCTTCTTATACATATTAAACATGCAGAATAATTTGCACAAAATTAACCAAAAATAACCCTACATCAACTTCTATGACTCTGGTGTTGGCCTGTCCTGATGTAGAGATCGTTCCTGAGAAAAAGCTTTTACAATAGGACCTACACGGATCAAATAACCCATGCTAAGCTATATAGCTTAGTGGGGATACTAAACATGAAAGACAACCATCCATAATGGTCGTCAAAAATATTTAATATACAATACTAGAAAATAATACAGTTTACATAATAAAAATAAGTATAAAACAAAGCACAATATCTTAACAACAATGTAACTCTTCAATAAATTTAACATACTCGAATCTAAACAATTCATAATGAGATCTGTACATCATGTAATTAGGTACCAATTTATGCATTAGAAACCATAGTTAAACATGATAATATATATATATCATATGCATAATTCATACTGTGAATAATTGAGAATCATTAATACTTTAAATTAGCCTACTTAAGTTTTAAGGGCGGATAAAAGGATAGGTGGATACCCGAGAGTTTCAAAATGGTAATATCCGAAGATATCAAAACTATGGACCCAATTAGGAACAACTGTATGGTGGACCGGTCAAGGACCCAAACGGGGTCAAGTAACAACCCAAATGGGCTATACATGATCCAGCAGGATCAACTATATTTTAGACCTAAAAAGGTCAATGGTGGCAGCTGCAATATCCCTATACGCGCCTATCTATCCACAATTGAACTCTAGTAGTAGGGAAAATAGTTTATAAGTTCAACCTCTATGACTCTGGTGTTAGCCTGTCCTGATGTAGAGATCGTTCCTGAGCAAAAGCTTTTGCAATAGGACCTACACGAATCAAATAACCCGTTCTAAGCTATATAGCTTAGTGGGGATACTAAACATGAAAGACAACCACCCATAGTGGTCGTCAAAAATATTTTATATACAATACTAGAAAATAATACAATTTTCATAATAGAAATAAGTATAAAACAAAGCACAATATCTCAACAACAATGTAACTCTTCAATAAATTTAACATACTCGAATCTAAACAATTCATAATTAGATCTATACATCATGTAATTAGATACCAATTTATGCATTAGAAATCATAGTTAAACATGATAATCCATCTATCATATGCATAATTCATACTGTGAATAATTGAGAATCATTAATACTTTAAATTAGCCTGCTTAAGTTCTAAGGGTGAATAATGGGATCAGTGGATACCCGAGAGTATCAAAACGGTGGATATCCGAAGATATCAAAACTATGGACCCAATTAGGGACAACTGTACGGTGGACCGGTCAAGGACCCAAACGGGGTCAAGTAACAACCCAAATGGGCTATGCATGATCCAGTAGGATCAACTATACTTTAGACCTAAAAAGGTTAATGGTGGCAGCTGCAATATCCCTATAGGCGCCTATCTATCCACAATTGAACTCTAGTAGCAAGCAAAATAGTTTATAAGTTCATTTAATATATATATCATGCTGGCACCAATATAATATACTTTGCTCATGTATGATCATGTGATCATACTTAATTCTCTAGTGTACGACATGTATTCATGCATACTTATAGTAATACAAATATCTTTGTTTGAACATAAATCTCATCATGATTATATACTTGAACATTTCTTCATTAGGCATCTCATGTGATCATAGTCATACTAAAAATTTCCTATTTTATAATGCAAGTACATGTTCATACACCCATTTACATAATCATGAATGTACATACCTGTAAAGTACGCTTGCATGTAATAAGCTTGTTCAAAAGTTGATCATATAAAAATGTTTATACATCAATACCTTCATCATTAATCGAATCATATGCTATATATATATATATATATATATATATATATATATATCAATCAATATGTTTTCATTCAACACACATTTAGCTTAACAACATGTAAATTTTGGTATTCATATATAGACAATTTTCAATGTAATTAATACAAATCATGCAAACCCATAAATATACTTTAATACTAATTTATATACACTCAAATCTATAGCCCTCGTATACTTGCATTCAAGACTTATTTTGTTCAGTTATATAAGTAACACATTGGGGTAGCATAATATATTGATAAAAGGGGATTAAAAAGCAAGGTTAAGGGCAAAATTATGATGTCGTGCTCGTGACAAATGTCGCGCTCGTGACAAATGCCGCGCTCGCGACAGTAGCTTTTTAGACCATATGAATTTTCCCTTGTTCCCAGAATCCTGCAAACTCCTTAACAAACTCATTTTGTGCTTCATTTTTTACACTATAAAGGACATTTTAAGAAAAAGTTTTCTTCTAAAAAGTTGTAGATATACATTTCTATTTTCTATAACATTAAAAATAATTCAAAAATCATTTTTTGAACTCGAGATATTCAAAATTTTCTGACAACTATTTCTATGACCAATATAGTAAACTAGTCTGGATTCAACCCTAAATTTCGTATTCTTAAAGATAGATTTAGGCTTAGGTTCCTTCTTAAGAATTGTAGATTTAGAGGTCTAATTTCTATGGAAATTAACCTCATGCAATTATGATCATTTTACACAAAGATATCTCAATTTAATCACAACCTATTCTAGAACATGAATTAATAGTTCAACAAAAATTCAATAATTCATAAAAATTATTTATAGGTAGAATTAAGGCTATATTCCTCATACAATATTATAGGTATATGTCTTGTATAACTTTAGAAATTTCAATGGTTATAATTAAAGATTTCTATTTTAATTTATGCTAAAATTTCAGTCACTAGGTTAAATGATTTCATGTAATTTCCTCAAATAACACATCACAAACTAGTTCTCTTTTTCTTTGATCCAAAAATTCCTATCAATCACAACATGTTCTATCAAAAAATCATCTACATGAAATTAAGAAGACTTTAATCCCATACCTTTGCCGAAATCACTTTCTAACCTCACTCTTGAGCTTTTCCTTTTCCTTTACTCCTAACTCCTTCTTCTTCTCCTTAATCAACAATTCACTCATTCAATTTCAACATCAACTCCCACATTCAACTCATTCCATTATCACTCAAATAAGAAGAAGAAGATGATGAAAAAGAAAAGATTAATTATTAAGTTAGAATATTTACCTTACAATTTTACACTAGTGATCTTGATTAAGGAACATGCAATGATTTCTTCTTCAAGATCACTTAAAGTATTTAACTTTGAATCTTAAGGTAGAGAGAAGAACATTTCTGTACTTTCTTCAAGAAAATTCCAACCCACTCTCCTCTCTCTCTTCAAAGTTGGCTTTTTATAATAGCAAGGGATAATCCTATTCTTAGTCCTTTAACTTTTTACAAGTCAAACAATTAACCTTCTCCTTTTTGCATGTTACTAATTGACCTATACATTTATTCCTTTTCTTAAATAAACCTTTCTATTTATTCCTTCTATTAAATTACCCTCTTAATTATTCTTCTATTCACAATTGACCCTTTAAATGCAATAATTACAAAATTTGTCCTAAATTTATACTTTGTACTTCAATTGTACCCTTGAGTAATTTTAAACTATAATACTAAATTTTATTTTCATGCAATTAATATACTAACACAATAATTTATCCCTTGTTCCATACTTTATAAGGAATTTTCATTTTTTTTAATTCAATCTAAATCAAATAAAATCCTACTCAAAACATGTAATTTTAATTAGGGTCATGTTAGGGGCCTCACAAATCTCTCCCCCTTACGAAATTTCGTCCTCGAAATTCATACCTGATTTAAACAATTGAGGATATTGCTTTCTCATGGCTGCCTCTGGCTCCAAAGTTACTTCTTGTACACCATGATGTTGCCAGAGTATTTTGACCAGAGGGATCTGTTTGTTCCTCAATTGCCTGATTTCCCTAGCTAGGATTTCCTTAGGTTCCTCATCATACGTGAAATTCGGCTGTAATTAAATATCTTGAACTTGTAGCTTATGAGATTCATCAAAGTGATATCTTCGAAACATGGACACATGGAACACATCATGAAGCTTGGCAAATTCTATAGGAAGAGCCAACCTATAAGCCACTGTCCAAACTCTTTGAAGGATTTCATATGGACCAATGAATCTCGGACTGAGTTTTCCATTTTTCGCAAATCTAATCACTTTTCTCCATGGAGATACCTTCAAAAACACTTTGTCACCCACTTGATACTCGATATCTTTTCTTTTCAAGTCAGCATATGATTTATACCTGTCACTAGCTTCTTTCAGCCTCTGCTTGATAACTTGAACTTTTTCCTATGTATCTCTAACAAGGTCAAGACCAATCATTTTACATTTATTCAATTCAATCCAGTAGACTAGAGTTCTACATTTCCTGCCATACAAAGCCTCATATGGTGCCATTTGAATACTCTTCTGATAACTGTTATTATAGGAAAATTCCATTAAGGCCATATATTTATCCCAACTTCCAAAAAAATCCAAAGCACATCCCCTTATCTTATCTTCTAGAATCTGAATAACCCTTTTAGGTTGTCCATCCGTTTGAGGATGAAAAGTTATACTGTACTTGAGCTATGTTCCCATAGCTTTATGTAGACTCTGCCAAAATCTCGATGTAAATCTTGGATCTCGATCAAAAATTATGGATATGGGTATACCATTTAATCGTAGAATCTCATTCATATACAATTTTACAAGCTTATCCATAGAATAATCTGTTCAAACCAGTAAAAAGTGAGCTACTTTTGTTAACTTATCCACTATTCCCCATAAATCATCATATTTTCTTTGAGAAAGAGGCAAACCAATAACAAAATCCATGGTAATGTCTTCCCACTTCCACTGTGGAATCGAAATGGGATTTAAGAGACCTAAAGGAAACTGATGTTCTGCTTTCACTTACTGACATGTTAGACATTTAGAAACATATTCAACAATATCCTTCTTCATGCCAGGCCACTAGTAAAACTATTTCAATCCTTGATACATCTTGTTCCTACCTAGATACATAGTAAATGCAGTATTATGTGCTTCATGCAACAATATTCTTTTCACTTCTTTGTCATTAGGAATACACAACCTGTTATGGTAGTATACACCACCATCTTCTTCCACTAAAAAATCTGATTCATCTAATTCACAAACTGCTTTGACAATCTGTAGTAATTTTTCATAATCCTTTTGAGCATCTATCACTGTCTGCCAAACAATGGGCCTAGCTTTAAGCTGTGCTAGTAAAGCACCATCCGAAGCAAATTTCCATATGCTCTGTTTTAACATCAATACTGCCATTGTCTTATGACTCAAGGCATCAGCAACCACACTCACTTTTCTTGGGTGGTAGTCAACTATACAATAATAATCTTTGAATAATTCCAACCATCTTCTATGCCTTAAATTAAGTTCTTTCTGAGTAAGCAAGTACTTGAGGCTTTTATGATCAGTATAAATCCTGCATTTCCCATACAAGTAATGTTGCCAAATCTTTAAAGCAAATACCACAGTTGCCAGTTCAAGATCATGAGTTAGGTAGTCTGTTCACGCGGTTTCAACTATCTAGATGCATAAGCTACAACTTTACCATCTTGCATTAATACACAACCCAAACCAACCTTAGAAGCATCACTATACATTGCATACACTTTCCTTGACATAGGTTGAGTTAACATTGGAGCTTCAATCAACATCTTCTTTTAACCTTTCAAAGCTTGCTTTACAACGATTAGACCATTCAAACTTAATATTCTTCCTTAATAGCTCAGTGAGGGGTAAAGCAATGACAGAAAAACCCTTCACAAAATGATGATAGTAACCTACCAACCCAAGAAAACTTCTAATTTCATATACATTCCTAGGTTGTCTCCAATTAACAATAGCTTCAATTTTATTTTGATCAACCCTAACACCTTCAGCAGATACAACATGACCTAAGAAGGAAACTTCCTAAATCCAAAAATCACATTTACTTAATTTGGCATACAACTGATTTTCTTTCAAAGTTTGCAATACAATTCTTAAATGTTCAACATGCTCAGCTTCATTTCTAGAGTAAATTAATATGTCATCAATAAACACTACAACAAATCGGTCCAAGTAGGGTCTGAATACCTTACTCATGAGATCCATGAATGCAGCAGTTGCATTAATCAACCTAAATGGCCTAACTAAGAATTCATAATGCCCATAACGGGTTCTGAATGCAGTCTTAGGAACATCCCCATCTTTAACTCTAAGCTGATAATGTCCTGATCGCAAATCTATCCTTGAAAACACACCAGCACCACTTAACTGATCAAATAAATCCTCAATTCATGGCAAAGGATATTTGTTCTTCACTGTCACTTTATTCAACTGTCTATAATCGATACACTTTCTCATAGACCCGTCCTTCTTCTTAACAAATAAAACTGGAGCACCCCAAGGTGATACACTAGGTCTAATGAAGCCTTTGTCTAACAATTCCTGTAATTGAACCTTTAACTCTTTTAATTCAGATAGAGCCATTATATATGGTGCCCTAGAGATTGGGGCTATACCAGGTAACAAATCAATAGACAACTTAACATCTCTTTCTAGAGGAAGACCAGGTAATTCCTCAAGAAATAGTTGTAGAAATTCATTCACAACTAGTATATTCTCAAACTTCACTGTATCCCTTTTTGAGTCAAGGACTAAAGCTTGAAATGCTTCACATCCTTTTCTAAGACAACACCTAACTTACATTGTTGATATAACATTAGTCAGTAGCTTAGAAACATTTCCTTCTACTACCACTTCCTTTCCTTCATCATCCCTGAAAGTTACTATTTTCATTCCACAATTTACCACTGCATGATGCTTGGATAACCAATCCATTTCCAGAATTACATCAAACTCATGAAAAGGCAATACAATCAAATATACTAGAAACTCTATCCCTTGAAATACTATACGACAGTCCTTACACACTTTATTAATAATTACACTATGTCCCAAAGGACTAGTTACACATACATCAAAATCTAACTATTGTATTTTTAACTTATCTCTACCCGAAACCCCAATACAAATATATGAATATGTAGAGCCAGGATCAATAAGTGCATGTATGTCACAATTATATAAACAAAAAGTACTAGCTATAACTTCTGGAGTATTCTATTCCTCTCGAGCCTTCATTGCATAAGCCCATCTAGTAACCATTTGAGTAAAAGTTCTATCAAATATTTCTAACATATTCTTGGACTGAGATCCATGATGAGTTGATCCACCCCTTCCTCTACCTCTACCTCTACCGGATGGGGGTGCATTAGAAGTTCCCATGCTACCCTGTTGCTTAAAACCTTGATTTTGTTTCAAAGGACAATTTACCTTAAAATGATCAGCACTGCCACATCTAAAGCATTCTCCAGCCAATTTCTTGTAGTTACCCCAACGGTGCTAAGAAGAATGTGGACACGCAGGTGCTTGAACCCCACCCTATCTTCCTGAAGCTTCCTTCTCAGATTTAAATTGGGCATAGGATTCTTGTTTCTTTCCTTTATTAGCAGAACTAAAAACAAACTTTGCAGGCTAACCTCCTTGAGTTCCTCTAAATCTTTTTCCAGTGGAAGATCCTCCTATTGAACCACTTCTTTTATGCTCCCTCTCTCTTTTAGCTATCTCATGCTTTTCAACTTTTATGGCAGTCATAACCAATTGATTAAAATCTACCACATTTAAAGATGTAAATCCAAACAGTTTTTCTTTAATTCGATCATTCAACCCATCTTTAAGGTGTCTGCATTTAAAGACTCCTGTCAACATCTCCTTGGGAACATACTTGCATAACCGGCTAAATTCTTTTTCATGTTCAACCACAGATAGAGATTTTTGTCTTAGACTCAAAAACTGCTTCAATTTCTCCTCCTTGTAAGCCTCAGTAACATATTTCTTTCCGAACTCCCCCTCGAACAATTCCCAAGTAAGTGGGTCAGGTAACTAAGGTTGTCTTAATATCAGCTTCCACCAATCATAAGCCATGCCTTAAAGTAAGGACACAACACAAGATACCTTGTGATTTACAGGGTAGTTAATTTCATCAAATATCCTCTCCAGTCTTTACAACCAGAACTCAGCTTCTTTAGATTGTTTTAAATTGGTTCCCATAAATTCTTGTGCACCATGCTTCCTAATTTCAGATATTAGAGCTTTAGGCATAGTCATTCTTTATAGAATCTGGGTTATATCTTGAGAAATTTTTAACAATGTGTCTCCAGGAACCGCAGTAGGAATTTCATTTCGATGTGATGATGAAGTCACTGGATGAGGAGGATTTAATCTAACCGATAAATTACTTTCAGCCGATTATTCTATAATAACCCTAAAGGAATTCTCCATCTTTAATATATAAGAAAACAGGAACTTCTGCATTAGGCCAACACAACACTATCTCATATTATAGAATCCTATACTCAAATTGACCAGAAAAGACTAAACCATGCTTTGATACCAAATTGAAACACCCTATTCTCATGCCTTTATCATGTATCATATAATACCTTTCAATCCTATAATAGAAAGTTATAAACCTAATGCAGTATACATTTAACATAACAAATAGTCTATTTAATTAGGCGTCCTATGCATCAATTAGGTGTTTCCCACAACTTAAGTATCTTAATTACATATGCATAATGACTTATTTCGCAACATACTCATCATTTTCATGTTAGTTATAACTATTTTAACTTTGTTTCTTATCATGCATGACGTTTATCAATTCATCTAACATATATATTACTAAGCATTCTAGCTACTCTATGCATGCATGCTTTAGCATTCTTTCAATAAACTTATTACATCCCTTACTTCATATTACATACATATATTTAATAGCCCTTCTTATACATATTAACCATGCAGAAGAATTCATACAAAATTAACCAAAAATAACCCTACATTAACTTCTAGGACTCTGTTGTTGGCCTATCCTAATGTAGAGATTGTTTATTAGCAAAAGCTTTTACAATAGGACCTATACAGATCAAATAACCCGTGCTAAGCTATATAACTTAGTGGGGTTACTAAACATGGAAGACAACCACCCACAGTGGTCGTCAAAAATATTTAATATATAATACTAAAAAATAATACAGTTTACATAATAGAAATAAGTATAAAACAAAGCACAATATCTCAACAATAATGTAACTCTTCAATAAATTTAACATACTCGAATCTAAACAACTCATAATGAGATATATACATCATGTAATTAGATACCAATTTATGCATTAAAAACCATAGTTAAACATGATAATCCATATATCATATGCATAATTCATACAGTGAATAACTGAGAATCATTAATACTTTAAATTAGCCTTCTTAAGTTCTAAGGGTGGATAACGGGATCGGTGGATACCTGAGGGTATCAAAACATTTGATATCTAAAGATATCAAAACTATGGACCCTATTTAGAACAACTATATGGTGGATCGATCAAGGACCCAAACGGGGTCAAGTAATAACCTAAATGGGCTGGCATGATCCAGCAGGATCAACTATACTTTAGACCTAAAAAGGTCAATGATGGCAGCTACAATATCCCTATAGGCGCCTATCTATCCATAATTGAACTCTAGTAGCAGGTAAAATAGTTTTCGAGTTCATTTAATATATATATCATGCTTGCACCAATATCATATACTTTGCTCATGTATGATCATGTAATCATACTTAATTCTCTAGTGTATGACATGTATTCATGCATACTAATAGTAATACAAATATCTATGTTTGAACATACATATCATCATGATTATATACTTGAACAGGTCTTCATTACGCATCTCATGTGATCATATTCATACTAAAAATTTCCTATTTTATAATGTAAGTACATGTTCATACACCCATTTACATAATCATGAATGTACATACCTGTAAAGTACGCTTGCATGTAGTAAGCTTGTTCAAAAGTTGATCATATAAAAATGTTTATACATCAATACATTCATCATTAATTGAATCATATGCTATATATATATATATATATATATATATATATATATATATATATATATATATATATATATATCAATCAATATTTTTCCATTCGACACACATTTAGCTTAACAACATGTAAATTTTGGTATACATATATAGACAATTTTCAATGTAATTAATACAAATGATACAAACCCATAAATATACTTTAATACAAATTTATATACACTCGAATCTATAGCCCTCGTATACTTGCATTCAAGCCCTATTTTGTTCAGTTATATAAGTAACACATGGGGGTAGCATAATATATTGATAAAAGGGGATTAAAAAGCAAAGTTAGGGGCAAAATCATGATGTCATGCTCGCGACAATAGCCTTTTGGCCCATACGAATTTCCCTTGTTCCTAGAATCCTGCAAACTACTTCATAAACTCATTTTGTGCTTCATATTTGACACTCTAAAGGACATTTCTAGAAACATTTTTCTCTACAAAGTTGTAGATATACATTTTTATTTTCTATAAAATCAAAAATAATTCCAAAATCAAATATGGAACTCAAGATATTCAAAATTTTCTGACAACTATTTCTTTGATCAGTATAACAAACTAGTACGGATTCAATCCTAAATTTTGTATTCTTAGAGACGGATTAAGGCTTAGTTTCCTCTTAATAATTGTATAGTTAGAGGTCTAATTTCTATAGAAATTAACCTTATGCAATTCTGATAATTGTACACAAATATATCTCAATTTAATCACAACCTATTCTAGAACCGAAATTAACAGTTCAACTAAAATTCAATAAATCATAAAAATTATTTATAGGTAGAATTAAGGCTATATTCCTTCTACAATATTATAGGTATATCTCTTGTATAACTTTATAAATTTTAATGGTTATAATTAAAGGTTTCTATTTTAATTTTTCCTAAAATTTCAGTCACTAGGTTAACTAATTTCATGTAATTTCCTCAAATAACACATCACAAACTAGTTCTCTTTTTATTTGATTCAAAAATTCCATTCAATCACAACATGTTCTATAAAAAAATCATCCACATGAAATTAAGAAGACTCTAATCCCATACCCTGGTCGAAATCACTCTCTAACCTCACTCTTGAGCTTTTCCTTTTCCTTTGCTCCTAACTTTCACTCATTCAATTTCAACATCAACTCCCACATTCAACTCAATCCATTATCATTCAAATAAGAAGAAGATGATGAAAAAGAAAAGATTATTTATTAAGTTAGAATATTTACCTTACAATTTTACACTAGTGATCTTGATTAAGCAACATGCAATGATTTCCTCTTCAAGATCACTTAAAGTCTTTAACTTTGAATCTTAAGGTAGAGAGAGGAATATTTCTATATTTTCTTCAAGAAAATTCCGACCCACTCTCCTCTCTCTCCTCAAAGTTGGCTTTTTATAATAGCATGGGATAATCCCCTTCTAAGTCCTGTAACTTTTTACATGTCAAACAATTAACCTTCTCCTTTTTGCATGTTACTAATTGACCTATACATTTATTCCTTTTCTTAAATTAACCTTTCTATTTATTCCTTCTTTTAAATTACCCTTTCAATTATTCTTTTATTCACAATTGACCCCTTAAATGCCATAATTATAAAATTTGCCCCAAATTAATACTTTATACTTCAATTATACCCTTGAGTAATTTTAAACTATAATATTAAATTTTATTTTCATGCAATTAATATATTAACACAATAATTTATCCCTTGTCCTATACTTTATATGGAATTTCCATTTTTTTTTAATTTAATATTAATCAAATAAAATCCTACTCAAAACATGTAATTTCAATTAGGGTCATGTTAGGGGCCTCACACACACACACAAGGAAACTAGCTCATATTGTCCTGTTTAAAGCTATACTGATTGAAATTTTGTTAAGTACTCTTGTTAATTGCTAAACTTAATTTTGAATTGCATAATTCTTAGTTAAAGTTTGATAAATTTGAGAATGTGTTTGTTCAAGTTTGCTTGGGGGCAAGCAAAGGCTAAGTGTGGAGTATTTGATAAGTGTGCATTTTATAATGTTTTTAAGTATTTTTAGTTGGTTTATTGGGTTAGTTTTATATTATTTGAGTTAATCTATAGTTTAATTTATTGAATTTGTGATTTAAGGACTTAATTGTGTTTAGTTATTTTTTTAGGTGTAAAAGTGAAAAAAGGAGAAGTTAAAGGACTAAAAGTGTAATTTTGCAAAGTAAGGAGCCAAAGTTAAAGAAGTACATCATTTGGAGTCTAGTGAAGGACCATTCGGTGGAATCACGTTGTGATTCTATTGAATGGCTATTTTAAAGTGGAGAACAAAGACCATTCGGTGTAATCACAATGTGATTCTACTAAATGGACTTGTTTGAAGACTAAAATAGGGCTATTCGGTGGAATCTGATTCTCTACTTTCCCAAATGAGTTTTTGCTAAGATTTTAGAAGAAGTGATTCGGTGGTTTCAAGTCCTATTCTACCGGTTCAAGAGAGTTCACTTAAATAGGAAGTCTTCTATCAATTAAATCATGAAATTTGCTAATGCTCGATTTAGGAAGTTGAGGTCAATTAAACTTCTTGTTTAGCTGCCTCTGCTTTGCCTATAAAAAGAAGACTTAAGACACAAGTTAAGTGGAGGGCATTTTAGAGTTGTTTAGTTATTGTTTTCATGTTAGAATTTAAGTTTAGTTTACGTTTTCTTTAATTTTCTTTTAAACTCAGATTTTAGCTTTTAATTATAAAGTGTGAGTAGTTTTTCTTAACTTTTGCTAAGGATACTTGAATCCTTAATCTTTTGTTGTGATGACTTAATTAAGCTTTAATGTTAACCGAAGTTGATTATTTCTCAGTTTTAAGCATATTTTTTATCTTTGATTTTTTTGGTTTAATTATTGGTTTATTGGTTTAAATAACTAAAAGTTGATTTAGGCATCATCAAGGATTTGCATGTTCTTGGATTAAACTTTTGTGTCAATGCATGATTCTTTTTTGTTTTGAGATAAGTATGTCTTGATAATTTTGATTAATATTAAGAAAGGAGGAACCAATAATATAGTGGAATTGAATTTTCTTGGAAAAGAGTTTAATGAAAGTTGAACATTTTTCTGTTTGATGTTAAATTGTTCTTAACAGGGAATTTAATATTCAAGAAAGATATTCTTGATTTAAGGTATTGGATTTTATTCATCTAGTTTTCCATAATCGCCTGTGTTTTTAAGAATTTAAGTCATTGCAATAAAAGGTTAAGGTGGATAGTCCCTTAGTGAAAGTTGTTTTTAAATATTGATTATTACCTTATTTTAATATACTCTTGTTATTTATTTCAAGTTAATTGCTTTGATTCGGTTTTTAATTTTCATCATAACTTTTGGGATTTCTTCTCTCTCTACATATAATTTTCATTCTAAAACTCAAAGTATTTTCATACACACACAAGTTTTCCTTAGGTTCGATATTTGGAGTCTTAATCTTTATTTTCCTATATTATGAGCCGATTTAGTACACTTGCTAGACACCGATCAGACACCATCAAATCTCAGCTAGATTTGCAAGCAATAAACATCAGATTGGAATTGTACCCAATAGAAAATAGGGGTAAATATTAGTTACCTTCTACATGTTACACATTATCACATGAATGGAAGCACAAATTATGCAACTTCTTAAAGAATTAAAAGCTTTCAGATGGATTTTTGTCCAATATTTCTTAATGTGTAAACCTTAAAGATCATAAGATTTCTTTTTTAAAGAGTTATGATTGCAATTTTTTTACAACATTTACTCCTTATTACCTTATATGGTATGATGTCCATATTAGTTTGTGAGCCACTTATTTTGTTATCTTTTTTTTATTGCTCATGGGGCAAAGGTATTGAGCATGGATGGGTTAGAACAAATTGAAGCATAAATTTTTATAACTCTTTGCAAATTAGAAAAGGTCTTTCCTCCTTCATTTTTTGATGTCATGGTGCACATGCCTATCCATTTAGCTAATAAAGCTAAGATTGTTGGTCCTATTCATTATCAATAGATGTATCCAGTGGAGCAATGGCTGCAATTTTTGAAATCTCTCCTTGGCAATAGGGCTTGTCAAGAAGGTTTTATTGCATAAGGATACATTGCCAATGAGTGCATGACCCTATGCTTAAGATATCTATATACAATGGACATAAAGTTTAATAGCATTATGATGGTGGTGCAAAGAATTCTGATGGTGGTTTATCTTTATTTAAGTAATTGGGAAGAGTTTTAGGAGCTAAAAATCATTGTGATTTTAGAGCTAATGAAATGGAGCAAGCATATATATATATATCTTAAAGAATTTTGATGAAGTTCTACCATTTATAGAGTATGTAACTATTCCTTGTGAACCTTATTCATATCACTTTTCCTTCATAATTATTTTTAGAATTGTATGATGTGTTTCACCTTACTTTGTTAGTGAGCGTTCACAAATTGGTGTGGAAACTTCTAAAGACCTTTCTTATGGGGAATGGAAAAAGCAATTCATTGAATGGTTTAACGTTAAAGTAAGTATCAATTAGAACTAAATTATGTAATTAGGTGATTGAGTACCCATTTTAATGTTTTTTCACTTATTCTTCATAGGTTGCAAAATTGCATAAAGAGAATGGTAGTCTGACTATAGAAGATTTGCTCTCACTATCACGTGGTCCCACCTAATATGCCACACATTTCAACATATATATTATGAATGAATATAGGTTTCATGTTAAAGAATATGATAAAATTTTAAGAACTCAAAATTGTGGGCTCGTTGTAGTTGGCAAGACTGAAAAAGAAAGTGGGAACATTAATTACTATGGGGTTCTAATTAATATCATTAAATTATAATTTCTCATGGGGAGAAGAGTAATTTTGTTTTGATGCAATTTGTATGATGTGTATGATGACATAAAAGGAATTAAAAGAATGAATATGACACTATAAGTGTTAATTGGGTGCGATTTTTGAAAATAAATGAGCCTTATGTATTAGTAGACCAAGCCTCTCAAGTATTTTATATTAATGATAATGCAAACAAGGGTTGGCATGTAGTGAAGAAGGTGTAACCATATGATTCTTATAAGATCATGAAAGAAAATGATGGTGATGATGAAGTCAAAAACTCAACTCAAAATAAAAGAATGAGAACTAATGGAGGTTTGGTAATAGTTATAAACTTTTATCATATTTTGATAAATATGACACTTGTATTGAATATTGGCATGGATTTTTTGTTATTAACATGACATTTTATTTTATTTTTTTTAGATTGAATATGAAGTCAAGGACTATAAATGCGATGTCATCCAATTCAAAGGTTGCCAAACAAGCATTTCTTCCACCTAGTGCTTTAGGAAGGGGATGAGGAAAGGGGTTGAGATCTTTATGCTCTTTTGGGATGTCTAAATAAAATACTTGCATTGGTGTAAGATCAAATCATACCACATTTGTGGGATAGGGAAATACTCAATCTAAGAACAACCCTTTTGTACATTCAGAAGACAATACTCAAGATGATATTTAATTCCACCAAGCTAATGAAGTGGTGCAAGATAACCAAGGCATATAAACCAACCCAATAGTGCAAGAAGACTTAACACTTCAAACTGATCAAGTGACGCAAGACAACCATAGAGTACAAACTAATCAAGTGACTCAAGACAACCATTAAGATATGCAGAACTTTTAAAGAGCAAACACAAGTTAGATGAACATTAATATCCATTTGCATTAATTGAGTTGTTTTTATTTACCTTTGATGTCCATTTAATTATTTTTATCCAATATTTTAATGTATTGCTTAATTATGCATACGTAAGTTCAAATTATGTTTGAAAGGTAAAAAAAGTATGAGGAAAAAATAAGTGTAAAGAAGTTGCAGCACTTGAATCGAGTTAAAAGTTAAAAGTGACTTTTTACAATAGACGAACTGTTGGGAAGAATAAGAACTTTTTCTCTAGACACTTGGAAAGAATTGTTCATGATTGCAGTATATGGCAATACCATCATGGAAAAAGATTCCAAAACATAAGTTTCATCATATCTAGGATTCTGTTGTGGTAAGTGATACTCATTAGTTCAGTCAAATAAGTTACATTATGCTTTTTTTGTAAGTGATAATCATTACATTATGCTACTATCCATTAGTTGTATTTGGTGGCTATAGTATTGCCTTATGTTATTTAGTTGTGTTCGTAAAAGGGAATTATTATATTTGTGAGCCGTTTTTAGCTTGTAAGTTCTACCATTGAGTTATTATTTCTTGAGCTACTATGTTTCTTTGTCATTTAATGAATTTATGACCTTATATGTATGCTTTTGTGCATTAGTAATTGCTAGTGACATGTTCTCCTTAGAGTAGAATAAATATGCAAAATTATTCATGTTCTTATGCTAGGATATGGAAATTGTAAAATATTGTTATAAAATGTTGGCATATTGGTTCATCAAAGATAATTACTTGGTAATTGCAAGGAGAAAGTAAAAATAAATTAGGGGAATAAATGTCCATATTTGTGAGCCCATATGAAGGCTAAATATTAAATTAATGGGGTATAAAACACTTTCTTTCAATTTAGTTTTGTGAACAAACATTAATTTCAAGCATGTGTACCTTTTTAAGATAAATGTAAAGTACTTAGATTTTAGTTTAATGGCACAAGGTTGTTTAAAGCATCTATTCAAATTACTTGAAAGCACTTTTATTTTGTTAACACTCATGAAGATTACACTTGCAAAATGGTCCAGTTTGTTAATTTTGGTATTAACTAAGCTTGAAACAAATATATAAAGGCAAGAGCTGCTACTCCCCTTTATTATTGGACCTGTAAGGTGAAATCTTTTCTGCTACGGCTGCTTTTGTATTTTTTTTCTTTTTTGCACAGTGATGAATGTGTCGACATAAACATGTGCATGTATTATTATTGTGAAACAATAATATTTTTATTGTATTGTTAAATAAAATAACTTATGCTATGCTATTATTTTTATAAGATAAATTTGAGAGCGTTGACATGGATCTTTATCATAAAGATGTTTTGGACTAGATGCATTCTTTATGGAACAAGTATAGAGGAGAATTACAAATAAAACATGTGTGAGGTAAGACAATCTAAGAAGCTCTTCAAAAAGTGCCTACAAGGGTAGACAATAGTCAATAGGTATGGTTGGTCAAAAACCATTTTTCTACTAACAAGTTTAAGTTATCATATAGTATATTGTTGTAAAATTATGTTATTTTTACTATGATTTTATTTGTGAATACTCTAATGTGACTTATGGTATTTCACAAATATAGTTAACAAGCAAAAAAAAATGCAGCAAATAGGGCTAAGCTGCAAATGCCACATCATACTGGTAGTAAGCCTATTAGAGAAATCATTTATCCAAAGATGTTATAATTGTTGACATTTATGTGTTATAATTTTTTTTTATCTTTTTCTTTTTCCTTTTTATTCTATTTTTATTTATATTGAGGAGTGTGACTTGTTTATTACTAGCAAGGGAAGAAAGATGGCAATCCACCAGACATGGCAACCATTTTCTTTGAGACACGAAAGAAGAAAAACAAGCTTGTTGAACTTAAAGAAATTGAAAAATATATGCGTGCAAAGTATTCAACATTTAATGTGCTTGTGTTAATTATATACCAATTTGATAAATCACTATAACATAATTTTGTAGGCCCAAATTTAAGAATTGGTTTAGCTTGAGCCCTCTCTTTCTAATATTGAGGTAGTGGAAAGATGTTTTGGCCCACAAAATTGTAGTCATGTGGTTGGTTTTGGAAGTAGGGTTAAGGCAAAAAACTTTAATGGTAGCTTCTTTAAAGAAGAATTATTGTTTGAGCTACGTTCAACTCTAGAGGAAAATCAAGCTTTGAAAGATCGTTTATCTGTTATGAAATGTCAAATGAATGAACTTAACAAATTGAAAGAGTTATTGATATCCTAATAATCTAATGTCGAACCTCCATCAACACCCTTTCAAGGAATTGACTAGCCAACTTAAAGCATATTAAAGGTTAGTAATTTCAAATACAAGGCTGCAGATTAAATATTTCTGTTTGGCTTTTTAATTTGATATGATATGTAAAATTTAGTTCTAAATTTTAATTTTCATTTTGATTTTGATTTTTGTTGTGTGGCAAATTTATACTTTGATTAGAAGGCTATGATTACAAAATTGCATTTCTAGTTACTGATATTGATGATGATTATTGTAGGATTACAAATTAGTAACTAAATATGTTTAATGATAGCGTTTATGTTACTTCTACTATTATGCTTTTCTTGGATATTCTGCTATTATGCTCTGTTGCTTGATGACTCTGCTTTGATGCTTGGAGACACTACCATTATGCTTTGTTGTTCTTATTTGGTTAGAGACTCTACTGTTATGCTATGTTCTTTGATGACAGTATTTATGCTACTTCTGCTGTTATGATATTTATCTTTAGTGTTTCTTTAAATTTCTTGTTGGTTCTTCTGTTATGCTTTGAGTGGAAAAAAATTGTGCTATTTTAAATACTTGAGTAGCAAAAAAAAATATAAAAGGAAATAATTGCTACCATACTCACTTTTTATTTACTTAGTGAATGTAATTTTATATGCAGTACTTGTATGTATTTACATTATTTCAATAGGATTCATTGTTGCTGCCAGGTTGGTTATTGTCCTAATTTTTGTTCTTGTTGTTACTGTTACTTAAGGTTATTTAAGTTGATTACATAACTTTAATAAATATATTTAGATTATCTGTGTTATTTACTTTTCCATATTATTTTTTTGCTTCATTTGCTTGGACTTGTGCAATTATTTGCATATAATATATTCATTTTGTTGTTCTAATTCTCTTTCGAATGTATTTTGCAGCCCTTAATATGCTAACTTTTTGAAGTGTATATAATTTCACTTAATGGAATTAGAATTTTTTTTTTGGTGAGTTATTATTTCACTTTTAGATTCAACCACTTATTATCAATAGATCTATATAAATTTCTTTTCACGAAATCATTTTGTTTTCTGATTATACTTTTTGTAGTAACAAAGTACAATATAGAATTGATAATGAAGGTTTGAAGACTTAATACAAATGTTGATAATCATTTTGTTAGGAAATTTTAGGAAATTTAAATCATCTTATTTTGCTAGGTACTAATTTTTTGGAAACGGATTGTATATAAACAATATTTTTATTCATATGATGGTTTTTTTGGATGTTAACTTTATATTTGTAATTCATTAAAAATTATATATATATATATATATATATATATGAAATGTTGGTATTATTATTTATGTATGTATCTATTTATTTATGAATTGTATAATACAATTAAATTTGCAGTATTACAAAAGTTATTTATTTATTTTGAAATCAATAGAAATTAAATACCAAGTGACCAAATTAGACATCAAAATTCTAGTCTTTACTAACCTTTTAGTGACCAAATTTACATATGGTCCCTAAAATTTAAATAAAATTTTGTCTTTTTGAATTTCAGGGACCTGGTCTTTAAAAAGTTTTATTAGTCACATGGCCTAATTATTTGGGACGAGAATTATGGTCTTTAATACTTTTTAAAAAGCAATAATTTTGGTCCTTAAATGTTTTGAGCAAATTTTTGGTCCCTAAAGGTTGAAATGGTCACGTGAGGATAACTTTTAAGGAAAAAAAATCTGGTCCTTAATACTTTTTAAGGTCCAATTACTATGGTCTTTGAATCTTTTTACAGACGAAATTTTTAGTCCTTAAATGTTGAACTTGTCACGTGAGAATAACATTTAAGGACAAGAAATATGGTCCTTAATATGTTTTAGACACCGAATTTTTGCTAGTCCGTGAAAACCTTTAAGGTCCAGCTATAAAATCTACTCCTTATTAGTCATTAGTGGTGGAACCTTTAGGTACCAGTTGAGGACTAAATTTCTAGTCCCTATTAATTTTTAAGGACCAGTTTTTTCACTTTTAAGGACCAAATTTTTTGGTCCTTAAGGGTCATTTTTCTTGTAATGTATCTATAGGCATTACATGGGGCTGGGTCTGGTAATATAACTTTAGGGCTACCCAAGTATGGTACTTACCAATACACCTAGCTCAGCACAAGTATAATGACCGATCAATTCACTATCTAATATACCAACAGGTATGAGGCTTGGGCTAGTGATTATTCCCTAACACTTTCTTATATTGAGTGAACATAGGGTTATGCTTTAAGAATGCACCATTGGTGAAATAAGGATGCCTAACCTAGCTCTAAGGCTGTAGTATGTTCTAATTAAACCTAAGTTAGAAGACAATCAAAATAATTAAGCATAAGCACTCATTTATGTCAAATCGACCACGTTGCTTTCAGAGCAAAATCTTGTGGTCCCTAGTGAAGTCACCACTGTGAAGTGCATCGAACCCTAAAGGCATTTGGTGTGCTCTCAAAAATTCACTTTTAAGGCTCAAGACCAAATCAAAGTTCATTTAACTTGTAAAGGTCAGTTGAGTCTTTATAAGGATTGCAAACTAAGAAAAATATAAAAACTAAGCCAAACTACTGTACAAAATTAATTAAAGAAAACTAGGTTAAAAACTAAATAAAATTTGTAATTGTAATCCCCTATATAATTATGATGTTTAGGTCTACTTTTATAGCTTACAAAGAGGGAGTTTTGGTGGCTTCAAACTTTTTATTTCATCAAAATAGGAGATTTTGATCGTAATTCCAATTCTCTGGTTCCGTAGAGTGAGTTTTGTCCTTTTGCCCTTTTCCTAATCTCTAGAGTGAAAAACTCACTCAACTGAGTGGTTGCTATCTGGACTGATAAAAAAAACTTCTCTTTTTCCTCTTTAGGTGACTCGATAGAGTGAGTAATCCACTCCACTAAGTGGCTAGGCTCTAGACAAACACGATGAATGTACACTTTTACCCTTGTAATTTCTATTTTTCTTCAATTACACACCAAAAAATACCAAATTAACCAATAAAGCTTATAAAATTCTACTTAAGAAATCAAACACTAAATTAACCAAGTTACCCTTAAATTAACATAATAAACACATTAAAAATACACTAATAATATAGTATAATTCATACTTATCATCACCCAATAAAACATTAGGAAAATGAGTTCTCACCTTATGAAGCCAAAAATAGAGACAGTTTAGACTTCACTCCTATTTACATACTTGGTTGATGTTTAAATAAATGATCGATTATGGTTAATTATTCTGATCCTCTCCTCACACATTACAAGGTAAAGAAATTAAATGGCGCACTACAAGCACATAGAAAGCGATAAAATGCATAAGATATTAAAATAAATCATACAAAAGTCGGGGAATTGATTAATCTCACTTTGATGAGGACATTGGTCCTTGCATGCATATTTACAAGAAGACTGAGTTTTGGGTTTATTTTTGATAAAAATAAGATATTATAACCACACAACTTTTAAAGAAAATAATCGTGTTAATTAATTTAATGGTACAAGAATCATTTGATTTTAATAAATAAAAATCCTTATTTTTACAGGTTATTTTATAGATGAAAATTGGGACATTGGTCCTTTTATTATAGAAAAATTCCACTCAAACTTGTATAAATCATTTGGTGAGTTTTTATCCTAATGCTCAAAAAACTATTTATTTACAAAAAAAATAAGAAAACCATAAAGAATAATAATGCAAGGAAAAGAAAAGGTATACATAAATCAAGTTATTTATTGAATTGATAACATTGGTTCCCAATGCATATTTAAAAAAAAAATCCTTTTATGTGATTTTTAAGATAAAAGAATGGACATTGATCCATTTCATAAAAAAAACCAATTAATTGAGTAGAAAATGTTTAATATGAATTTCCCTAATTATTAGTGAAAAACCTTTTTTTACTAACAATTACAAATTATCATGCAAAATAAAATAAACAATAAAATACAAAAATAAATGAATGAATAAATAAATACATAAAAGTTAAAAATGGTATCGAACCGAATGGCTAAATCTCCAACTACCAAACTCTTCCAAGCAAGCACATATGCATTTCATCAAGAAAAAGATAAAAAAACTAAAATTAGTTAAACAATAAACTTAAATTAAGTGGTAAAAATGAATCTAAAGAGGAAAAAATAAAAGAAAAGAGGAAAATAAGCCATAAAAATCAAAGGAAAAGGGCTAGGAGTCAATCACGGACTCACTCAAAAGGTAAAGAGCGAGTCATAGCCCTAAAGAAGTGAGCCATGACCTTGAGTAAGGCATTTCATGCCCTACCAAGTGAGTTAGGGCCCATTTTAAAGTGAGTCACACCAAGTCAGAAGCAAGTCACCATCTAATGGCATAACTTGCTCAAGGCTCAAGGCTGTGACTCACCTTTGGAATGCCTAGTGGCTACTGAAACAATACCATAACCAATTTTAAACCTCCTCAATTACCTTCTAAGGCTTCAAAGCATAAGAAAAGGCTTTTAAACTCCCTAGAATCAACTCATATACTTAAAACAAGTATTAAAAGCACAAAATAACATTGTTTGCACAAAAACACCATGTGAAAGAAACATCCTCTAGAGAGAGAAAATGAGAACTAATAAACATCAAACATACTTAAATTCATATATAGGCAAAATATTTATGCATAAAACACAATATCACACATAAACACACTTATAAACCATAATTTGCATAAAAACAAGAAGAATAACATATTACACAAAGAGAAAAGACAAGAAATAGAGCATAGAGAAATTATAGAAAACTCAAAATCACAATTTACAAGAACAAAATTACTAGATCTACCCAAGAGCTATAAGTATGCCTCTTACATTACCTTTAGTAAAGCTAATTTAACAATCTAGAGAGACCATATTTATCTCCTCTTCACGTTTTTTTCGTTTGCCAAACACTAGATGAAAACCTAGAGAGTGTTTTTTTATTTTCTCTCTCTAGATTCCTTGGTGTGCATTCCAAAATTTTTTATTATTCATTTAAGAGAAATCATTACCTTTTAATGCCTTCGATTAGGACTAAAAAAGAAAAAGATTTTTATCTTCAATATAATCCTTTATTTTGCAGGAAAAACATGAAATTTTGGATGAAATAAACCCAATCATGGCCTTGACTTGTGAGTCACGACCTTCACTCAGCTGTGGGCCCCTCATAAAAGTCCAAAAAGTTAGTTTACTTGTAAAAAAGGTGAGTCACAATTCTAGGCTGTGACTCGCTAATGAGTCATAGCATTGAGTCAAGTTTAGTGACTCAAATCACTGATGAAAGGAAGGGGGAGTGAGTCACCCCTTCAATTCATGACTCAGAAGTGAGTCACGATATTGACTTATAAGTCAAGAACATGACTCATTTCAGAGTCAATACAAAGCCTGTAGATGCAGTCATTTCACACATTCCAGAGAGAGAAATACATGTATGCTGATAAAACACCATTTTTGACTCTCGAAACCTATGATAGAGTATTTTCAAAAAACTAGTGCCGAAGAAGAATAGAGTGCTACTGCTTCTTAGTTGTTTTTGAAATAGCATTATCCTCATTAGGTAACCTAACAGAGGCTGACTTAGGCCCAGTGTCTACAACCCTTTTGCTGGTAAATTTGCCCTAGTATAAATAATGTTTTTCGCCGAAGTTCTCTTCACCAAATCCAACAATTCAAATAGTGAGATATTTATGGCCAGAGTAGACTTATGTAAAGCCTCGATAAGCTTTTTCCCATGGGATGGTGATTGTCACAAAAAATCCCATACATAAATATGTATCTAAGGTTTTCTTCAATTATCTAAGGATCTTATCATCCTCTAATTCCTTTTCCATATTCAGTGGTGTAACCTTGAGAACAACTATCCCACTTCTAGTCATAGCTTGTACCTTTTCTTCCTTTTCTTCTTTTGAATCCCATAAATCCATGGGATCTTCTTTGATGCTATCTCTACTTTCTCTAGTGAATTCAAAACAATCAATCATGTTGACTAATGGCCCTAACGCCCTTTCTTTGGACATTGCTTGCTAACTAGTTAAACTATTTACATCTAATATTTCTCTACTTGTCTCTTGTTGAGCTGGATGGGTAATGTCCATATATTCAATGTCGTATAAGTCCTTGAGCACATACCATTTTGGGAGGCTTGAGCTAATTATAAATACAAGCGGTGGAACAACATTGTAACTTGTTTTCTTCTCATTTTGGTTCTCCAGATCACTAATTTGCTTATTGTTAATAAGATTTTGGATACAATCCCATAAGGTCCAAAACTGGTCAGTTAAGTTTCCAGTACGTTGATGAAATGGTGATTGGGGTCGCCGTGACTCTTGGCTGGCCTGGCTTGTAACACCTATATACCGTATATATCACAATGTAGTATGACAGTAATTTCAATATAATACACACACACAAAGTACAGTCCTACTCCCACATACCAAATACAAAGTACAAGAATTTATCTCCATTGTTGTATAACTTTGTCCAAATATAGTGCCTATCCCTTCGAATACCAACCTATATCTTTCAAAAACTATGCACAACAAATTGTTACGCGCTAAGCACATATAATGCTTAGTGGTGGATACCCAGCTAACAAATTTCATAGTTACAAGGACATAAGCTTACAAAGTGTGTGTGTGTTTAAGTGTGTGTATATATATATATATATATATATATATATATATATATATATATATATATATATATATATATATATATATATATATATATATATGTATATGTATATGTATATGTATATACATATATATATATATGCACACATATATATATACATATATATGTGTGTATACATATATATATATATACACACACACACACACACATATATATATCATCTAGTATTCTATTTTCTTTAAATTGATTTACTTTATTTTTTAATACCATATTTCTTTTTCCTCTATTTCGTTTATCAATTTTTAATTGCAATATTATTAGTTATTATTCTTATTTCAATTTCTTATAATGGGTTGTCTTTTTATTTTATACACATGTGTGCCTTTATTTAATATTTTTTTTGTCCTTTGTAGTTATTATCATATGTGTTTTTAGTTACTTAATTTCATGTTTTATACTTAGTCATCAATTAATCTTATATCATTCCTTATATTCTGATATACAATTCATTATTTCATTCTTTTACTGATCATACAAATTGGTTTTCACTATTTAGTTTTACTATTGTCCTTGTTGAATTATATTTCTTATTAAATAGGCACTTGTCTATATGTCATTTTTTCATAGAATAACTACTTTTTACGTATATCATTTGATTCATAATTCATCGTTATCGTTTTATCTCAACTTTTTTATAATTTCTTTCTTTCAATCCTCATTTTTTATTCACTCGTAATGCTCATTTCCTGCATGTTCATTTTATAGGTCAATAATCTAATTCAACACTTTATACTTTTACCTTTACTTAAATTGCCAATCAGACTTAAATCTATATTTTAAAGCTCACTTTGATTTTTTACCTCTCAAATCTTTTTCTTTGTTATAACTATGCAAGTAGGACTTCTAATCTAATTTATAATCTGTCTTTTGCTTCTTGTTTGTTACTTCACTCTTAAATTGTTATTTTCCTTTTCTTTGCTCATTATTTATGCTTAATTATACATACTAATTTTGTATTTTTAGCTTAAGGTTTGATGCCTTTTTCTTATCTCGATTTATGTTTTCCCTTATGCTTTTATCCTTAAATTTATTTATGTTTCCTTATTCTATTAAATTCAGTCACAGATTTGTTTCTCAAATTATAATTCTTGGCTCTTAGTCCTATTTAGTCACTTGTAAAATTTTTACTCAACCCGTTTTTTATTTTCATTCCTTCCATTAATTTTCTTTTCCTCACTTATATAAATGGCACTAATCTTTACATTCTGTTTCCTCATCACTATTTTTATTTCAGCTAATTACATTTTAACTCCTTCATTTGTATTTTATTTATGCTTAGTTACCCTTCTCTACTTGTTTATAATTTCAATTGTATTTTATCATTAATTTCATAATTTCTCCCTTCTACCCTTTTTTTTATCATCACCTTTCAATTTATATTTTAATTATCATAATGTCTTCACATAATGGAAAATTACATTGTAGTCCTTATAACTTTTCTTTATACATTTTCAATCCTAATAATTCAAATTTACATTTTTAATTTCCTAATTAATTTTTGATTCTCTCTCATTAATGTTTTTACCTTTCATTCTTTTGTTCTTTAACTTTTAATGCATATCACAATTTTGTCCCTGAACTTTCATTCTTTTATATAGTTCACTAGTTATAATGCTAATTTACTATTTTGGCCTCTTTATATCTTTTTTTTTAGCTTCACCTTCTCGATCTATATTTTAGTTCTTTATGTAGTGATAAATTAACATTTAGCCGCTATTAACCTTATTTCTCTACATATTCATTCTTCTTATCTTTAATTATTTAATATCCTATTTTTATCATAGAATTTTTTCTTTAACACTTCAGTTTACTATTTAATCCTTATTTATACTTGTTTATTTCTTTTTCTCACGTATTTTCCTAGTTAGGGTGAAAATTATAATTTAATCCCCAAATTTTCTTTTTTAAATATATTTGGTCATTTCTTACTAATTTTACCCATTTTCACTTTTTTTAGTCTTTATTCCATTTTAGTCCCAAAATTTACATTTTAGTCCTTATATTTTTACCATATAGTGGCAAATTATAATTTGTCCCTAAAACTTTCTCTTAATTATGTTTTACCCTTTGAACGTTTTTAACTTTGGTAACCACATTTTTAATGTATATTTATAGTTTTATCCTTAATTTCTTATGTAATTACATTTTTGCCTTTAATTAATCACTTAATTACATTCTTTACCTTATTTAACCTTTTATGACGTAATTGATGTCTTTTTATACCAAATTTCCCATTTAGTCCTTATTTCTTTATAAAATTACTTTTTTACCCTTAGTTGTGCCCAATGGAAACCCTTAAACCAAATATGTGGGATGAGGACTCCAATGGTCTAAAATGAACTAAAATGACTACTTAGCATGAATCTACTACTCCAAAATGTGTGAAGATGACCAATTGGTGTGATCAATGCCTCAACTGTCAATTTACTATACATATCTTATTAGGTACCACGATATATGTCCAAATAGCTAAGCATTATATCCTAAAATCCTAAATTCACCACTATACACTAAAGGCAAATATTTTGAATTATCTTATGTCATACTATCACATAAATTTTCATACCATTCACATTATGCCACAATTCTTATTTGCTTATTTCTTATTCATTCAAACTTAACATGCATATGTTAATAATAAACATGCACAATATCATTTAAATATGATGGAAACATGCCATTTTAACATTATATACCATTTGGCCATGCCATGTTCACATCCATTCATTGTGTTTTCTCACATATTATCATGTTTACACATTCTCAAGATCTTTTCAAGCTATCATACGATGATACACCATCAAATTCCATTAATATCTATTTAGTTCACATACAATCATCATTATGTCCACTTAGTATTATGTACAATTATAATTTAATATTCTAATCATTTGTATTAGGTTTATTCATCATTATAATACTCATTTCATGTTAAGTATTCAATTAATTGTCAAATTATCACTTGATAAGGCTTAGGTTATCATTTGGCCATTTAAAGTTCTATTTATTCTTAGTTGTTTTCTTCTGCAAATATCATTCATTCCATGTTGTTTGATCACTTTATAAAGGCATATTAAGTTGTTCAATCATTTTCATCATTTATTCTTTACAATTTCTATACTTTACTATTCAACCATTATTAGGTTGTGTGTATATATATATATATTTCTAATTTATTTAACAAATTCATACCATTTTTTCATGCATATTAAACATGAATATACCCTTAATTTTATTTAATTCTTTATCTAACCTTAATTTCATTTACTTACATAATAGGTTCCATAACTAATGTACCATTTCTATTCATAATTTTATGGATTTAACATCATATATTTCTTTATTCATCATTTAATTACATTAATCTATCATTAACTTCATTACAATAAATTACCAAATTAGCAACAAAATTTATCAATGAAAATTGTTGATTTTCCATTGCTAATCAAAATTAGCAATAGAAAGAGTGGTTGCACATTTGACGATTGCTATTTTTTAGCAATAGGATTGATTTTCGTTGCTAAATTTAGCAACAAAATTCAAAATTTGTTGCAATATCCAACCAATGTAGGCTTCGATGACTTGGTCAAAATTACCAACAAAAATGATAGTTTTCATTGCTAAATTGACCCACCAATTAAAAAAAAACTCATGATGGTGCCATTCCTCACTATTTCATCGCTAAAAATTATTAAAAGTTTTTAATTATTATTTTCTAACTATACCTAAACAAACTTTTAGCAAGCACAAATAACCAAATTTTACAAACTATTACATTTCCATCTATATGTCTTAAACCCTTTATTTCTCTTCCTGCTCACTTTCAGCAAACAACATACAATTAAATGTCCCTTAAATTGCAAGACACTAACTTGGTAGTGCCTTAATCTCATCAATGTTATCAAGAAAGAAGCATAAGTAATAATACATATATAAAAATATTAGATAATGGTTAGTTAAAGAAAACTTCCTATACAAATGCTAATCCCATGCCATGAGTTAAACGAAATTTTAAACTACTAGAAAATTTAGCCTAGAATCTAAAAGGTAGCACAAAAACCTTGCTCAAAACTCCTAATAGTCTATATTTTATTTATTTTACAATAAAATTGTATATATGCACTTAAAGAATATTAAATTCCAATATCATTTATAGAGGACGTGAATATTTTTTATGGGCTATAAATAACCCTAAAACTCATTTATCCTTAACTACTTTGGCTCATTTCCCCCTCTAAGATGCATAGAGGTACCAATAACAATTCCATCAAGATGATCCACTATCTCTTTCACAAAACCTTTTTTTTATCTCGTATATTTCTACCTCTTTAATGCAATGAGCATTTTATTATAATTCAGTAGAAGAAACAGTGACATCTAACAAATAAGAAATATGCCTGAATCTGACTAAGGATAAGAAATAGGATATTTCATTTAAAATAAGGTATTGATAGTTTCTAATTGTTTAGAGTGACATGATCCTACTACTAGTTGAATAATTGACAATTGAATGTAATAAATAAAATTTCATACATAAATTAATCCAGATTCAGTGCCTCTGTAGTAAGATGAGTGTATCATAGTACAACGACTAAAAAACATTATGATTGGCAATCCACATGCATTGTTTTATGAGATAATGTAATTAGAGTATAATAAAACAAGCTTTATGAAATAATTGCCTAATTTAGGAAAGAACTTTTTTTGAACACAATGATAACAATGCTGTAAGGGTGTAGATCAGAATAGAGAAACAAAGAAAACCATTACATAAAACTACAAAGCACATACATTAATTTTCCAGACCTTCCTTTGTTACAAAGACGAGCTTCTTCCCCTAAAATTCCTTAAGTTGACATTTAATTCCCGTTTGGAATCACCTACAAAACCTGGTATCATTTGTTTAATTTTTCAATGTAAGTTTATGCAATGAGAAAAAAGAATAGATTCTTTAGTCTCGAATCATTTGAGGTTGAAACACCATCATCAATTAGACAAGTACTCATTGATACTCAGTTGCTGCACCCAAATGAGAATATAACTATCAATTAACAATCCAAAGACTATGTTTTTATGTATTTATTTCATGTTTTAGTTAACCAATTAAAGACTATGTTATGAAGAAAAAATTACATGTAAAATCTTTGGAAGAGAGAATAAATTAAATAGGCAATTATTATTCTATAAAATTTGCAAATAGGTGTTATTTCATGTAATTAAAACATGAAAAAAAATGCATAAGAAAGTTAAAGATGAGACAGATGAACATGAAAAAGAAAAATGCAGCATGGGAAAAACTAATAAAAGAAGTTTGTTAAATTAGAACTTTGATTAATTTTCTAATTTCTAGCAAAAATCAAGTTTAAGAGATGAAGAAGTAAAAAATTAAGTCTAAATTAGAATGCAGATTATCAACCTATTATTCACTAAAAATCATTTCCCATATAATGATAAACAGAAATATTTCTAAGAAACGAGGAAAAGTAAATATCAAACAACAAAGCTTTAGAATATAAACTCAAGAGGTTTTATTAAACACCTGAAAGCAATGTTATTTTTTTTTCTTCATCATGAAAAAGAAAAATATACTAAAAATTTCTTTAAAAGTCTAAAGAAAATCACAAATAAAGCCGCAAACAAATCTAGATTACATAAAATTAGACAATAATAGCTGCAAATTCATTTCAGATCTCCAGTAAATTTGTCCAAAACATTCATTCAAGCAGTTAGATTTCCATCAATCAAAATAAAACCACTTCATTAAGAGCAACACAGCTCATTAATAATAGAAATTCAATTATATTAGCACTAAAACTCATAATCATAGAAATTTAATTATTTCAGAATGATAGTAAAGTTTAAAGCAAAGCTAGTTAGAAGCAATAAATAAAGTAAACCATATATAAAATATTATAAATTTCACATTACAAATAAACATCAAGAATGAACTAAGAAACCGAATAAAAAAATCAAAACTTACTTCAATTTATCCTTAAGAAACTATATATAGCCAAAGGAAATTGTAACATGTAAAGTAATAGAGTAGTTATTTATTTTTAGTTTTAGCCTAAGCTTGTTAGTGATCTCAACATCATTCATTGCATTGGAAAGATCCTGCTTGTTAGGAAACAAAAGCAACACTACATCTCACAACTCATCCTGAAAATTGAACAACCAGAGTTCAAAATTTTTATATCCCTCAGCTTTAAAAATCAAATAATACAAACTCTAAATGTCTTACTAGATTTACTTATAAATCACGGTAGCACCAAGATAAGAACTTGGAAGAAAGATGAATTGGTATAAATTAAGATCATGAATGATGAATTTCAAAAGTTCAGTTCACTTCCCGATAGTTACGCAGACCCCAACCATATGCATTTCACAAAAAGAAAATCATAAATGGTGAATAGGTTGTGTGGCCAACATCCATTTGTGGTAGTTAACACACATTTAAGACACAATCATAACCACTTGCTCTACTAATATAAATCCCAATATGACTCAAGTCCTAGAGTCATAAATTTAACTATCGATATCAATTTACATAAAATGAACTTGTACTACACAAAATAGTCCAAAACTAGTAAAACCAAATGACCATCTTACCTTAAACCTAAAATTTGTCCTTCAATTCTCCTCTGGTTCTCTACTAAAAGTTCTAGCATCTATTTATTATCTTACACACTCTCGAGATCTAACATCAGAAGAGAGCAAGTTCAGGGTTACTCAACATTAACTCCAGTAAGATAAGGAACATACAACATAATTATGTAACCTAAATTCTTGTCTGTAAAAAATGATATATTTGAGATAAAATAAAGAATCCATGTTAGTAAAACATCTTATATGATTGATGATTGTGAAATAGTGATTATTCAGATTGAAAAATATTACAATGTTCAAATTGTATCAGTTTTACTTTAAGTCTACTAAATAACAAACCTATATGCCATGGACTCTAATGTCAACAAAAATCATATTGCATGTTTAAGCCTTGGTGACTTTCTCTTTCTCATGTAAATTTAGAGTTTTCTTAACAATAATTTCATCTCTCTAACGAAAAGAAAATCATATTAATTGTTCATTATACTTTTCCTTCCTAGCTAGAGATGGATAAGTTAATTTAGACTCATTAAGAACAGTAGAAATAAGTTTTTCCTTACCTTTGTTCTTTTTAACAATAGTTGATATCTCATAATTAAATTTAGGTTCAGAAATACTTACCTCCGGTGTTGGTTCCACCAAATTTGAAAACTTCTTATCATTTTTAGCTTCCCTCGCCTCCTTTCTACTTCTCAAGGTAATCGCCTTGGCTTCATCCTTTGGGTTTCTATCCATATTAGATGGAAAAATGCCATATGGCCTAATATAGATAGAGTGAGCAAGTTGCCCTACTTAATTTTTTTAATTTCTAATAAAAGCATCTTGATTTGTCATCCAAATTTCTTATGATTTCCACTTAGCATCTTGATTAGCCATAAAAGTGGTCTAGACATTTATAAAATTCCCAAACATTTCCTCTAAATTGGGTTTTATATCCTGTATTGGTTGAGGTTTACCTTGAAAACCTAGGGGTTGATATATGGATGCTTGGTTAGGTGGGTGGTTGTTTCTGTAGGAAACTATATTTGATTAAAGGGAGCTCTAAGTTAATTATTGGATGTTGATGTAAGATTCCCTTCTCTCTGTGAAAAATTAGGGTAATTTCTCCACCCAGGATAATAAGTACTACTACAAAGGTTTAATGCATTTACTTCTTCCACTAATGTTTCTAAACTCTCCTCATTCTTAATTTCACATATCCCGGCATAAGTGTTACATAATTGAGATAAAGATGGCACATTTTTAACTCGTAAACCACTTACCTGCTTTGTTAATGCATTTAATTATGTCCTTAGAATGGCTACTTCATCCACACTATATACAACTTGCTTTTTCTGTGAGGTCCTTGCACTTACCCACTGAGCATCATTGGTATCCATCACATAAAGGACTAGGAAAGCTTCTTCAAGGATTTTGTTCATGAAATATCCATTTGAAGTTGCATCTAGGAGAGATCATACAAATTAATTCACACTTGTATAGAAAATAGACATTAGTTGATGAACAATAATTTTATAGTGTGGACAAATCTTTAGGAGTCTCCTAATTATTTCCTATGACTTATAGAATGGTTAGTTATATAATTGATGAAAGTTATGGATGTTATTCCTAATACTAGTAGTTTTGGTAGGAGGGAAGAAACGACATAAGATTTTTTCCAACATTTGTTGCCATGACTGAATACATTGGCTTGGTAGCATTTGCAACAAATACCTTGCTATAGTAAAAGGGAATAATTTAAGCCTAATGGTATCCACAGACACATTATGCATTTGAACCATATCACTAATTTCTAAAAGAATATCTAAATATTGAGTAGGGTCCTCTATCTCTGATAAAAAAAAATTGATTCTTTTGGACCATGGTTGAGGTGGTAGGTTTTATCTCAAAGTGTTGATTATTAGGTATCCTAATGGTTCTATGATCTTCATTCCACCTAGGAATAGCATAGTCTCTAATGGTTTTAGGTCTAAACCTATCCCCTTGAGCTTGATTATGGTTAACTTACCCTTCTATCCTAGGGTGTGGATCATTCATTAGTGGGTTATGGTGAGGGTGGTTATTAAGGTTGTTATGTTTTGGTTTTTCTAAATTCACCTCTATTTTCCTTAATCTCCTAATCCTATGGAATGTCCTCTTAATTTTAGGGTTAATAGGCTAAATTGGCTCGCCTCTTAACATAAAATATTGACAACTGCAAAGAATAAAAGAATAAAATTAATAAAGAATGAAGAAAAAGAAAGAAGAAGAATGACACACAAAATTCACATTCAAATTTAAAACAAATGCCAATGTTTCCCCAGCAACAATGCCAAAAACTTGATCGATGTCTACCAGTAAGGTGACAATGAGAGTCGTGATGAACGGCATCCAAGCCAAGAATGGTCTCTACTAGAACTAGGATAAATGGATTGCAACCCCAGTGGACACCATCTATAATGTTGAATAATTCATAATCTCCAGTCATGGGACCATTAGTGCAGATCAATAAGGATTGAGCAAAGAAGCAGAGTAGTATCACACAGAAGTGAAAAGTGGGCTTGTCATTAAAGTCAGCTAGTATGTCAATTAATGGCTCTAGTGAGAATGTCTATCATAAGGTACTAAACTCCTAGCCTTAGAGGGAAGGATACCTAAGGTATAAGCCACTTCTCTAGTGTATCTAAAAACAAAAAAAAGTAGGCATGGTCGGGTACTGAGCTCGAACCTAGCACTAATCATCTCAGCAAATTCTTTTAGTAAAGGGCACAATTCCTAGTGTGTAAACCTACACACATGGAACCTCGGGTCCCAATACTAAGCAACAGTAAGTAACAAGTTTCTATCCGGGGATAATCTCCTAAAAAATCTAAAATTTGTGTATAAAGCCAAAAGAGGGTCCTCGTAAGTCCTTAAGTCATCCAAAAGTCGATGTAATTTTGTTAGTCTGGAAGACATGGTAACAAGAGATTTTTTTAAGTGGTCTAAGTGAAAAATAATAGAGAAAATAAATAACCAAAAGAAAAATTACCAAAAAATGAAAAAGAAAGGAAAGGGAAGAAAAAGAAAGTACTTAGCAGGAGATTCCTTGAGAAAGGGGCAAGTCAAAGTCACAAAGATCAAGAAAAATGGGCCCTATTTATAGAAAGTGATGACAGATGCCTATCCCTCAAAAAGCGAGCCACGACCAGCTCGTTTGTCACCTCTAGACAACCAAAATGCATTTTTCTTCATGTCCTATGCATTGCATGTACATATTATTGCATTTTCTCTTGTTTTCATTTTGTAGGGAATCCAAAAGTTTGATGGCCCAAATAAATAATTTTAGAAGACTTCAGACACAAAAAGCCAAGAAATTCAAGAGACACGATATATTTTAGGGAATATTAAGGGATTCTATTAAATATGTACAATTAAAATAAATAATGCATATATGTTAATTTATAATTAAAATAAAATAGGATAGTAAATATGTAACAAAGGAAAATAGAGTATTTTTTGTTTAATAATGTAAATAAAAGTTAAAAACAAAGAAACACATTAAAAAGAAAATAAAAAAAGGTAAAATGGTCGAAAAGCAATGAGGGAGGGGACATAGGGTTCCCATTTGTCTATCAAAAATTTCAAAATAAAAGGCTTTTCTTTATCCATTTGTTCCTCATTTTCCATAAGCGCCATTTTTTTTTCCTATTTGAAGCCTTATCTCTTGGTTTTCTTGGGTTTTCTCCTCCATTCTTTGTCAATTTTTCGAGCTGCTTGCATCTAAATTCCTCTAGGAGCGATGCACATTTTAGGGAGTGATCTGTTTCTATTTTCTCTCAAAATTTATTTTTCCTCTTATCTACTTCACATGTAAGTATCCTTTTGACTTTTCTATATATTATTTAATTATTTTGTTAGTTTAATTATGCTTTAGACCCTCTTTTGTCTTTTCAGACTTTAATAGCAGGATAATTTATATAAGCATGCTATCTTTTAGTTTAAAATTAAAAAATTCTATTAGGATTGTAATTTTAGTGTATAAAAACTTTTTCATGACACTATACTTAGGGATAGCCTTGTGTAGGAGCCCGTAAATTTATAAACCTTTTTTTAGCAACTAGCATGAGTAGCCTTTATTTTTGCACCTTTAAAAGAATGTTGTTCTTAGGATTGAATTGCACCAGTATGATTTGAGATAAACATGGTTAAATAACTTAGACCATGTTGCTTGGTTGCAAATGATGGCCTATGTATTAGTTTAAATTGATTTTTATGCAGGGGGCAGGCACATTTCTAGCCGGAATGATGTCAAAATTTTGTTAGAATTTTTATAGAGTCTAAAATATGTATTATACTTCATTTACCTTGCATGCTTGCTATAATGCCCAATGATGGGCTTAGGATTTTATTCATTATTTTTTAGTAATTAACATGTATTTCCTTACAGGTTGGTTATCTCTATTTAAGCCAGCATGCTACCGAAATTCTGATAAATTCTAACACATTAACTTACTTGTGACCCACGTAATTCACTAAAATTAACATATGATCTTTTCTTATAGAATGCCTCAAAGAATCGCATGTGCTACTCTAGGTTAGCCTATACGAGCATATATGACACCCGAATAGGCCGTTAGATACCAAGCCTTGCTATAAGGTTAGTTTCGATCCAGCCACTTCATGTCAAGGTGGTTTCTATAGTCTATTGAGCTAATGAAGGAGGTTGATCAACTTCTAACTAGAGCCGAGTGGATAGAGTTATTTGCCCCAACATGTTTGACCTATCCATATGTCACTAGAGAGGTCTTAGACACACTGGAGTAAGGTGACTTCCAGAGGTCAGACACGGAGAAGGGGTGGTCTAGTTTTGGGCACTAGGTATTAACTATAGTATTACACACAGGTGGTTCACCCAGGCCATGTGCCTTCCGATTGGGTTTGATATTGTTACACCTGACAATATAGTAGACTAGAATAATGGAGAGCAGTGATGCTCCTAGGAGCTAAATATCAGTCATACACTGTGAAAAGTATGATGTTGGCCACCTAAGGTTTTTGGTACATCTAGATAATATTATCCACATCTTAGGGAGTCTAGGGTCGGTAAAATTTGTCAACATCAATAGTTTATGGACGCTACAAACTACAAGCATGTGGACATCACCCATGAGATTATCTCTTGATTGGTTGGGGTTGATACTCAGTCCACCACAAAATATTTTTATGGGAGGTGTTGTGAGCCTTCTATTCTATCACTAGGGATAGAGGAGCGCAAATTTAGTTATCCTATTTAGGAGGATATATACATGGACTAAAAGGAAGTGCTCACTATGATGATAATAAATGCAATCTAGGGATAGTACTGGCTATTGACTATCCTACAGACCAGATAGAGCTACGGTCTTAACCTTATATGCCAGATGCACCAATAGAGGGGAATGTTCAGGACCAGCCACCATAGGAGGCACCAACAGTCCCATAAACACCTTTAATATAGCCACCACAATAGACGAATTAGGTAGAGAAATAGAGGGCAGGAGCCAATTCTGATTACTAGTTTGATATGTAGATAAACCTACAGGATCTTTTGGATGGGTGACCTCAATAGCCAGCATATCCTCGATTACTGATTAGACACCACTAATTGATAGTTAGGAGGATAGGGAGGTTCTCTCTTTAAAGGCATCTTGGGGCATCTACATCAACTCTTCCACCACCGCCAGCATACCTAGAGGCATCCTCATCTACTATGCCACCCATACATCCATCTTTAACCCCTTTATTTGATAATGTCTCTAAGAGATTGACAGAATAGAAGAGGTTATTAGATGCCAGGATCAGATGTTGCATCCAGTTCCGATAGTAATGCAGTCCTTACAAGCATTACTAGTGATAGTGTAGGCTTTGTAGATAGAGGTGCAGGGTATCAGGGATGATATTGTGATGACAGCTAGAGATTTGAGGTGACCCTGTAGGTGGTTGATAATTTGCTTACCCAGATTAGGGAGCAAGGTACTCGTATTCATATTGAGGTCCCAAGAGGTCAATAGGCTATCTTGGAGACTGATGAGTAGTTAACGAGGTACATTAGATATATGTGAGGAGAATTGGTGAGGTATCTTGAGCAACATTCTAGGGCAGTCATTAAGGTTGGCCAATGAGCAGAGCAACTAACAGAGGTGATAACATAGATCCTACGGCCCTTGACAGCGGCATTACCTTAGTTCAATTTCAAGTTCAGACAAGACGATGGGCAATCGCTAGTAAAGCCATAGGCTGTGGCACCAGCAAGACCGCTCAGACCCTTAGCCTTTAGACCTTTATCTAGGCTAACCTATCATAGGGGACTAGGGTCTTCATAGTAGATTTATCATTTTGTATTTAGGGAGTTTTAAACTGTCTAAATATTTTTATATATATAAAAATGGAACTTGTATTTAATTTATGCACTTATTTTATCATATGTTTTGTACTTTCATGCCTAATATGCCTAAAAAAGAGAGAAAAATAAAAAAAGAAATGCCATGAAATTATTAAGAGAAAATGCAGTGTAATTAATATACAATGACGGGATAAAAAAATGAACACAAAAGAGAGAAAATAAAGAAAAAACCAAAAACAGCATATAAAATCAATAAGCTAAAGCACTAATATCAAATCCTCGCACATGTACCTAAAACTCTTACCAAGGGACATATACCTACTACCACAACAAGATGATAGACTATAACACCCATCCTCATTACAAGGAGTTTCCTAAATAGGTTGAAATAAAAGAGATACACAACAAAGAGAAGTACAAATATTTTTGGTATTAGAGGGATTTTACATCCCATCTTGTTAAGGAAGTACATTCACTTTAAACTGGACATGTCTTTACTATTAAGTCTAAGCTGTGGGAAGGCTATCCCCTGGACCTTTCACCACTAGCTACCTTTGAAAGCTTGGATTATGACGAAGTTAGAATGGAATACCACTAAAGCCAAAGGTGTATAATAGTAAATGGCATTGTAGCAATCAATGTCCATTTGGGATACAACCAAGAGGACCTTTAGGTAATGAGCCACATTTTTCAAATTATGAGATATTTCAATTTGAACATATAAGAAGTCACAAGACTAATGTCGAGAACAAGGAACAATTAAACAAGAGGCAAAAGCATGATTCAAATAAGACATAGGGTAAGCCCAAGCATGTCAACAAACCTTGATGATGATGGTTTTCCCTATGTTTGTACCAATCTGTAGAGTGGTGTCATAGTTACTGGGAAGTGCACAAATCTTGCCAAGACCATAGTCATAACTTAAAATATCTCCAAGACAAATATATACTTAAAAAACATGTTGTGACCCTAGAAAGTGCACTAGATCGACAAGTAATAAAGTAGGGTATAGTTAGGACCCGCAAATATCGAACCCAAGGGAAATGTGTGTGAAAACTATGGAAATTAATTGTATGCTAAAGAATTCCCAATTTGGTGTGTATGAGTTGTTTAATTTGTATAATACAAACCTTAAAAACTAAAATATGCAATGAATGGAAATTTAATTCTAATAACAATGAATTGAGTATGTATTTAATTCAGAAAAATTAACAAGTATGAAAATGTATAGAAATTAAAACGTTGCTTAGGTTCACTCATCCATCCTATACCCACTGTGAATTAATTTTATCTTAAAGTATACATGAATGAATTCGGGATAAACCTCTTAACCCAAGCTTCCCATTCCGGAGCCAGCTATTTTAGTTACTAAACTTTCCATTCCGAAGCCAGCCCAACAACTAGCCTATGCACGGGTCTAATAACCTAAGTTTGGTTTGCCTTCCCATTCCTGAGCCAAACAACTCAAATCTCATCCATTTCACTCCACACTCTAGTCCTACGATCACAATTACTGAACATTTAGAATCCCATTTCGGAGCCATCTAAAATAATACAACATTCATGAATTAAAAACTGAGAAAGATCATTCATAGACTTCAAACCACTAGACTC